>CP136068.1:69209089-69762082 GCA_032622095.1 Siphonodentalium dalli
CAGTTTCACCTGAAAAAAAAACGTCACAGTGACATTGATCCGAGTAAAACTACTGTTTTCGGTGCACTGTCTAACTTGTCAGGAAAATCTTCAGAAAAGGCTTCGTCTGCTGTTGATCACACGAAAGAGAAATCGGGCGATGTGATAGACTCTGCATCAACCGCAGCAACGGAAGTGAAAGATGAAACGGGAGAAAAAGCAGAATCTGTTATTGATAAGGTTTCATCGACTGCTTCGCAGATCAAAACCGATGTGAGTGAAAAAGCTAAAGAAACTGTCGAACAGGTCAAGGACACAGGTGAGCAGGTGAAGGATGATGCTGTAAAAGCAAAGGATGATCTCGTTGAAAAAGCCGGCGGATTATTCGGGTCGATCTCCGGTGCAGTTTCTGGTGCAAAATCTGATGCAGAGGAAGCAGCAGCTAAAGAAACTAGTGATGCTACCAAGGTTGTTGATGATGCCAAGGCAGAAGCTGAACAAGCAGCAATTGAGGCTGCAAGGAAAGCAGAAGAGGCTGCGAAGGAGGAGGCAAGGAAAGTAGAAGAAGCAGCAAAGGAGGAGGCAAGGAAAGCAGAAGAGGCTGCCAAGGAGGAGGCTAGGAAAGCTGAAGAGGCAGCAAAGGCTGAAGCTGATAGGCTCGAGGAAGCTGCAAAGGTTGAGGCAGCTAAGGCAGCTGTAGAAGCCACAAGGAAAGCAGAGGAGAGGCAGGCTGAAGCTGCAAGAGCTGCTGAGGAAGCAGCAAGAAAAGCCGAGGAGGTCAAGGCTGAAGCTGTGAGAGCAGCACAAAAAGCTGAAGAGCTTAGAGCTGAGGCTGATGAGGCTGCAAAGAAAGCTGAAGAGGCTTCGGCTAATGCCGAGAAAGCTGCTGCAGCTGCAGCTGTTCAAGTCGAGGCTGTAGCAAATAAAGCTGCTGTGGAAGCTGAACAAGCAAAGTCTGATGTTGTAAAAGAGGCAGAGGACGTTAAAACTGAAGCTGCCACTGCTGTCAATGATGTCAAGGATGACGCATCAAAAGCTGCCGATCAAGTTGCAGCAACCACTGATAAAGCTGCTGAGGAGGCAACACAAGCTGTCGAAGAAACAAAAGCAGCTGCCGGTGAGGCTGCTGTCGCTGCTGCCATAACAGCTGATGAGGCAAAAGAAGCTGCTCAAAAAAATGCTGATGATGCATCCAAAGCTGTTGAGGAAGTTAAGGCTGATGCTGCTCAAACAGTTGAAAATGCAGCTGTCGCTGTTGAGGAGACAAAGTCTGAAGCTAAAGAGGCTGTAGCTGCTACTGCTGACGAGGCTTCGAAAGTTGTCGAGGATGTGAAAGCTCAAGCTGCAGAAGAAGTTGGTGAAGTGAAAGCTGAGGCTGTGGAGGCAAAGGCTGAAGTGGAACAAAAAGCTGCCGAAACAGCTGATCAAGCAGCTGCAGCTGTTACACAAGCTAAAGATGAAGTTGCTGAAAAGGCAGAAGAAGCTGCATCGAAAGCTGCTGAAGAAGTGAAATCGGAAGCAGTAGCGGTAGCTGACCAGACTGACAAAGCTGTCGAAAATGTCAGAAAAGATGCTGAAGATGTCAAAGATGTAGCAAACATCGCAGCTGAGAAAGTTGAAGATGCTGGCAAAGCTGTCAAAGCTGGAGCTGATAAGGCAACTGATGCTGCAACATCTGCCGTGGAGGAAGTTAAAGCTGATGCGGCGCATAAAGCAGCTGAGACAGCAACAGATGTTGAGAAGGCTGTCGAGGAAAAAGCAACTGAAGTAGAAAAGAAAGTTGATAAAAAAGCAGAGGAAGTGACAGATGCAGCCGTCGAGAAAGTTGCAAAGGAAGTGACAAAAGCAGCTGATGAAGCCGATAAAGCTGTGGATGTAGCTGCTGAGAAAACAAAAGAAGCTGTCAATACAGGGGCTGAATCTGCGAAAGATGCAACTGCAGCAACAGCAGAGCAAGCTGGCGAAGCTGTCAACCAAGCTGCCGCTGTCAAACCTAAGAGTAAAAAATCTGGAATAGCTCAAAGAATATTTCCAAAGAAGAAAAAGGGAAAGAAAAGCTGAGGGATTTTTAATCCTTAATGACTTCAAATAATTAACCAGTCATACTGTGAACGCGGTTCAGTGTCCGAGAACGGGTGTGTCTGTCTGCTGGCTGTTTGTGTGCATGTAATATGGTTCTCTATGTAACTGTCGGATTCTCATGGATTTAAGCCGGTGCCCTCACTTTCCTCTTCATAATCATAAGATGTCAGTGCCTTGGAATTTGAGGTTAATCTTCAGTTTCTCACAATCTGTTCTGAAGACGAATGAGGATATGGCTGAAGACTGGTATTGTTATTTCGGAGATATTTATAATAAATAATGCTTATCGATGCGAATTGTTGGCAATGGTGGTGCTTCTAAGGAGTGGTGCTTTATAATGCAGATTCTAATAGGAGTAAATTTGTGTAATTCGGACATTTCTTAATGGTGATTTCCACTCAAATTTAATAGTGCTGCTTCATACCATGCTGGATTATCTGCAGTGCTAATATAATTGTGACAAACTAATATATCAAGTATTTACCCCAGGGTTCTCGTGCAATCAATCCTGCAATCAACCTCAGAGTATATCTATCATGATGCTCTTTTCACAATCAACATTACGGTTCCCAATCAACAGTTACTGTTCCGTCTAATTATTTTTATTCCTGCTTTTTGAGTATTTCACATGTTCATCAACATTATACACATGGACTTATTCATAATGTGGACTACTGCTGCTATATAATCCATTGAGTGCCTACCCTGATATATAAAGTGCCTACATTATCATTGGATTCCGTACCATACCCGATGCTGGAATATGAACTCGAGCTGCTTGATGTTGAGTTGTGTGTGAAGGCTTAAGTATATAGGTCCAGATTAAATGTCTCTGATTGGTGAAAATTATATTTATCACTATCTGCACTTGATTGGCAAGTTAGTGGCAACTTTAATGCCAGAGAGTGTTATACCCCAAACAAGCTGAAGACAAGCTTTAATATTACCGTACTAAAACATGTGTACCACACTGTACATATACACATGTATGTATCCAGAAATTAACTGGATTCTTCCTTTGGTTAAAATGCCCTATTTAACTATGGCAGCCCAACCAACATGTCATAGACATAGCTGATCAACGAAAAAACATTTTACCGTAATACAAACAATTGCTTACTAATATGCAGACTGGTGACTGGTCCATATGAAATATGTTTTTAACTGCTTTCCAATTATGTTTATTGTTAATTTCGATCCATTTGAGACATATTCAGGCTGGCCAGTGCTGCCCATTAATTTATATATTAAAAGGACAATAAACAATGTCCTCCTTTTATGAAGTGCACAGGTTCCTAACATCCTGTAACATCCAAAGTACTACCAGTATATTATAAGACATTTATTTGAGTGTTATGGCCAAATTTTGTAAGGGACCTGTGTAAAGGTGTACTGGAAGTGGTGAAAATCAGTGACAAAACAATTGCATTTAATAGACCAGCCACTGTTCACTAGGGATCTATGTACATGTATGTCACACAAACCCAATGGATGTAAAGTTGCATAGAACTAAAACTGTTTGAATAAATTGAAACGGCACAATTTTCTAAAAAATGAATAATTCAAGTGGTATTATATACAATCATTATATTATTTGGTTTTGACTGGAATGTATGACACTAATTTTAAATGCAATATTTTTGTTGAATTGGTGGTTATCTTGTGGTCTTAGACATACTAAATCTATACTCAGGTTCGTTTAAATTGGTACCACACTACCCATGCAGGATAGGCAAATCTTTTTTAGGCATAATCTGGTTGGCATTGGCATTAAAAGAATTATAAAAAAAAAGTTTCATGTTATACTTTTGTCTGCTGTAACTCCAGAGTGCTACATTTCATTTTTGACTGAGACAATGAGACACAACATCATAGGAAAGCTCTGTTATAAAGTTAGTGCATATATAGTTATATACTAGTTTAGAGTACATTTATAGCAGAGGTTTGGGCCCAATAATGTCGCACGTGTGTTGAGATTTACGGAGGAGGACAAGTGGCCAATCTTGAATGGGGATTTCCATGCAAATCTCTGCAGCAAAAGTTATATATATGAAGCAATT
This sequence comes from Siphonodentalium dalli, assembly GCA_032622095.1. NCBI lineage: Eukaryota > Metazoa > Mollusca > Scaphopoda > Gadilida > Siphonodentaliidae > Siphonodentalium > Siphonodentalium dalli. The sequence continues at coordinate 69,213,211 of CP136068.1, forward strand.
GCTGGGAACTAAAGCAGCTATATCATTATTATATAAAACAGACATAGCATTTTAAACATATATTGATAATCAAAAAGTTATCCTCTTAATATGTGAATGTATTTAATAACTGGCTTGGTAAATTGTCAATTTTTGCTACAAATTTATTTTTGAGAATTTTTTTCTTTAATTACAACAGTTGACCTAGATTTCAAAAATCAATATTAAATAAATAATAAATACACCAACTTTCTAATGGAAAAAATTCCAAGCCGACCCGCCAGGTAAATATGTATTGTTTTCAATACTGCACAGTCACACCCACAAATATTTGCAATGCGATAACTTTTTCTGTGGGAGATAAGCATGGAAATACCCATTCAAAATTGGTCACTTGATCTCCTCCTTAAGAGGAATGACTTTAATTCCCGATTTTGAAAAATGCCCCAACACAGAGAATGGAAGTACCTTTTTCATTATCTAGTACTGGTAGTAGCTTTTTATTTGTTCAGAGGTGTGATTGTCATTCAATCTGCCTTTAAAGGCTGTGCTATTTTGAATGCCTTTACATATTTTGTGGAGTGTAGTGCTAAATAAATAATGTAAATATATTAAGTTATGTTTACTTTGGCAGTTGTATCTCTTTGATTCTTATATGTATATGGATGTTTGAAGGCTTTTTAGATCCCTGCTTTTCTAAGTTTCTCAACTAGGCCTAGTAGTATATGGAATATTTCATAAATTTGAGCACAATAATGAAGAAATTAATTTGAAACAATCTGTGGTCTTTAAAACCCTTTCAGTGACAAGTCCGATTTTGGTATCAACCCATATTTCCTTGATCATTTTTCAAATTTATTGATTATAATAATGTGATACATTGATGGAAAGAGCTCTTTAATAGAGCTCTTTCCATCAATGTATCACATTATATTATAATCAATAAATTTGAAAAATGATCTTAAAGGAAATATGGGTTGATACAAAAATCGGATTTGGCACTGAAAGGGTTAACACAGTATCTAACTACAGGTGCACTCATGCATCTTTCATCTGATGTTATCAATGTCCCTCATGATATCTCAATAAAAAATGTGAATATACGGGCATGGTTAATTAAGTTTATGTTTTATAAATAGTGTCATCCAGGATTATGAGAATTAAATGCGTTCATTATTCTCGATAGGTTTCTGAAGTTACCTTAATTAATATGTATAGAACAATGTAATTATATTATAACATAAATATTAACACCAATCTTGTTTACATTCATTTTATGTGAATGAAGCATCTGTCTAGGGACTAAGTTTCACAAGGGACACTCCTTGGGATAATGGAATTGTGCCTTGTGCCAATAGTTAACCACAAGGAGATTTTTGGCAATTGACACTGAACAATAAATAAATTAATTAACCATGGCGTAGAGTCACTCTCAACTTTCAGAATACTCAGTATCCCAGTCCTGATACTCATCTAATTGGTGCTATATGTACTGTCATAATAAAGAAACAGACCCAAATGCACTGTTGGTGATATGATAAAGCCATGGCCACATATATTTTCTAAACTAAGATATTAAATCCAATCCAGCATAGCACTGCTATCCTATAAAGCGAACACTAGTTAGTAATTTGGTCCCTGAGGAGGGGGAAAAAGTGCTGTCATTTGAGTATTATGCGAAGGTTTGTAATGAAGTGGAAAAATGTGCCCAAAGCCACTTTATTTTATTACCAATTTAGAGTGCTGCAGCAGTAGCAATACACAGTATTAAAAATTAAAGATCTTCATTCCAACCATTGATGTTAAAGTGTTAATATTTTTGCCAACCCTTTCACAAATTTTCAATAAAAATAAGCCAATTGTTGTTGCTCTAGTTGTGTTTTTTTTAATGGAATATTAGTTTTTAAATTTCTAGTTTTTAACAAATTTGCTGCAATGTTTGAAAATGTCACTTGAGATCCACCTTAAATTCCATTGAACAGTGAAATGTAACATTGTTATTGCACTAGGACACTCAGAGAAATTAAGCTCAAGGCTTGTGCCAATTTAATGGTGAATATAAAACTATAATGTTATGTGTTGTGCAATTATATGAAGGCGCATAATCTATAGTTCTGGGTTGAGGCACATGGCTCTCATGTGTAGATTTGACTGATTACCAGAAGTGCAATGAGAAATCACATTACACAGTTCAGTGAAAGCCTTAAAATAATTCAGTCTGTCATGATATGAAGTCTGTCTGCCATCATGACTGACTCAGTATGACTTCTGACTTCAGCCTTTCACTTCATGACTTGTCTGTCAAAAATAAAATAGACAAAACCAAAACTGGGGAAAAAAAAAAACCCCAATTCATTCTTGCCTGCGGAGTTTCCCAGGTGCCAGTGTTAGGAAATATTGTTAGTAATTGATTGCCTTTTCACTGACATGTCCAGCCCTCTTAATTCAGATTGTTTGGCTTTAATAGGCAATCCACTATGTCAAACATTTGCCATGACCCAGTTTGCTTCAGCAAATGGCCTCGGCATTGCTGATTTCCATAACAATTATGAGGGCTGCATGTCTAGCTCTGGTTTTACTAGCAGCGCTTCTGTGATTGGCCATCAGTCTAAACTACCTATTCTGTCACAATGACAGTCAAAACAAGAACGAATTTCGGCAAGTGCAGAAGGCTTTCAGTTTTAGTGAACGTTCAAACGACCACGATACAATCATAAGTGGAGAAATCGTGCCCGACGAGATCGTGGATAGTTTGTTCGCACGATTGCGATGTCGTCATACACGATGATATCGTAGGTTGTTCATAAAGCATGTGATTCACCTCTCTGCGATCTTTCCAGCCACGATTTCTATGTACACACGCGTTTACGTCGCAAGTGGAGGTTTCCAAGGATTCGCCACGATTTTGAATCTAAAATCAAACAGTGCTTGATATTATTTTTTTACTTGCGATTTTGACGTGAGCATGCGCAGTCTAACTACCGGTTACTTCCTATGATGGAAATCCTTCCACTTACGATTGAATCATGGTCATCTGAACGTTCACTTTATAATAGACGGCATATCAATGTGATTTTCAGTGGGGACATTTTAACCTGAGATGACTATGACATAACAGTTTTATATAACAAGGCTTGATTCTGTGCACTTAATATTTGATATTGCCAAATCATTGGATTGGATTGTCTGGTTTAAACCAATCGTGTGGCTCTGGATTCCTGATATCACTGGTAGTGAATTTGGCCTGGTTATTGTTGTATTTTATTAAAGGTATGTTTGGACATATGAGATGTGTTCATTGCATACAATGTTATTGCTTTGCCCTTGGACTTGACTCTAGTTGACATGAAAATAGATGATTGGAATATTAAATAACAGATACACTGGTATCGTTAATGGTCAGTAATAACATACAAAAATTGAGACAATTATTGCACCAATGTTGAAAAAAACCATCTTAAAATTGAAGTTTTCCCTGGAAAAAAATCGTTGAGTCTACATTATAATATTTTATGTAAATGAGTTTAGCAGTTTAGCTATTGATGCTTGTTGGATGTATTTTAATACTACATTCTATTATACAAGTACCGGTATTACCAAAACAAATATTTCATTTCTTTTACATATTCAGGGAAGCTGAAGTACTAGTATTCAATATAAGTTTATGAAAGCAATATTTTTCAATATTAATATGCATCGCACACATCATGTTGTCCAAACACACTGTATTGAAGGTATAGCTGATTGAGGATTGTTTGTCAGAAGTTTGTCAGGCTCGTGATGTATGTAAATTGAAAACTAACAAATTATTTTGTCTGAATACGGCTTGAGATTGAAACTGAACTGAAATAAAATGGAAAACGGAATAACATGTTTTATTATGCTATATGCCCTCTCTCCACATTTTCACCGGTACATTATATGTCCTGACTTCATGTAATTATTTAGCCACATAACTAGACATAAGAAAGTTCTGCAAAGTGGACAGATCAATTTTAAGTTAAAATTAGAAATATGGTGCTGTCAGCAGTTTGTTGTATAAACTTCTTTAATAGTCATCAGCAAATAGTGCAGTACAGATACAAGTACTTCAGAATTTAAAACCACACACTATATGGTCTATATAGTGTTGAAATCCTTTATATAGTAATTTATAGCCAATATATTTTCTATTAATATAGGACCAAAAATGCATACTGCTGTGGTCTAAAACTGTGTACCAAGTGATTAAAATTAAGTGCTTAAACTAAAAAAGATAATAGGGCTCCTTTTCTCTCACCATTCTCTGCTCCCCACTGAGCATCCATGTTGGATTCTAATGAGCTGATCAGACAAGTAATACATGTACCGGTATGTGATTTCTATCAACATGCTCAGTAAAGTACATGCACATACGAGTAGTAACACAACCTTCAATGTTTCCACAACAAACATAACTTTTACTTATTTTACTGGTATATGTATAAACTTATTCAAGTTTTTTTTTTATTAGATATATTGTTTCGTTGTAACATTTAAATATATATATGAGGTTCCTTTTTCAAAAGATTCAATGGTGTGTGTGTATATGTAATATTGTGGTTGTTTGACAGTAAACATTGTGCGACATTGACGGCTTGGAGCCTAGGCTATGTTCAACTTAGTCACAGAGCGACCTGGTTGAACATTGGATCCAAGTTGTCAATGTCACCCCATGTTACCATCAATCAACCACTATAACTTACATATTCTGCCAACATTCCTGGTCATTTTAATTTAGCAATTTACCATTTTTTTTATGGAACAATGATCTGCAAGCTATTAAAATGTCGAAAATGAGTCTCCCCATAATATTGTTCAACGTAAATGACGTCATGAAAAAGCAGTACAGCGAGAGACAATTGAATAGATGTATTACTGTACATATATATACATTATACAATATTTAAATATTTGTAGAAGCTCAGATACTATGTGTGACTTTAATTTCGGTAGGTAACATAATGTAGACTGTAACTTTGCAGAATCTATCTAATATAATCACAAAAAAACTCAAATTAAGATGCTTGGAAACAGCAGTAATTTAGTCATCTCCGTCATCAGATGCTTGGCCGTTAATTGATTAAATGCATGTTGCACGCTGCACTGCCTGCGGGGACATGCACACCTGTAGTTACCTGTATTACAGGTATATTTTAATTAGTCCATGTGTATGTCTGTCTATACACATATTAAGTCGGTGACTCACAACTGAATTTGGTTTCCCATGCAAAGTTATACGGATCTCATAGAAGATAAATCAACTATCGGTCTCACCCTGGACCGTCGAACCTTCTATTCATGTTCATGTTTTGCCCAAATCTTTTGTAGCCAACCGGATCCTATGTCCTCCAACCCTTGCAGTTTGATAAATTAGTTGTTTGAATTTCAGAAAAACAAACATTCTCTGTACACCACTTTGAGGTATTGCTTTACTTTAGTATTATTACTTGGTGTCAAGCTGTCAGCAGCCAATCCTTAACCATTCATGTACCGGTCACTATGGTCAGGCCACTATTAAAACTATCTACGTTTTCAGTCACCCTTCCCACATTTTTATAATTCGTAGGTAGGAACATTTTTTTTTGGTTTGGAAGACTATAGATATGAAGATACCAAACTATAGGTTTGAAGTGTTGAAATGGACTTCTATCAGGGAGAGTGATAAATTTTGGAGTTTCAGTACAGGGGTATGTCACTTTAAATTTTAACTCATACTGGTAATGAAATAAAAATGAAGTTTAGTTTATTTATTTGTACACATGCCTGCTGTATTGCAATACACATGTTTACATCAGTGAATCAACAAAAAAAAGTTGTCAAGGCCAATATTATTTTGGGTACAGATAGGTGCCTTTTTCAGCCTTCATAATTGGCTACGGCAATCAGCATTGCCGAAGCAATTGCTGAAGCAAACTGGGCCATGGCATACTGTTGCCGTAGCGGATTGCCGAAGCCAAACAATCTGAATTAAGAGGGCTGCTTTTTAGGCCAGGCAGTATGTTGTGTGACTGCAAACATACAATATTTTTATCATGGCCCATAGAGGCATGCAAAGATCCAAACCCGCAGCTCCCCTTGCCCTTTCTGACTCCTGTGCAAATGCAAAATATACATTGGAAAATGTGGCTTTCTGACAGTTGAACCCCCTCTCCCCTTGCCCTTCTGTGCTTCCCTGGTAGTCATTTGATCAAGTAATGACAACTTAAAATACCAGTACCAGCCTGGTACCGGTGTTATATAAAGTTACCATTACTTTATCAAATGAGTCCTTATTATGTTTACCCATACCATAGTATGGTAAACATAGTGTCGTTGCCCGGATTGACCACTCGTCGTTAGTCCGTCTGTCTGTCTGTCTGTCTGTCTGTCTGTCTGTAGACACTTTACGCATGGTGCGATAACTCGAACATTTTATATCTGATCGGAACCAAATTTTGTATATGAATTTGTCAGCACCAAATACAGATCGAGTTCGAATATGGGTTCGATCCGAGTTTTTTTCACGGAGTTATGGCCCTTTTTCGACTTAGAATTCATGCATGCTACCATAACTCAAAAAAATTTTATCTGATCAGAATCAAATTTGGTATGCAAGTTTCTCGGACCAAAATACAGATCGAGTTCGAATATGGGTTTGATCCGATATTTTTCAATGGAGTTATGGCCCTTTTTCGACTTAGAATTCATGCATGCTGCCATAACTCAATTTTTTTTTTATTTGATCGGAACCAAATTTGGTATGCGAGTTTCTCAACTCAAAATACAGATCGAGTTTGAATATGGGTTATATCCAACATTTTATACCAGAGTTATGGCCCTTTTTCAACTAAGAATTGAACAGATAACCATAGCAGTCTACAATTAATTACCAGTGGTATCAGTTTAGCTCTGAGAGCAGTAAATCTGTATTATGGGAATTAGAGTTATTTTTTACTCCCATGTTTATGATGACACACTCCTCACCTGTATAGTTTTTGGTATCGATCGGTTGATCGGTTTAGAAAATAATTAACCCTGCACACAAATGCTATCTGATCCATCTAAGTCAAACTGTTTTCTTCTGATATGCCTCATATTTCTTACCAAGGTTTTTCTTAGCACGTTCTTTATCTGTATGGTTTTTGGTATCGTTTAATTAACCCTTTTCAAACTTATTTTTACTTAGAACTCAAAACATTTTTCATCTGATCTACACCAAATTTGGTACATGTGGTCCTCACCCCGAAATACAGATCAAGTTCAAATTTGGGTTTGATCCGATATATTTTAACAGAGTTATGGCCCTTTATAATTCAAGTAATTTACTATCTATTGTATATGCCCTGTGAGAATTTAAGACAAACAACTTTACACAGTAATCTGCTTTATTGGGATCAGAAAATGACACTGGATACTCTTTGCTAAACCACTGCTGCTCCCAGAGCTGTCAAATTTAAGTGATTGATGATACTTTACTCCAGTTTGTGTGCAATAGTAATTTAACCCAACCTGTTGAAACATGTTCATGGCATTAATACAGGATGTTCTGGAGCATGGCTGTTTAGAGAATTGTTGTTTACAGAGACACTGTTGTCTTATGTTCCATCATATGATGTCATTGAAAATGATTAACACTCTCCACACATCATATGTTCATTCTCCTATTCTATGTCCAGGTTGATCGTGATCCACTTTTCACTTGCATGTATTTCAGGATTAAAATTAACCTATTCCTTAGACACATAATATCTGATACGCAGATTTTAAATTATCTCTTTCGCCTTAGGCCAGGTTCACTAAGAATTTCTATTAATTATAAGCCACCAATTGAATATTCATCATTTGAGGATATATCTTATTTTGAAATTCCCTCTATTGCATTTGGGCTGCAGGATAATAATAATGGTTCTGGTATTCTTGAAGCTGACTTTTTGGTCAAATATTTTTCACCCAATCACTTTTATAATCTCATTCAGGTTGATTGTGATACATTCTTCATGCGTATAGATTTTGGTATTGATTGAATGGTTTTGAGAATATTAACCCAATATTTAATAATATTTCTGCTGTTACAGACATTGTATCTTTCCAATGATCAGCTTAGAATAAAATTAACCATAGGTACATGTATACTGTACGCGATCCAATGTTATGACTCTAATATTTTCAATTTGACCCTTCTCATATCTCTCCTTTAGTTATCTGATAATTCTGTATTAAAATATTTTATATCCAACCATTATCAATCATATTTAATATCAAGGTCTATACACCCCTCACTTATATAGATGTTCAGGTGTTTGTTGGTCTCTAATCTCAATCATCCCATAACTTTTACTATGCAGCTAACACAACAACATAATCTGTTATGACTCAGGTTCCATTGTAAGAATTAAATAAATAGAGTTATTATGATGTTAATATTGTAACAATTATATCTTTAACAGCTATGGTGCATCTGTCTGACTGTGTTTGGGTATAATTATCTTTATCAATCTATCACACATACATGTATCTCTGTTGGAGTGACCGAATAGGTTGAAATCGAATGTCATATCCATCTTCCTATTGTGTTTAAATGAGCAAGTTGCTCAATATGTCTGATTCCACTATGAAACTAATAAATAATAGTACGCTGTGAATTGTTGAAATTCTTGCACTCATAAAAAGATCGCTATCGCCAAGGTATGGGTTAAACATCTGCCGATCGTGATCGGCCTCTCGTTTCATTTAGTGGTTGTTTAAATACTGCAACACTCTCATCAAGGATGCTCTATCTCTTCCCACCAACTCTTCCAAAACAACCACATGATACATTTGCATTATGGGGAGGTCAAAACTTCTAAATTAGCCCATTATATCATTAAGCACACCAGACTATAATTCTCTGTGCTTGAGGCAGGGAAATATATTTAGCCAGTTGTCATACAGCTATGTTCTATTTCCAAATGAAGTTCGAAGTTTTCAATCTAAACCTCCCTATTGTATCCAAATAACACTGTCCAGAGAAACATCTGGTATAAATTATAAGATAGATTTTCCATCAAAAATGTTGAAGTATTCTAAAAATAGGATGAATTCTGTTCCAATTCTTTCATTTTTTTGCAGAGTTTTCCTTTGAAGTAGCCCCATTGGCTACAACTGGCTACAACTACAATAACATATAGGTATTAAAATTGGAGCATCTCTGACTCTGTTTTGCATTGACTCCATTATGTCAGTTCCATATGTTACAAACTATGGAATATTCTCTATTGTCTATTGGTTTTTGACTTCATTGTGGAAGTTTCATATATATTTACAACCATTGATCTCTGTTCCTGATTGGTTCAGAATCTGAGTATCTCTATTATGCAGATATATATAGCTTTAATAATGATGTATGCTGGTACCATGATATTTCACCATGATTAGGTTAACAGCTGTTGGGGATGGGCAATTATATTGAGATATCACATGCCACCCTGGTGTCTATTTCACTCAGATTTATATCAGATGCTGCACAATGTAGAACACAGGTTTTATTAATAGTCTGGATGGACCACTTTGAATGCCATACATAGACCAGACTGGACCTGCTTAATAGATGTTTGTTGCCTCCATCTATATAGGGGTTTTAGAAGCCTTTTAAATGTCAGAATTATTGATGGGCAGTTTAGTTACAAATTATAAAGGTTACAGCTAATGCCAAGGGTAAAACCCCTTTTCAAACAGCCACTAAATATCTGTTCATGATATATAGCCTCAAGATATAACCTATAGATAGTATTAAATTGAAAGGGCAGGCCCAAATTGAAAGCAAATATTGTAAAAACGTTTTTACTATCAAAGGCTATCATGATATTATAAAGCCTTACATCATTTTTATTTCAATTTTTTCCACAATAGGACAGGAAATGTGAAAAAAACTAACACCATTTGTAACTCTGTCAGGGTACCCTGAGTCACCGTGCACCAAATTTGGTTTAAATCGGTTCAAAATCTTGTGTTACATACTGGTAAATTTGTTTGGAGCGAAATTAAACCCAATTCACCAATTCCATCCCTATCAAATTTAAAATGACCTCAGACCATCTGTAGAGTGATATACTCAAGATTGTGTAGTACTAGTATACTGTTAATAGCATTTCATGTGTATTGTTGAAATATTTTTTCAGAATATAATATAGCCATATTAATAGCTATAAAGTAATTAATAGTCCAAAAGCATGGTTTAATTGAGATGCCAAGATTCAGCATAAACAAAACCAGTGATTGGTTGACCGCTCTGCTATATAATTGATATTAATGGGTCAGCAGTGAGGTAGCTTATCTTGATGGTTGTGTTGTTGGTAGAACTTGATCAATACATTATCATTGTAAACTTAAATGGACTCTATTAACCCAAATATGCATGTCCGGGTCACCTTTTCACGTTTAATCCAAGGCTGCGCTGGTGCAGCATTACAGATCCTGTGCCAGTGCATTCTCTTTTATATGCGAGTCTCCCTATTTGACCCATAAAGTCCAATAATTTGTGTTAATATTATGTACATTTGTCTATAATAGTACGTAACAGTATAATTCAACATCAAAGCTCAATTTATGATTCCGATCATAGTAATTTATTATCTCCAAGGGATGGGTATTAAACATCTGTTGATCGTGATTGGCCACTCGTTATTAATTTTAATATATATATAGATGTTGATGTAATTGTTTGGTAATAATTAACACACATGTATACATGTAACATGTCGTAGAACAATATTGTTCATAAAAAAAAAATTTATTGAACATTGTTGTGATGTTGTTGAAAGTGTCAACAGTGAAGAGAAATAGATCCTATCTGATAATGTATACTGTAGTTTGAAAAACCACTCTCTAGCGCGATATCACCAGAACTTATGTACAGCTAGTACTGCTGCCAAGAGTGAGTCAGGTAGATAATGATGTGATTGAGCAATAATTAATTAAGGTGAGAATCAGGGATAGTGAGACCTACAAAAAACTTGGCTCAACCTGTTTTTCATTTTAGGTAACCTCCAGGCGAACTGAACAGTCGTTGGTTCGTCTCAAATTTGCAGGTCTGCCATCACCCAAAACCTGTTTTGAGCATAACAACTTTATTATTGTAATATTGTTGGTCCTATAGTGTTAGTTCTAAGTGTTTTCCATATATAAAAGAGAGAGATACTATTATTAAAAGTATGATTTTGCTGGTGCTGACAGACTATTAAGAACACAAGAACCATAATTTATTATATTCCAGCCATTCTGAGCTGCCAAAATAATATGCTACAAACAAACCCTCAGGGGACATAAACTCCAAGTAGATACATACAGCATGTGTTTGTGCATAACACTCTCTTCTATTTGCTATTCCACAGGTGCCTTGGCACATCACATATGTCCCAGATCTTGACTTTACTGATTTCTTTAACCTTAGTCTAGACAGGTCTATTTTCAGCTGAGTGTTGTTCTCTCATCTCAATTCATTCTTGATTTCATTGGGCATGCCAGACTTCTCTTTGAAATCATATCTCTCATCAAGTCATTTAAAATTTTTAAAGATGACCTTCCAAGTTCCACTCCTACTATTGAAATATACAATATCTAAAGTAATGCCCTAAATAATCGACTCCTTAACCACAGCAGAAATATGGGTAATTTTTCAGGATTTAGTCGGAAATATGGCTTGTTGAGAGCTTTCCGATGAATGGCAGGTGTTGGTCTGAGTTTATCCCCCTGTGGATAAAACAAATATTACTCTGGGAAGTTTTATTTGCACACCCGTTAGCCCCCCCCCCCCCCCCCCCCCCCCCCCCACCATGGCTAAAAAAGTTTTTGTACTTTCTAACTAATAATGACAGTCCGAAAATGGGTCCTGTTCCCATTACTTACCAAATAACTACCATTCACAGACATTCGCTTGGTTTGAACAAAATATAGTACTGGGTACTTCCACATGATGTACATAAGAAGATTTTCAAGTCCTTTTATTTAATACTAGCAGTTTAGCCCGCCACTGGCGGCATTCGTCTCATGGCTTTGTTTCAGAAATTTCAAGTCGATAGCTCCACCCGTTTCCGAGATCTGGTCTGCGCATGCGCGAAGCTTGCGTTGAGATCTCGTCTGCGCACGGGCGTCGCACGGGCTCGGCGACCAGATAAAATTCGTACCCGGGGCAAGATACATTCACATACCAAATTTCAAGTCGATAGCTCCACCCGTTTCCGAGATCTCGTCTGCGCATGCGCGAAGCTGGCGTCGCACGGGCTCGGCGACCCGATAAGATTTGTATCCGGGGCAAGATACATTCACATAGCAAATTTCAAGTCGATAGCTCCACCTGTTTCCGAGATAACGCATTCTTTGTTTTTCAATGAGTTAATTCATGGTACCCGTCCTAAACTTCAGAGCGGACAATTAATCCCGTCGTGAAAGTCGAGATAATTGCATTTCGTCCGCATCCGTATTTCGGACGCATGGGGTCAGTCGTTTAGCCACGTCCATTGCAATAAAGAGCGTTGATTGTTAAAACCTTTGTTTTTCAATGAGTTAATTCATGGTACCCGTCCTCCCCGTCCTAAACTTCAGAGCGGACAGTCAATTAATCCCGTCGTGAAAGTCGACATAATTGCATTTCGTCCGCATCCGTATTTCGGACGCATGGGGTCAGTCGTTTAGCCACGTCCATTGGAATCCGCATCGGACGCATGGGGTCAGTCGTTTAGCCACGTCCATTGCAATAAAGAGCGTCGATTGTTAAAACCTCTGTATAAGGTCAATATAATGATCGTTGATGTCTTAACCACCGCAGTGCCGTTTTTTGTGACAGAGATTGGAGAACGGGTGCTCTGAGCTTCTCCAAAACGCGAGCACGGTCGTGTCGGTGGGATTTTACACTTACATACGAAATTTGAGCTCAATCTGTACACGCGTTTTGGATTCTATGAAGTACCCACATATATACACACACACATATATATATACATATATATATACGGAAGTCTCAAATTATTTAGTAGACTAGCAGGTTAGCCCGCCACTGGCGGCATTCGTCTCATGGCTTTGTTTCAGAAACATGACATTTTTTTAATTTAACCAAATTTCAAGTCGATAGCTCCACCCGTTTCCGAGATCTGGTCTGCGCATGCGCGAAGCTTGCGTCGAGATCTCGTCTGCGCACGCGCTGCACGGGCGTCGCACGGGCTCGGCGACCCTATAAAATTCGTACCCGGGGCAAGATACATTCACATACCAAATTTCAAGTCGATAGCTCCACCCGTTTCCGAGATCTCGTCTGCGCATGCGCGAAGCTGGCGTCGCACGGGCTCGGCGACCCGATAAGATTTGTATCCGGGGCAAGATACATTCACATAGCAAATTTCAAGTCGATAGCTCCACCCGTTTCCGAGATAACGCATTCTTTGTTTTTCAATGAGTTAATTCATGGTACCCGTCCTAAACTTCAGAGCGGACAATTAATCCCGTCGTGAAAGTCGAGATAATTGCATTTCGTCAGCATCCGTATTTCGGACGCATGGGGTCAGTCGTTTAGCCACGTCCATTGCAATAAAGAGCGTTGATTGTTAAAACCTCTGTATGAGGTCAATATAAAGATCGTTGATGTCTTAACCACTGCAGTGCCGTTTTTTTGTGACAGAGATTGGAGAATGGGTGCTCTGAGCTTCTCCAAAATGCGACCACGGTCGTGTCGGTGTGATTTTACACTTACATACGAAATTTGAGCTCAATCTGTACACGCGTTTTGGATTCTATGAAGTACCCACATATATACACACACACATATATATATATACATATATATGGAAGTCTCAAATTATATTGTAGATAATACTCCATTTGTATAACAGGAATAAATTATCTCAAAAATGCATATAAATTTTACCTGTTTGATTACATCGATTTTCACAATTAAAATGCTTGTTCTTATAATCTGTGTCACTCTGACATACATGAAATTGTATATATTACCAATTACAACCCTTTATGACGCAAATCTTCCCAAAGCAACTTTTTAGAGCACATGTCATTTCCCTCAAAAATAATCTCAGAACTCATGCTTCAGTGACTGCGTGGTTTGTTCCGAGTAAAAACAATTAAAAAGTAAAAAAAAAATTCTTAATAGTCTTTGCACAAAAAATAAAAAAATAATTCACTTGCAAAACTTGGCTCAGACTGGAGTAACCCAAACCTGGTACTCATAAATTATGCTGGTCTGGTCTACTGGTACTATAAGAGTTAATGTTAATGCCCCATGTAAACTGCTGTTTTGTTTGGAATGGCAATGCCTGTTTGTAAACTCATGTTTCCGGCTATCTTCTACCAATGTTCATTCCAATCTGATTTCCCCATTCTCCAAGCATATCTCATCATGTCTACGCCACCCAGGTTGAATGGAATCTCTTGTAGATCTCATAAATTTAAAAATGCGGTCTGTGCAAGAGAACAGATACCTGCTCACAAACTGTACACAGCATGTTCATTGATAGATTATTTTGAATCCACCTTGGTTCCATAGTACAGTCTGTACCAGTTACACCCAACATGAGAGTAACATTTTTTGTCAGTTCACTTGTCTGGATAATGAGACAAAAATTATCATCAGTCATGAGTAGTATAGAGGGTGAATTTATTCAGAGGACTGTCTGCAGTGATGATTGCAGTTTAACTGGGTGCCAAAGAACTTCCAAATTATAGAAACTTGATCAAATGGTCTGCAGTCTGCACTGACAATTTGTCTGAAATTCTTTAGATGTTTCGATGATTTTAACCCATTCTTTACTAAAATAGTAAATACTCATTGACGAGTATTTCCCTTTGTTACAAAATGGTCAGATAATATTAAACTTCAACAAACCATTTGTTGATCCAATTATCTGAACATTTCCCACCAATGAGTGGGATCCTTTTGTACTTATCTATTTGTCTGAGCACTTATAATTCATGAGCATCCCTCCAGGTGAATAATAGACCATTCCATTGTATACTTGTAAACTGAATAGGAGAATCCATTTAGCAAAGAAAGGGTTAACCCAAATCTTCATTTTTTATGTTTACCCATACCATAGTATGGTAAACATAGTGTCATTGCCCGGATTGACCACTCGTCGTTGGTCCGTCTGTCTGTCCGTCTGTCTGTCCGTCTGTCTGTCCGTAGACACTTTACGAGTAATGCGATAACTCTAACATTTTCTATCCGATCGGAACCAAATTTTGTATATGGGTTTCTCAGCCCAAAATACGGATCGAGTTCGAATTTGGGTTTGATCCGAGTTATTGTTACAGAGTTATGGTCCTTTTACGACTTAGAATTGACGCATTCTGCCATAACTCGAACATTTTTCATCTGATTTGAAAACCAAATTTGGTCTGTTAGTTTCACAGCCCAAAATACAGATCGAGTTCGAATATGGGTTTGATCCGGTTTATTTTAAAGGAGTTAGGACCCTTTTTCGAAGAAAAAAATTGGAAGAAAAAAATCGATTTAAATTTTTTTTACTTTTAACTTTTATAATAATAATAAAAAAAATGTCATTTGTTTTCATTTAGATATTGATGATTATGATAAAAGTTGATAAAAAGATTTCCAATGTGGACCTTTAATTTTTTTAAATAATTAAAAAGTTTTTAAGTTAAACAAATTTGAAAAACTAACACCATTATAACTCTGCCAAGGGTACCCCGAATCACCACACCAAATTTGATTAAATCGGTCCAAAATCTTGTGTTATGTACTGGTAAATCTGTTTGGAGCCACATTAAATCCAATTCACCAATTGCCTTTGGACAACTTAGCTATTGATAAGGCTATATTATTTTCTGATGTCTCTTATGCCAATGTGCAAATAATCTGATAAAGAAGGCTATGGTATCTAATTTAAAATAAAGATTCAACAATAAACATCACATGATATTAACAGTAGACATCTCTGCTGCAGAGTTATATCTTCAGATGGTCTGATATCATTATAATTGTTATTGGTTTAATAGAGGTCAGTGTTCAACATAAACAATTCCTGTGATATTTTGACAGCTCTGCTATATAATTGATATTAATGGGTCAGTGGTGAGGTTGCTTATCTGTATACTAGGACACATTATTATTGTAAACTTAAATTGGACTCTCTTAACCCAAGTATTCCATGTCCAGGTCACACCTACACATTTAACCCATGGGCTTGCTGGCTGTGGTGGTTTAGCATTACAGATCCTGTACCAGTGCATTCTCTTATATAAATGCCAGTGACCCATAAATTCCAATAATTTGTGTTATGTTCATTTGTCTATAATAGTACATAACAGTATACTCTATAATTCAACACCAAAACTCTCATTTATCCGATCATATTAAATTTTTATCGCCAAGGTATGGGTTACTAACATCTGCCGATCGTGATCGGCCTCTCATTTCTTTAGTCTTTTATTTGTATATATCAGCAACTTTTAATTAAAGGTGTCTACTTCCCCACCTACAGCAGAATTTTTTATGTATGTTTGTTATGTTTATGTATTAATGTTTGTATCTAATCAGGCCTTAAAATCCATCAAATTTTGCAAGAATCAAAACAGCACTTCTGCAGGGAATCAAAACTTTTTATGAGAATCAAAATGAGGATCATGATTCTGATTCTCATTGGATTTTAAGGCTTGTATATCCCACACACAAAAAAAAAAAACATCTGTTGCCATTCCTTTGACTAAAAGTTATTAAAAAATATAGATTTTCAATTAAGAAATGTGCACATATCGTGCAACCGAATTATGTGGTATTTTAAAGTTACAGTTGTTGTCCTTCATTCTCCTATACTAAATACTCATTGACGAGTAGTTATATCCCTTTAGAAAATGTTCAGATAATTAGTTCAACAATGGTCATTTGTTGAACTTATTATCTGAACATTTCCCTCCAATAAATAGTACTCCTTCTGCACAAGTTTTATTATCTTTGCATGTACTTTTTGATGACTTGGCTATCTTTTAATGTGAGCTACCTGCCACGACCCCATTCTTCCCACATTCCTTGCATCCAGTTTTGATATGGGTGGTATCTTTTTGCTCTCTGATAATTGCATTAGTCTTACTCTCTGATGCTATACATTCCAAGCTCCATGATTGCATAAAGGATTGCAGGATTCTTTGGTGTTCTCATCAATTTAGCCAGGGGCTGCCAGGAACCTTTAAGACAAGTTGAAGTGGAGGGGCTCTAATAACCTCTATATATACATGTATATAGTGCTGACATTCACTTTCTTTCTAATATCTTTTTTTTATCTCTGTTTGAAATGATGCTTGGCTATCACCGTTTTTTCATTTGAGAATTTCAATACGCTTCCCCTTTGACTAAAAATTTTACCATTTTTAGCTCAACTTTACAAAATAAAGTTTCAGCTATTAATTGTCATGGGTTGGCATCCATCTGTG
The DNA here is from genome assembly GCA_032622095.1 of Siphonodentalium dalli. Classification (NCBI taxonomy): domain Eukaryota; kingdom Metazoa; phylum Mollusca; class Scaphopoda; order Gadilida; family Siphonodentaliidae; genus Siphonodentalium; species Siphonodentalium dalli. The sequence continues at coordinate 69,230,620 of CP136068.1, forward strand.
CATGCGTGCATCAACAATTTCCTTTGGCATGCCCTACACTAGGCTACAAACTTCCATGTAGCTTCAGGGTGACCTATAGATGGGAGCTATCAAATTTTTCTGAATTTTGATGAAAAACATGGTCACCAGCAGCCATCTTGGATTTCAAATTTGAATACAGCCCATATTTATGGCCAGATCATTCTTTAATTTGCAGTCACGATTGTGATCACTTATAGATGGGAGCTATTGAATTTGAACGATTTTCAATGAAAAACATGGCCACCTGCGGCCATCTTGGTTTTTACTCTTTGCATGACTAAATCCGATTATGACTCATCCGATCATCACCAAACTTCATATGGATCTTCGGGGTGACCTCTAGATGGGAGTCTCCTATTTTAACCAAATTTGTTAACAAACATGGCTGCCAGCAGCCATCTTGGAATTTAAATTTGAATCCATCAGCACACCCCGGAGCCCGCATTTATTGTAGAATTGATTTGAAAATTTACAGGCATGTTTAAAATCACCTGTAAATGGGAGCTATCAAATTTGAACAATTTTCAATGAAAAACATGGTGCCGGATGTTACTCTTTGCATGACTAAATCCTTTGGCACACCCTAGTACAGACCACATTCCTCATCTGATGATCACCAAACTTAATATAATATAAGGAGTTTCTATTTTGACCTAAATTTGTTGAAAAACATGGCCGCCAGTGGCCATCTTGGAATTTACTCTTTGTATGACTAAATCCTTTGGCGCACCCAACAGACCACATCCCTCATCCGATAATCCCCAAACTTCTCCGATATTCGGGGTGACCTCTAGATAGGAGCCTCATATTTGGACCGAAATTTGTTGAAAAACATGACCGGCGTCCATCTTGGAATTTATTCTTTGAATGACTGAATCCTTTGGCGCATAATACAGACCACATCTCTCATCCGATCATCACCAAATGTCATAAGGATTGTTGGGGTGACCTCTAGTTTACTTTCATTCTTCTTTATCATTCTATTCATTGCTCAGCAGAAAATTAACTCTCTCCCAAGTTGAGCTATAGTGTCATTGACACTTTCATTTCATTTTGCAGCCACGATTGTGATCACCTGTAGATGGGAGCTATCGAAAAAATAAACTCCTTACAAAGATACAATGTCATTGACACTTTCATTTTTATTGCTCCCCTTCCAGAGAGTCCTATTTTATTCTATTTGGGATAATTATGGTGATTATACAGACATCTTCAGCTAACTTTTAAACTTCCCAATATTTCAGTCTGTCATGATGTCCGATAATGGTAACAATAAAATCCTCCCATTCTATCAGCGCAAAACCAAACATTTTGGGTATTAATTTCTTTGAAACTTCAGACTTTAAAATGGTGGAAGGTGAAGATTAGAATTTGGCGCCAGATTCCACAGCTAGCCAATCAATTTAGTTCCTCCAGAGTGCATCCAATCAATGCAGTCCTTAGAATGGTTTCTGGTAATATTGGAGCCAATTAAAAATCACCTCTTGTAACATAGAGGAAGCTAAACTTACAATGATGGTGGGTGCAACAAAACAATTTCTCTAAAATTTCAGTACATGGGAAAACAAAATTTGAATGTAAAATATGTCAGAGACACTTGATTAAAAAGGACAGTATTCTCAACCATCTACATTCAAGAAAGTTCATGACAAATGCTTTATAATGAATCTTATCAATTTATTGAATATGCACTCATTTTATGGACTCACAGAGAATTTGACTCAATCATGAACATTTCATGAACATTTATGAATCATATTGATTCATAAAGTTCATAAAAAAGTTCATGAACATTTCATGAACTATGTTCATGAATAGTCCATGAATTATTGTTCATGAACTTGTTTATGAACCAATCATGTATGTTCTTGAACTGTTCATGAATGTTCATGACTGGTTCATGAACATTCATGAAATCATGAATTACATCTCGCCTGGGCAGGCTCAGCAAAAGGTCAACCTGTATTCATCTCCAGATGTCAGAACAGATTTACATATTCAAATTCTGATTCAATTTTTAAAATCAGATGATTTTTGGCAAGTTTCAGTTGTCTCAAGTGTTGTTCGTTTTCAAAATTGAATTACTAGAGTTACAATTTTCATTTGCCACATAGAAAATTGGAATTTACTAGCTTTCCAAGTTTGGAATAGGGCCTAAATTTACCTTGATATATACAGTATTTAAAGCTCTGGATCGACCCTGATGCAATCTTGTTATGTGTGGTATCTTGTGAACACAAATAATTGCATTACATATGCTCTCCTTACTGATACATACATGTTGTTGGAATTCCCCGTTGCCGTGGTATTAGGGAATTCTTTCTTCGTAATTGCATGGTAAGTACATACTTATTCGACAATCGCTCTATTATCGTCCCACCTCTGAATGCTCTCTTGTCATGGCTTCCGTTACAATGCATTCTGTTTCGATGAGAAACCCCCGCACATAACTTGTGATTTAGTATTCAGCACACCACTCTTCTGATTTTGGGACCCCGCCAAGTCTTTTATATAAATCTCTCCCATTAGCTTGGGTTATATGCCTCGATCGTGTGCCGTTTATCGGTGTGTTGGTGTGTTTTTTCGCTATTCGTTTGGATTATTATTTTTCTATCTCTTAGAATTTGTGCCAGTAATTGCATTCTTCTTTCACTCTTGTATTATTATATAAATATATCACTGGCATATACAGTTCTCATGAATGTTCGTAGAGATAAATTTCGCCTTCTTGTTTTTCTATGTTGTTTTTGAGATATTGCCACCACATAGAAGACAAATGGAGCTACTGGAAGCGAGAAGGGCAGAGAGGGGCACCTATTATATATAAAAGATGTGTCTCTTACATGAAAATATATTATAGTTTTATATGTTCAGAGCTATATAGTAATTATAATTTTTGTCAACCAAAATGTCCTCCCCCCCCCCCCCACACCTCTGGTATGGGACAACAAATGTTACTATTTTTAGAAAATTACACTTTAATATCAGAGCTGTGATTTGTGCATCTTTTTAGATTGAAGATCTCTTCAAGCCATTATTGAGTAACATGTAGTTACACCATGCTCCACAGGTGTGGCGAAGGCACATCAGAAAATGGAACTTTTTTCAGTCAATTGTAATGGCATAATGCAGACAAGGCAAATTTTTGTACTGGATCAGCATCTTAAAGCACTCTCCAGGACTAATCTCATAATAATAAGCTTCCAGAATGGATATCATTTTCTCTTAGGACAACATAACACTGCTGTTCTTTCACATATTTGAGGTATATTTTGCCATCTTTATGAAGATTGAAAGGGCACTGATGATCCATCTGTTTTTAGCTCACCTGAGACGAAGTCTCCGGTGGAGCTATAGTCATCACTCCTCGTCCGTCGTGCGTCCGTCTGGCCGTCTGGCCGTCCGTCCATCCGTCCGTCAACTTTTTAAAAAACATCTTCTCCTCTGAAACCATCATACCGAATTGGTTCATATTTGGTGTGGATGTTCCCTAGGTGACTCTCATTCAGATTTGTTCAAATGAGGTCACTGGGTCAAATAGTTGTGAAAACAGGGCCATAACTCTATTCCTCCACAGTAATTCTTACAACGACTTCTTGTCCATAACCATTGTGCCGATTTAGCTAATATTTGGTATGGATGGTCCTTGGGTGACTGGTGTTCAGATTTGTTCAAATGAGGTCACCCGGTCAATTAGTTGAGAAACCAGGGCCATAACTCATAGTAATTCTTACAATGACTTCTTCTAAAAAAGATATTTGGCCGATTTAGCTTTTATTTGGTACAGAGAGACCTTGGGTGACTTGGGTCAATTAGGGGCAGAGCCAGGGACATAACTCTAAAAACCAAAAAATTACATTTTTGCATTTTGATCATATTTGGTGTGGATGTTCCCTGGCCTAGGTGACTGTCATTCAGATTTGTTCAAATGAGGTCACTGTGTCAAACAGTTGCAAAACCAGGGCCATAACTATATTCCTCCTTGGTAATTCTTATAACGACTTCTTGTCAAGAACCATTGTGCCGATTTAGTTTATATTTGGTATGTGGGGTCATTGAATGACTGGGGTTCAGATTTGTTCAAATGGGGTCACTGGGTCAAATAGGGGTGGAGCCAGGGCCATAATTCCCCAAAAAATAATAAAAAATTCAGGAACTCCTTGATCAATTTAACATACAAAAAAAAAATATCACCCCCCCCCCACATGACCCAGAACCCCACCCTGCCCCCAACCAACAGCATTCCACCCTATCTCACCTCCTAACTCACAGGTAAATAAAGTATTCTGTAGCTATAGGCAGAGTCCCCAGGGAGTGTATTCATGTCATTCATAATTTAAATGAGATTAATGGTGTTATCAATGAAGCACCCTTGTTGTTTACATTATCACTCAGTGGTCATTAAAATCAGATTAATTTCATTTTCTCCAAGAGTGTCTGGCATTTGATGAATGAGGTTTCCAGAGGGTGAATTCATGTTGCTCCACACAGCAGGCTAGCATAACCAAATACACCCTCTGAGAACCTTATTCTGCTTAGGCCTCATCTTCTGGGAAGTATCTAGAGTCTCAAGATCTCATTCTGCTTAGGCCTCATCTTCTGGGAAGTATCTATAGTATAAAATTTACATTGTTGTTAGTTAAATTTCCCTTCTAGGATTCATGATTGAGGTGCCCAATGGGTGAACATCACCAATTTCAACTGGGGAACTTCAATCTTATTCTTCAAGATCTCATTCTGCTTAGGCCTCATCTTCTGGGAAGTATCTATAGTATCAAATTTACATTGTTGTTAGTTAAATTTCCCTTCTAGGATTCATGATTGAGGTGCCCAATGGGTGAACATCACCAATTTCAACTGGGGAACTTCAATCTTATTCTAGGTCTTCCATAGCAGTTGAGGGCCTTATCAGAATGAGGTCCCCAGAGGGTGAATTTAGCGTCACTAAATTCACCCTCTGGGGACCTCATTCTGCAAATGACAGACACACTATCACACTATTTCAAGGCTTGTTGTATAATACATTGTGTTGCTTGAGGCCAGACATGCACAATGTAGGAACAGACACGCTTTTTGTGATGCTATCCCGCACAGCAGGCTAGCATCACCAAATTCACCCTCTGGCGACCTCATTCTGCTTAGGCCTCATCTTCTGGGAAGTATCTATAGTATCAAATTTACATTGTTGTTAGTTAAATTTCCCTTCAAGGAAGTTTCTATATCCCCTAATTTGCAGAAGATAAAATTCATAAATGAGGTGCCCAATGGGTGAATATCACCAACTTCAACTGGGGAACTTAATTTTTATCCTTATCAGATTTGTGAAAATGGGATCACAAAGTCAAATAAGGGCAGAGCAGAGACTTAACTATTTCACTACATAGTAATTCTTAAAATATGTTTGCAAGAACTAGTTGGCTTATATAGAATGGAATGTTCTTCCTTGACTGCAATTCAGATTTTTTTAATGGGGTCACCTGGTCAAATAGAGGCCAAGCGAAGGACAGTTTCCCTCTTTATGCTTCCTTCACAAGGACCATCAGGTCTATTTGACTGATATTTATGATATGTATGAAGGGGTCCTTGGTGTCTAGGATTCAAATTTATTCAGATGGGGTCACCAGGTTAAATAGGGTGGGACCAGGGACATAACTATATGTCTCTATAGTAATTCTTAAAATGTCTTCTCAAGGGATTTTGGACTATTTAGCTTACATATAGTATGGAGGAATCAGGAGGATCCTTTAGTGACTGAGATTCAGATTTGTTAAAATGAGGTCAACCTGTCAAGAAATGGCAGGCTATGGGGAGTTAACACTTTTGTGTCTAATAAAATCATCGAAATACCAAATTCATTAAAACATCTACCTTGGAACCACCTGACTGATTGGTCTGACATACATGTATTGTGTTTTGGGTCCATGGGTAATTGGGCTTCAAACATGTTTAAATGGTTTTAGAAAAAGGCGCTTGTGAGATTGGAAATTTCCAACAATTGAGAAAGTTTGAGGTGTCGGTTGTGAAATTCCAACCTAAGACTTGGGAGTCTGGATCCCGGTCGGGAGGGGACTTGTTGAGCTGGAGGAGGGGGGTGATCAGTAGTGTACAGTTGGCAATTTCAAGGTGGATTTTTACCAAGCTACATACTTGAAGTCTCTCTAGCCACATATCCTGTTTAAATCTACTTCTTTTAAAGTGATTATGAAAAGTGCTGACTGTTTTGGTCTCCAGAGTCCCAGTCTTATCAGTCTTTGCAGTCTGGTGAGTGACCCCACAGTCATTGACTGTCTTGTTCACCCCTTGAAACATTTTTTCTTCTATAGCTTTGCATTAGAATTTATTGCATCTATATATCAATTGGTATGTACTCTATGGTGCCTACTAATCATGATGGCCAAATATAAATAGTGATGGATGGGTATTTAGGCTGAAATTAATAATAGTGATGGCAATTCTCTCTATGTCTAAATGCCAAATAATATTGTTTGCCTGTTTGCCATAGCTAAGTTTGTTTCGGCTGTGTATTTTTCAGGGATATTTACAGTACTAACGAGTCTTCAAACAAGTTTTGAGGGGGGGGGTGCTCGGTGGCTCAGTTGGTAATGGCCTCTGCTACAGACTGACTCGCTCTCCAGCCTCCAGCACAGGTGATATGGGTTCAATTCCCAGTGGAGTCATCGCTGGCTTTGTATCCCAGTAGGTCAGGCAACTGCAAACATACCATATTTTTATGGCCTGAGTATTTAAATATCTGAGAAGAGATACCTCTCTCTCCATCATATAAAATTTCTTATTCTATCCCCCCCACCCCATGAATTATATAAAGCATTCATTTGCTCATAAACATATCCAACTTTTCTCAGCTATAATCTGAAATTTTCATTACAGAAATTTCAAAATTAATTTCTTTTCCTGCTTAGTTGGCAATCAAAAACTGTCTATGCTGTGCTTTTAATATGCATGCTATGAATTCCTTGACCTCATGCAGCTGGGAGATATTATGATGGGTAACATATGCCAGGACTGGGCAGAGAGATTAGAGAGAAATCCAACATATGTTTATGAATGCTATAATTATCACTTGGTTCATAACATCAGATTCCATCTGACATAGAAACTGGAGTATAATTGACACATGACTTAATACAACTGGGGCAAGAAATTGTATTAAAGAAATAAAAGAGTACCTTGTGGAATAGTGAAATATCCTACTTAGGTTTACAAATGTAATTATGATCATTCTTGATATGATTTCCCATCCACAGGAAGGTTTGATTATTTTAAAGGGTGAGAAGAAAGGAACAGAGAACTCAGAATTGAGAGAAAATTAATGCAACAAATACTTATAACTGATATTTAAATCCTTGCTTTTTCTGGTCAGTTGTAATCATCAGACTGTTTCTGACATGGTTTGATCTTAAAAATTTATTTTTAACCCTTTATTTTGTGTCAGTACTTTAGGCATATCAAAGAATGGATTCAGGAAGAAATGATGCAGCCCTCTTAATTCAGATTGTTTGGTTAATATGGCAACCCTTTGCCGTGGCCCAGTTTGCTTCAGCAAATGTTTTCGGCATTGCTGATTGCTCTGGCCAATTGTGAGGGCTGAATGATGTGTGGTGAAATTTAGTATAACATGGGGGGAAAAGTTCTATATTTTTTTATCCTAGTATTTTGCTCAGTTTAGTGACGCTATCCCACATAGTGGGCTAGCATCACCAAATTCACCCTCTGTGGTCCTCATTCTGCATTGCCTCATCTGCTATGGGAGACGTAAACTCTGAAGTTCCCAAATGGTGAATATTGTGATGTTCACCCATTGGGAACCTCAATTATGCAATTTAGTCTGCCAATTTGAGAAATTAAACTAAAAAGTAAATAGAATCTATGATGATTCTATCTGAAGTTTCTATAGAATTTGATAATAAAGAAACTTTCCAGATAAGATGAGGCCTATAACAGGGTTTCCGCCAGGCCGGTTGCGGGTCCGCCCCACGGACCCATTCCCCCCGTCGGTCGTTGCATGAAATCCCGCTCATACACAAATAAATGACGTTATTAAAAACTTGTTCAGTCTTGTCTGTGTCGACAGGCTATATATCTACACTTATTTTCATTAATATTGACAAAATGAAATCGACACAGTCCATCTCCCGAAAAAAACAATAAGAATAGCCCGCAAATACATTGGAGCAAAACATCAAAGGCGGCAAACATCAAAGGCGGAAAACATCAATGCCATCAGAATAAGCTGAGCAGGACTCCGTGCGGTATGCCGAATTGCTCGAGCTTCACGTGCGTCAGCTGCAGACTTTTCTGGGCCTAATGATTTTCCAGGAAACCACGGAATTATTGCTGAGCATGTTGCAATAATATGGCCGTAGACAATGGTTCCGATTGTTGTCGACATCAACAATTAAGTTTTGTAAATAACTGTTCGAAAATTTTACGAATGATCCTCGGAAAGTGAATTTAGTGGCACTAGTCTGCTAGCGTCACCAAATTCGCCTTCTGTGGAGTTAATTCTTGAATACTAAAATACATTTTCCAAGCCCTTGAATTCCTTAGGTTTCCGACCCCATCCGGAAAACCCTTTCCCTTCAAACCATGGGGAAAAAGTCACGAATAGTTGCCCAATAGAGCGATTGTAAGATCATTATAAATTAGAATTTCCAATTACGCAACGGGGGACTCAAGCTGAAAGTCCGAGTTTAGTCCCCTGCTAGCTTAGCAAGGGGACTGAATTGTTTTACGGAAGAGTGGTAACGTCGGAAGAGCTATACTCGTCCTTGACCTCGGTTAACGGGTATACTTGTATGGCGCGCATCTATACTCACAAATCGACTCCACCCACCCGCATGTACAGTTTTAGTTATAACTTATATATTAGGATGTTCCACCCACTTTGGTATTCTAAAAACCACCGGAAAGAGATCCGTTAATTAGTTTAATATAGCGTGACTGCCATTCTGGGGTGAAGGTCAGATTATAGCTCTTGTGACGTTACCCCGCCACCCTGTTTTGCAGCTTGGAGAGACTAGCGATGTAGCACTCTGATCCCAGTTTGACCTTTGCACTGGCCTCCACATTGCACCAAAGCTTTCATGTCTGTCCACATTCCTAAGATTTCAGAATGCACATTTTTGCGAGCACCGTTTACAGAAGGACACTGGTTGACATGTATCCTCGTTCGTTTCTGAAGGCACCGTCCGCCGTCATGATTGTGTCGGTAGGAAACTTTGCTAGCGTCCATTGTTAGCTGATTAGATGTGACATGCTGATGGCACGTGCATGTGTATTTCTCTGTGTCTCAGATGCATGGAACAGGCGTTTCCCCCGCTGTTGTAAAACGGAACATTTTCGTATGCATGCGCGAACCATGGTCGCTCCCGCCGAACTGTGCTCCCCCCACCCAGGACCGGACCCATTTATTTTTCCCTAGCGGAAACCCTGCCTATAAAGCAGAATGAGGTCCTAGAGGTGATGCTAGCCTGCTATGCGGGATAGCGTCATTAAATTTACCCTCTGGGGACCTTATTCAGCAAATGACAGGCACACTATAAAACTCAGGCTTGTGTATTACTGGTATTGGGATAAATTTACAATATTGACCAATAATTAAATAGAAAATTAAGAAATACAACTGTATTGCTGAATTTCTGCTCTTTGATTCCTGAGAGGCTGAGACAAAACAAAAGATAGGTGGGGGGGGGGGGTGGGGGGGTGATAGTTTCAAGTGATTTTGAATGTGCTGATTCGTGTAAATTTCCTGACCAAAAGTTTACATGTGAATGTTATGCCCAGGTAGGATTAAATACAGGTAGATTGATATAAAAGTGTCTCAGAACATTTACATGTAACTGGAGGATGGGTGAGCTATTTCATACATTCTGACTATAAATTCTGTTTTAATTTTTTTCTGTATTTACAAATTATGTCACCTGATTCGGAAAAAAAAATCATTTATTATCAAAATAGAAAATAAAACACATGCATGGTAGAGGTGCCACGATTATTTATTTTGATAATCGATAATCGGTCTTCAATAATCGACTATAATCGATTAATCGTACATAATAATAATAACATCAGTAGAAGTATTCCGTAATATGGCCTATTGCCATATTGACTGGATGCTGGTTAACTGCTTTCGCTGCTTGTTTGAGGCTTCGGCTGATGTAATATTTGTGTTAATAAAGTGCATCATAAACCACCGGTAATGACTAATGAGCACAATGTGTTCAATACAAGCAAAGTTCTCAGCGATGTCATGGTTATAATATTTGTGAGTTCATTGGAACGTAGCGATTAATTTAACAGCCAAACATACAAGCAATATAAAAGTAGGAATGCACGACGGACCAACGGTGGTTCCTAAAAAACGGAAACTATAAGTTTCAGCGAACTTCCAGAGCATGGATAACAATTACAAAGGTGGGCCCCTGCCCGCAAATTTCAGGACTCATAAAAAAATAAGTATTTGGTAATAGTTAATTTCATTTAGCAGTCACCACACTATAAGCGATAGCCTGTACTAGTAACATCTAAGTATACTTATACAAACAAAGTATACTTGCTGCAAATGACACCGCCGAGAATATCGCTGATTAAAATGCCGTAGGTTCCCTGATATCGAGAGAATGTCAATCAACTCCCCTTTGGTCCAATGAGATTCAAGGGCGAGAGCATTCAGTTCACTGACAGTCAGTCCATTTCAAAGACGTAGTGCCGCCTTTCTTGTAGAAATATACAACGATGTCGGCATAAGTTCAAAGCTGCAGTGCCGCCATCATGGTGCCATGCAATTTGAAGAATATACAATGACTCGAAGAGTAACCATGTCATCAAATGAACTGCCGGCTGTTTGCAACATATACTAGTAGTACTCAAGTTGTCGGAATCTCTTTGATACATGATCAAATGTTGTTAACCCCTCGGTTGTATATTATACTGTGAAAAACAATCAGGGTATTCAACAATAACTGGCATTTTCCAACGTCCGAAATAAATAACGCAGATTAATCGACGACGGAAATGGTAATCGATTATCGGCTTTATCAACGGTTCATCGATTATACGATTAATCGTGGCACCCCTAATGCATGGTAATAAAACATGATCCAAGCCCATCTTACTACCAGATATTCAATTAATTTTAGGATTTCATCAAGTGTTAAATACTTGGCGATCGATTACTCTTTTTTCCAAATGGTTACTTGCCCTGGCCGTCCATTCATATGACTTAACTTGGTCTGTCTACAGTCAGATACAGGAAACTTTAATATACAATCTCCAGATGGTATAATATTAAATCAAAAATAGTGTAATGTTGTAGGGTCGGGTTTAGTGTTCAAACCAGAAATACATGTGTGGTAGAGTGGTCAATTCCTACAATCATCACAGGATTATACGTTGAATAATAAGAATAGCGTATCAAATAATTATTTAATTGAAGAATTTCATTGTATTCAACATGCAAGCATATACTATAAGTCTATAATGCGCCGATTCAGTGGTTTAATTCCCATGCATAAGTACAGCAGCCCAAAGCTATGTTAACAGGGAGAGTCCAGAATCTGGCCTAAAATGGGTTAAATTCTGAAGTTGGGAATCCCAATAGACGTCAGCTAGCAAAGGGATGACTTTCGATTAATTCCCAAGTAAGTAAAACGCACCGCCTGTACAGGTGGTGACTAAATGCCACTGTAGCGTAAACACCGTGCCAAAATGCCGAAGTCGAAGTCCCAGGTAAGACTAAAATGCCGTAAATCGAAGCGTCAGGTAAGACTAATTAGTTCCGCCAACGTAGAATTACGTCATGAGCCGTGAATGGCCAACATAGTCATCAAAGTTCCTATTCCGGTAACGATAAGCACCTAAATTGTGCATTAAGTGTCGACAAAGCCTGTATACGGGTTATGCGCCAGAGAGTGGTCTGTTTCAAAAAGTGACCCCTTGCCGGTTGGGCGGGTCCTTTTATACCCAGTGACCCCTAGGGGGTCACCAGCCTGACAACCAACAGACTAGGGGGTCGTACGTGACCCAAGGGGTCACCCGCGAGCCCGGAGTCTCAGAGAGTTGCTGACTGCCGTTGAGCTACTGCACGCGTCATAGCTTGACAACGAAGTATGACGTAGGCGTACCTCGTTGCATCCATGTGCGTACAGTAAACAAGGAAAATGGCTGCCTAGCAGAACAAACACTGAATTTACGCATGGATAAATAGGAATTACATTGATACATATAATCTATAGCAATTGAAATAGCAATGAATAGAAGTAATGTAAAGGAGTTTATATGAGAAAATATGTAATTACGTGAATTAAGCCCAATAAAGTGGGTGGTTTTTGGAAAAGATAGAGAGTATTTACGAAAACGAAAGTAGCACGAATTGCGCCTGGGAAAATCCCAAATTAGAAAACGTAAACTCCGTTACACCAGTAACTCAATTCATCTCAATAAACACATTCAAGATAGATAACTCAATACCAAAAAGAATGAAGTGATCATAATTAATGGTACATGGGATGTAACTCTATTGTCTCATTGCTTAATGGAATATCTGTGGAGAGTTGTTATATATCTGTTAAAGTATCTGACAGTCTGAATACATGTACTGATTGGGCGGCATAGTGTCTATTCTTTTTATATGCCCATTTTGAAAAAAAAAACAGAACTTATTAAGTTATTGGTTCAGCCATCCGTTATTGGTTTAGCCATCCGTCCGTCTGTCTGCTTTTTTCTTTTCTGGATGCTAACTTTTATAGTAAGTCAGAACTGAATGGAATGAAAGTTGGTATGTGGGTTTACTAGCACAAAATAATACAGGTCAAGTTCGAATCAGGGTTCCGCCCGCCAATTTTTACCAGAGTTATGGCCCTTTTTGTTGGAATTTGTACTCAATTTTCTTTTCCGGATGATAACTTTACTCTTTAGTAAATTTGAACTGAATGGAATGAAATTTGGTATGTGAGTTTACTAGCCCAGAGAACAGTTCAAGTCAAATTTGGGTTCTGCCTACCAATTTTTGCTGGAGTTTATGTTTCTTGTCGACTTAGAATTTGCCGATGAATTTTGTTTCCGGGTGATAACTTTAGTTTTAGTTATCTGATTGTTTTCAAATTTAGTGTATGCATTACTCATATGAAAATACAGGTCAAGTTCAAATTTGGGTTCCATCCACTTATTTTAAACCGGAGTTAAAATATGGTCCTTGTTGACTTTTAATTTGACAATTATTGTGGTTCAGCATGCCCTACAGGCCGCATCCCTCATCCGATCTCAGGGTTCGCTCTACCATGAGCCAAATTTGCCAAATGCAAAAAAAAAATTCAATTTGGCAAAAAAAAAAATTCATTTGGCAAAAAAAAAATTGGCTAGTGTCTTTCAATAACATACTTAGAAGTTAGAAATATTCTTTTTGAAATTATTGATTAACGAATTGTCTCTTTCGGGAAGTCAAATGGTAACGTGTTTAAACACGCACGTTATTAACAAAGGAAGCATATCACGCATTGAAATCAGCAGCTTATGTTGTTACAAAATGCGGAACTTTTATGTTAGTAATATCATCAATGATAACTGTTCATTAGATTTTGTTTTACGAAACCTTGTCAATCTGTGACTCTGCATAATGCTTTGTCTTTATATATTAGTTTTATTAGTTTTACGAATAGGTTAATTAGCTGGGTTATTAATGATATGACCTGGATTAACAATTGCCATGCCGATTAATTTACAGCTTTGTTCTCACCCCTTACCCTTGGAACAAACGTCGCACTACCGACGACTCAAATTCAATTATTTGAATTCGAGTCGACAAAAGTGCGACATTTGTTTCAAATAAATGCGAGTATACCCTTACATTTCCCAAGTGTGTTATAAGTGTCAAATAAGTGTTGCATAAGTGTAGGAAAATTTTTCCTCTAAGTGTGCACTTACAACCATGTGTACAAGTCCAACAGTGGCAGTAAGTGTAGTGCAAGTGTAACATAAGTGTACAGTAAGTGTACGTTCCAACTATGTAAATGAGGTGAGTGTCATATAAGTGTATGATTCTAAAGTGTGGTATAAGTGTATGTTGGCAAGTGTAATATAAGTGTATAATAATTGCAAGTGTTTTATAAGTGTAAGTTCTGAATGGGGTTGTAAGTGTATTGTAAGTGTACAATGGTGATTGTGATGCAAGTGTATTATATAAGTGTATAGTACATCACTACATGTATTAGTAAAATAAGTGTATATCATAGATGGGCATGCACATATTAAATTTCACTATCAATGATGGCAATTGATGCATTAATCAAGGGAATCACATTCACAATGGTTTAGACTGATAAAATACTTTATTATATTATATTAATAATGTTTTAATATATAAATCATCTATCAATTAGGTTCCTTGGCTCAATAAATTTATTTCATAAATCTGGTGCTGATATGCGAAGTTTGAATGAGCTGAAGTATCTTCAAGCTTGTCTCTTCCCGTTAGTCTTTACTCCACTTACAGTATGTCATGATGTCCATGTCATATTCAGTACGATGTCCCATTTAAAGCATCTGTTTAGTTTAGCACGGAGAGTGAGAGAAATTTGCAAACGTTGGCATGACCGATTCCAGTTTTTTTTAATAATCTGTATGCATCCAGTGTGACTTTACTGTTGACATTTAATTTCTCAATGTCATCGTGTCATTGTTACATGTAATTTGTAGGATCAACGGAACAAACTTCGCCTATTTGCGTAATTATTTGCCGAATTCAGCCTCCTACCACCTGTTCTATCTCTAGTGTGTTTAGTTCCTTTCTTCTTTTTGCCAAATTGTTGAATTGTTTTGGCTCTTCTCGCCGTCATTTTCGTAAATGAAAGCTGTTGTCAAATAAAATGCAGATGAAATTTAAATTTGATTTCTTGACCGCCGAATGACCGGAATGTGGTCTGCACATGCGCATGTAGTCACCGTCACAGTCACGTGTTAGCTTTTAGCCAATCGTATGCTCAGTTCTAGGATATCACTTGATTTAGACAGGGATTTCCCTATAAAATGATGACATCAGAGGACAATGTTTACACACAGCGATATGGGATTAAATTCCCCATACACGAACACATGGGCAGAAAGCCCCAAGCATTTACTTTGGGAGATTTACAGTGGGTCGATAATCACACGTATATACAGTTAAACTTTGTTATTTTTGATACATTTTACGTTAAATTAAAAACAGATAGCAGGTACATATACGTACCGGTACTTCTCCGAGAATGTTAAAAACAATTTTTATCTGTTCATCATTAGGCCTATTTTATTGTCACGAAATTACGCTAACTATCGAAGTTTTGCCATAAAAAAAACCCCGATAAAAATAATTCTATTTGGGAGTATTGCACGTCAAAATTACGGGTTTAGAAACGATTTTTATTATACTTAATTCTGATCTGCGTCGTCAAACTACTATCATACAACATTTCTATATTCGTAATGGCCATTTTTTGACTGCAGGGTGTTTGGAAACACAATCATTGAAGCTTTCATATACGCCAATTTCAATATACGTGATAGCGACCAATTTTCATTGTTTCTATGACAAACATTTTGCAGTTAATAAATTGTAGATATACATACTCATATATCTTTATTTTAGCACAAAAGATTCATAAAATTTATTACTATCGGAATATAAATAACAGAAAAACGAAATACCTGTAATTTCAAAATTGAAAAAGTTCATATTTAATACAAGACGGCAATTATATAGTACAAATGTGCGAGGCTCTGAGCAGTATTCCTGAACATATCCATATCAAAGTTTGATAAGTGTGGTATAAGTGTTGATAAATTTTTCCAAAGTTCCATAAGTGTACCTTTAAGTGTGGGGCAGTGTTCCCAAAACATTTTAAAAGTATAAGTATCATCAGTGTGTCATAAGTGTAGAGAGAACTTTTCAAAGTACCATAAGTGTAGCTGTAAGTGTGGGCAGCATGCCCAAAGATTTTCAAAGTCTCAAAAGTGTAGAGCAAGTGTACACTTATTACAACACTTACACTACACTTACGAAATAAGTGTACATTTCGAAAAAAGTGAGTGTGGTACAAGTGTACTGAATTAAAAAACAAAAGCTACAAGTGTACTATAAGTGTATACCTGAACTACACTTACAATGAAAGTGTACACTTAGAAAATATAAGGGTACGCACTACCGACGAAGAATGCGTGTGGTCAACACAAATTTAATTGCTGATGCGTCTGAGATCCGTGTTTGAAACAAACGTCGCATCACCGTCGACTCAAATTTATATCGGAGAAATGCAAATGAGTTGCATAATGATATGCTAATGAGGGAATTCCAATTGAAACTGGAAAACACCAACGAGCATGACGTAATTTTGTGGTATTTGAATTCGAGTCGACGAAAGTGCGACGTTTGTTTCAAATTAAATGCGAGTAGACGCACTAAATAAATATTTATTCCGTTTGGATATACCCACTACTATGCATGGACGTGTGCAAATTCCACATCAACGATGAGTTGAAATTGTTCTTGTAATTTGATTTTCCAACAATGTATTATTGGGGAATTTTTTGCTTTTAGACCAACATTTGCATATTTTCCTACTTTTTGTCCAACATTTCGACTGAAATGGCCATCAGTCGGGAAGCCTGTGTCCTGGTCCCTCATGACCCCCGTGGCCAGCCAAAAAAACTGCTAATTATTTTCCTATGCTTTTGTTCAAAATTATGAACTTAAATGGTCATCAGTTGGAAATTTTCCAACCTTCGTGGGGGTGTCAGGTTGGAAAATTTCTAACACTTGGAAAACTTGAGGCCAGTCCAATGCTATAGGTTTTTGCAGTTAATCAGACTTTTCTCCCACCGTGCCCAACTATGATCGGATTTTCAGGTTCAGATCTCTAATTTTTCTTCTACTGGCAGAACCATGGTACGCCCAGTGCATGATCACAAGTCTACTGATCCATTCAGAATAGGCTATCATCCAGGCATGTGAAGGAACAGCCAAGCGGGCTGCAAATTGAATTACGCAAATTTATTACCCCCCCCCCCCCCCCCCAACGGAGCCTCTAGCTATACGTCCCTGCCTGCCATGTTTATTTTACCACGTGGTTTTAGATAGGCATACTGACGCAATATAGTGTTATACCGCTTTGACTTCATTATTAAATTGTTAAAAAGGTACAACGTTTTCATACAAAAATAAACTGGACCTGATTTCTTTCAGACACGTTCAGAGCAAAATACCACCTATAAAAGAATCATGTCCGACATAAAATATATGTCAAATACCTACGAAATAGCGATATAAAACCAATAATTTCCACTCCTCAGACTATTAACATTAATTTCGTCGCTTGGAAGTCAAAAGCCACATTTTCTCACTAAATTTTACGTTTTAGAATTGATATACGTTGTATAACTTAATATTTTAACCGTTTTTGACCAAAATCCTTATGAACGCTTTATGCCATTTTAAGAAATCATTTAAATTCATCTTGAATTAAATGCGACGTTTATTTCAACAGACAAATTATGAATTAAACTCGAGTTTAATTGGAATTGAATTCGAGTTTCGGTAGTGCGACGTTTGTTCCAAGGGTTATTAACACAAAAAAATCAATTGAGATTAATGATCCTTTGTTCTCGTAATTATATAGGTGATGTACACTATATATATTAATGCTTTCTATAAGCTTTATACTGACATTATTTACCAATTTGCTTTTATGTCCAAATTCTCACACCGTTGCTGTGGGCAAAAAATGTTTTTATCTTAAATAAAGTTTTTTTAATTTGGCAAAAATAAAATCTCATTTGGCAAAAGTTTTGGCAAAAGAAAAATCTGGGCCAGCACCAACCCTGTCCGATCTTCACCAAACTTCATATGTAACTTCAAGGTGACCATGCAATAGATTGTTGCTATTTTTCCGCCAGCAGCCATCTTGGATTTCAAATTTGAATCGATCGGCACACCCTACAGCCCATATTTATGGCCGTATCATTTTAGATGCCCGTTTGTTGAAAAAACGGCTGTATTATGTGATTGTCCATTGTCCATCTGTCTGTCTGTCTGTCCATTGTCCATCTGTCTGTCTGTCCATTGTCCATCTGTCTGTCTGTCAGTTTCGGTTTCCTGATGATAACTTTAGTTTGGGTTATTGTATCGGAACTAAATTTGGTATGTGAGTTTTCCAGACCAAATTACAGGTCAAGTTCGAATTTGCATTCGGCCCAATGATTTTTCCCGGAGTTATGGGCCTTTTTCGGGTTAAAAATTAATTTTACGTCATTATTTTGGTTTCCGGATGATAATTTGAGTTACAAAAATACTAGCCAAGTTCGAATTTGGGTTCGGCCCGGTGATGATTGCAGGAGTTATGCACCTTTTTCAACGTGCTAAATAAAAATTTTACATCAACATTTTGATTTCCGGATGATAATTTTGAGTTTTTATTATTTTATCACAACTAAACTTGGTATGTGGCTTTAATAGTCAAATTAGTCATACCAAAGTACAAGTCAAGTTCAAATTATGGTTTGGCCCGATGATATTTGCCAGAGTTATGGGCCTTTTTCAACTTGAAAATTAATTTTATGTCATTATTTTGGTTTCCGGCCCGGATGATAACTTTATTTTGGATTATTTGATCACAACTAAACTTGGTATGTGGCGCAGTCATACTAAAATACAAGCCAAGTTCGAATTTGGGTGCGGCCTGATGATTTTTGCTGGAGTTATGCACTTTTTTATACTTGGAAAATTAAATTTTTATACACCCATTTAAGGATGATAACTTTAGTTTAGTTTATTTTAATATCGGAACCACATTTGGAATGTTAGTTTTCCAGACCAAAATACAGGTCAAGATTAGAATTTTAAATATTGGGAGGTTACTACAATTTAGTGTACTGCCATTGTTAGAAGATTGGTTTGAAAATTTACAGGCATGTTTAGAATCACCTCTAGTTGGGAGCTATCAAATATGACAAATTTTCTATGAGAAACATGGCCGCTGGCAGTCATCTTGGATTTTACTCTTTGCATGACTAAATCCTTTGGCCTACCCTACAAAAGATTTCTATTTGGGATGCCCCACCATGAAGCTTTTCTTGACAAGTTAAGTCCAGTTTCCATATATAAACCAGCAAAGCTTGGGATCTCCTAGTTTATGTTCGACACCAACTTAAAAGTTTCGACATTTGTCCATACCGTTACCACATAATGGTAAAGACATATGATGTATTGAATATGCAGCCTTCATAATTGGCTACGGCAATCAGCATTGCCGAAGCAATTTGCTGAAGCAAACTGGGGCACGGCATACTGTTGCCGTAGCGGATTGCCGAAGCCAAACAATCTGAATTAAGAGGGCTGAATATGCAGAATCCCTTGATTAATATTGAAATTTAAAGCTCCGTAGTATTGCTCTGATTTGCTATCATAAACATCCCAACTGTCATTCCTTTATGTCTCTTTAGTTTTGAATGACATTGGATTGAAAAAATTTTCAGTTGTCTATACCTTTATACTTTTAACGGTAATGACATAACGGTGAAGAAGTTATCTAGTTAATTTGAGATAAAGAACATAGTACCATTGTTTGATATGTTTTGAATGATCGCATTTATGACAATGGAGCTCAGATTCACACTGTTTACATTAAATAAGACGTCCTAGACTCACTTTGTAATCTTTGCCGTTATTTTCATGTCTCTACCGTTATAACGGTAAAGACCAATTGATATAACGGTAAAGACACATAACTTAGTTTTTCTCACATATAGTGCAACTTAGGGTGGTCTTATCCAACTGAGAAACTTATAACACTCTGAGAGCAGTTGTAACCATCTAAAGATTTGTTCCAGAAATTTTTGTTTTAATAAATTCGGGGCTATAACGGAGTGGACACATAATTAGTGTGACAGAACTCAGGCTCTTTGAGTCTGACCGAATTTTCTCCAATAAGTTTTCAGAAACACAAATGTTTTGAAGGACTTAATAAGACGGCACTAGATGATGATTGTATTGAAAGAGAATATTCAAGAAATTATCAAGTGAATTGGTCATACTCACTAATAACTCACTAATAACAGTAAAGACAATCAATGAAAAAATCATGACGCAGTATTGTCACAAATGCCAATGTCATAAATGTTGGCCTATGCCGGTCAAATATTCAAGATTACTAACTCAGTTCTTGCTTGAATATTCTGTGCGCTCCATTTAGCCACTCGCCTAAATTCTACAGAATGGGAGAATTGCTTACTTGATGTATACCGAGAAAATGGTATAACGGAGCAGACATTTCAGACACACTTGACCATTTATGACAGAGAAGAACTGAAGATCAATTTACCGAACAATTTGCCTCTGAACCTAATCTTGAAGGGCTATAAGGACAGAATAATCGCCTCAACAAAAAAAACATGTTCACAGTTTATTACACTGGATAAGTTGATAGTACAATGTTTTGGAGCTTCCTCTTTCAAATGGTACATAATAATAATGGCATATATTTAACATAATGTGATCTGGGAGTTCGAAAATTAAGTGGGCCTATAAAGTTATGTTCCACAAACACTGTTCACAGAATTCACAGAAGAAGAAAAAAATTCCCTACCGACCTACCCACTGTCATAACTTTGGGTAAGAAGAGTAGAAACAAACAATATTTTTATTGCGGCTTGAGGTCATGAACTGAAAACAGAAAATAATTCTGAATTACCAACTAAGATTCTCGTCGTTATACAAATTTATTGATCAATGATGTTGATGTGTAGCTTTATATGTATAGATAAATTCTGATACATTTTCCAATACTTCTGCATTTTGCATAATGTATTTAATGAGATTGTAACATAATTTATAAATTTTTGATTGCTTGAGGAGGTGGATTTTCAAGCATTTTCAGACATCTTGTACGAGAGACATCAACCTGCATACATGACACCCTTGCAAGACGATATTGTGTTTGTGTTAATAATTGAAAGTGGAATCCTTTGCCAAACCATCTGGGGACATCAATGCCATTGCTTTGAGAAATGAGCTAAATTTTTTAGTTTTCGAAGCGATGGTAAATGGGGGGGGGGGGGGATTTTATCGTTCCCTTCTCTCTACTATACTGCCATATTAACATAAAGCACCTGTGCGTATATAGGGATGGCACATAAGAGCAGTGTGGAAGTGAATGGGAATTCTGAGCATGTTTACAAGCCCCTGTGTTGTTCACTGTATAGTTGGTTGGCATATTTATCATGTAATACTATTGGAGGAATAGTTCTGCGAACACTGCTTGTGTCTTTAAGTGTTGTCATAAAAAATACAACTGTGCATGTATAAAGTACTATTATGTGTGCTATTAATATGCCTGAATCCATGTGACAATAGAGTTGCATCCCTTGTGTCATTATGATCACTGCATGTACCGGTACATTATTTTTGTAATTGAGATTTGAAGTTGAATGCATTTGGTGAGAACAAATTTATTGGATGGGATCTATTTGAGATATTGTGCTATAAAATACATATCGGCTCTGCACTTAAAAAGTTATCAAATATGCATGTCAGTTTGAAAGTCCCCAGGTGGTTTTAATCCTCAAATTACATGTAGGCCTAGTAATGCTCACTGTTATCATATTTTGGGGAAGTTTTGGACCAAATGACCTCAAATTTACAGCAAATTATAAAAAAGAAAACAGTGTTCCCAATTGTCTTGTATGTATGTAGATTTATCATGTAATTCTATTGCGGATCATCATTCAATCTATATATGCTGTGCCTTTTTCATTGCTTTGGGAAGATCGATTTATGAAGAAGTAGTTTTATTATTTTTATAGTGTCGACATCCAGATTGACCACTCGTTATTTGTCCGTCCGTCTGTCCGTCCGCAGATGCTTTAAGCATAATGCAATAATTCAAATATTTTCTATCTGATCGGAACCAAATTTTGTATTTTTTTGTAAAATCACTAGTACATATGATATGGAAAATGTTGCTTTCTAGTAAATGGTGCATCTGGAGCTGGTAATTCATTTCTTTTTCTCTGTGATGTGGCAATATAACTATTAAACCCCATTGGTGGCAAAGTCACCCAGTTTTACGGTATATATTAAATGCATGTATTTGTATATTCAATATTTACCACTAAAATTATCTTTCTGTCATTCAACTTATCTCCTACCCAGTTACTTGCAGGGCACATTGAATATGCATATAATCTAACTGTGAGCCTTCTGGAGGTGGGAGGGCAATGATGTTTTCACATTACTAATTTTGATGTATGTTAGAATTTTAGACAGGGCTTGTCCTTTTAAATGTTAATTGTCTTGTATCTCTAGATTCATCACATCAGCATGGGGGAGCATCATTCAATCTATATCTGCTGTGCCCAATTCACTGCTGTGGCTGGCTGTGGGAAGATTTATGAGGAAGTAGTTCTATTATTTCCCCTATCTCTTGATTGTAGGCCCAGCTATTTTATCACATTTTCGGACCAACATTTGTTCCTTGGGGGTTGGTTTATTGATAGTACTCCTAAAGTTAACTGGGTAATGAGTGTTCTGGAAACTATCACAACACTATATACAACTAAACCCACTCTCTGCCATCTAATGTGGGCTTTTTTATGTGGCTGGATATGGTGGTCAGGTTTATAATACTGCATATGTACTTTCAGATTTTTGCAGTTTTGGACCAGGAACTAGTCTATTCAACAAAATACATTGAGTGCAGTGTCAAATAAGCAGACACAATAGTAGAAACAAACACAGCTAGATATCATTTTCATTCAAGGCCACAATAAAAAAAATTGCTGGATGGGGGGGGGGGGGTGGTATTTTTCAACTGACAGTGAGAATCTTTTGAAAGGGTGGGATATAATCAATTTCCCTCACCCAGTCCTCCACATTGAACATCTCGCACCTGTGTGATAAAAACTGAGAAGAATATGTTAAAATGTTTAGCATAAAAATAAAAAGTAGAAATCATTTAGTAAGTATCTCATCAGAAGCTATCAAAACAAATATCATTGTAACTCCCGCAACAAAGTTGTGGGGCGTATACTGGAATCAGCTTTAGCGTAGAGCCGTCCATCCGTGGACACAAATTTGTCTGTAGTTTTTCTCAGTTGTTTTTAAATCATTTTCCGTGAAACTTGGCACAGACATCAACCACCATGGGAATCTGGGCATGATCTCTCATTTTAACTATATCCTAAGTTAACCAGAGTTAACTGTAAGTATTTTACTGTTGATATCTAACCTGCCACCAGATCATATGTCTCTTGAATACATATGTCACCTGTATTTTTATAACTGATTGACATGAAAAACCCTCCGACTATACTATGCCATTTTATCCTTGCCACAATCTGGAATGGAGGTTTGTCCGTCCACCCACCGTCTGTGGACAAGCTTTGTCTGGAATTTTTCTCAGTCATTTTTGAATAATTGTGCACCTGCAATTTAGGAATTTGTTATTTTATTATTCTAACTTAATGTTTTACTGAAACATCTTAGTGTTTAAAAAAACAATGGGGGGGGGGGGAGAATCCTTAATAGTCCCATTGAATAAACATTCAATGTGTTGGAAATTCCCCATATATTATGCAACAACTTTTAGATATCCTTCAATCACTGAGCTCCAAATAAATAGCATACATGTATTGGTTTGTAAAAAAGTATTAAATCCTCTTTTTAGCTCAACTTTACTTCGTAAAATTTGAGGAAGTAAAGTTTGAGCTATTGCGTGGGTTGGCATCTGTGTCCGTCCATGCATCTGTCAACAATTTCCGTTGGCTCACCCTACAGGCCGCATCCCTCATCGAATCATCACCAAACTTAATATGGATCTTCGGGATGAGCTCCAGATGGGAGTCATAAATGTTTTCCTAAATTCGTTAAAAAACATGGCTGCCAGCCGCCATTTTGGAGTTCATTCAGTTCGTTCAATCATTGTCATATTTCCACCTTCTTTATATATACCGTAGTCATTAAAAACGTCAGCGAGAGTTTCGTTTTTTTGTACACCTGGTACTAATCCTTTTTGGGTCCAGATACGATTGATAAGATGACAAAAGTCATCATATTCTTACTTTTTAGTATTAAAATTTATTGCATGGTTTGAAGGACAACGGACGTTGTCAGGTTATGCCCCTTGATAAAAATGAAACGAAAACGTTCTGGTACAAATTGCGTCCGCCAATTGGCCAGCATTTTATTTCGTTTTGCTCAAAGGCAATATGTATTTTGTATATATTTTGGTACAGCCCAAATAAATTGGGGCGGGCTGGGATGTAAATCTAGCATACTTTTTTATTTTGGCCTATAATACAATTATATCAAATTTGAGATGAAAATATGTAATTAAAATGTACTTTTACTTGCATTAAGTAAAAACGTAGACTGTAACATTTGTTGCTGATTAGGCTGTAACATTTGTTGCCGAATTTCGCACATTTAATAATACTAATAGACTCGTCCTTTCCCCAATCGAACAATCCGCTTGATTCTTAGTAACCTGAACCGTTCTATTCTAATCATGTGTTTACTGCTCTTAAATTTCCAACTGTTTATTATTAGGACCTACTAACCCATGCAATAAATAGAGTATCTACAACGAGTCCCCAGTTTATAGCGGAATTTACAAAACGAGTCCAGTAAATTAGGTCTGGATCGAGCCTTTGGTGAGTTTTGTAAATGTCACTATAACTGGGGTACTAGTTGTAGATTCTATTTATTGCATGATCCAAAACCTCGATAATTTTTTTTATCGTCCTAATACTAATCATTAACAGACCCATTTCACCAAGAAAATTCTAAATCGAGCAGGTAATATTTTTATTATTATGATTTTTTAAAAATAGTAAAAGTATCCGAAGTGTAAGTTACGTGACTGATTGGTGCGATCACATGACTACAATGCAGTCACATGTCCGATCAGCTGCATCGACGCGGATGGTTTACCTGATTTACTTATCGGTGAAAGCGGTGGGCGGAGCTTGAAATAATTCCGCCAATCGCGTAACGAGTTGATAAATTACATATCAAATATCGCAGTTTCCGGTTAATTACCTTTATACAATAAATGGCCACCATTGAATAAAACTGTTTGAATGTGCTTATTATGAACTGGGTTTGCTAGAATGTTAGATTATATAACGAATAATGATGGCTAAAATGTACTTTGAAGTGATAAAAGTCGTGTGAAATGAGATTAATTTATGCAGAAATGCAATGAGCGGTATATAGTGCGAAACTATTAAAATTGAACTGTTTCTGAAAGAATACAAGTTGGGCCTTCTAGCTTCTTCTTCGTTGTATTGTACAAATTTCAGAAGCTAGTTTATACACTAGTGCATGCCGTTGTGCGCTATAGGAGTACAATTAAGCACAAATGGGGTGTGATTAAAAGGTGGCGGTTATTATATGAGTACATGTATCATGATGGCTCATATTCGTCATAATAATGTTCCTCTCTGTTTCTTCACACGATACGAAACCTTTTGTGCGGAGAAAAAACGACTGCGGACCATTGCTAAAATCCTTCCAGTCAAGATACAATCAGATAGTATGTAAACAAAAGAGTTAACTCGAATACACAACAGACTGTCGAAACTACAATAATTATTAATTAACTTGGCAAAACGGCCTTTTTTTTTAATTGATGGCTAGCCGGGCATTGTTTTTGTGTTTGTTTGTTTGTTTTTTTTTTTACATTTTTGTGGCAGATATTGACTTTCAAGAGAGGAAGTTTTTAATTGTTGTTAGCCTAGAAAAAATCCAATGATTGCCTCTAATAAAGAGCGTCCATGCTTTCGTCACTGCAGACAATAAAGAGCATTCTCATTTATGAACGTGATCTATTTCGAGGTGTCATGGGCGATTTTGTATTCGGTAGTGTAGCATAAAATTTAAATATAAAGAGCTTCCATCTTCCAAAAGCTGTAGACAATAAAGAGCGTTATAAATTACGAACTGTGTTGTCTTTTTTGAGGTACTTAATAATGGTGATCTGAATGTGGCATAGTGGCATTCAAATATATGAATGATTGAGAATTTGGTAATAACTTACGAAGAACAACAAATGAAACACCTGATAGATAGTTCCGCTCAGTGTTTTTATAACGCCTGTGAGCCGGTTGACACTGCATGATGAATAGTCGCTGATCGACTATAAAATTTAGCGCTATAGTAACATTGATTCAACAAACCAAACACGCGATGGAATGTTATTAATGGCTGCAAAAACGACTATCATATGCGCTAAGTACTAATAAATTTATTAATATAAGTATATGGTCTGCTATACGATAATGATCGACTTCCAAAGTGAACCACGCTATCTTGATTTGCTGAAATAACTCATCGCATAGTGATGTATCTATGTATACACCGCTGCGCACACACACATATTCCGCATTTTAGTATTGGTTGACTACGATTACGTAATCGTAGTCTGCATAATAAACTCCAGCTCCGAATCTGTGTTTTTAATTTGCTCGCCCACAACTATGTCATCCGTAGTTTATTCACGGAAATCTCCGAATATCGGTTATGGTATTATTTACTAATTTTTCGGCTTATTTATTATCCGATCGGAATGGGCAGGGCTTATATTTCGGCGAGAATCCAAATCTAGATTCTCCCAAATATTCTCGCAAATTACCCTGGATTCTCGTGAAAAAGTATATATGGATTCTTGCCAAATCAGATGAAATATATGCCCTGATGGGACTTGCATGGGTCATTTTAAACGCAACAGGGAAGGCTTTCCAATTGCGTTTGGTAGATTCTAGACTGAATAAATCCTTTAAATCAACAAATGGGACATGAAACTAACATTGGCTTCTATATTAAAGGCAGGCAATGACATGTCACATTTATAACTGTGAGTTGTTTGCCCACATGAAGAAATAGTCATAGATAAATAAAGACTCTTTGACACATTTAATGGCGTAAATTTAATGAAATATCTTTTCAAACTCTTCATTCATAGAGTTTGTTATCAAAATATTGAAAGCCATAGTATATTGAGACATAGCGTACAGAATATAAACAGACGACAAACTGGAAGTCAAAGGTGGTGACCTTTGACTTATGGTTTGTACTATTTCCTGGCTGTTATGCAACGAAAGTTTCATATCACAATTTATAGAATGGGTTTATTGAATGGAATAAGGGTAGGATCGTGTAATAAATTTCATTTGCAGCCAATCCCCTTCCCCATCATGCAACCCTGGCCCTTTACCCCACACGTTCACATGACTGTATTTCCAAGTTTTCCAACTTATAAACATTGAGTAGAAAATTCCAAAACCATCTGCCGGTGTGATTTATTAATAGTAGATATTTATTTAGTATTAAAATATTGGTGCCCCCAATTCACTGACAAATTCTGGATAATACCCAGTTCGCACACTGGCTGAGAATGGCTCTAAATGAACAGTTTCCCCGACTCAAAGGTAATATTTAAGTGATAAATATATCATTAACAGAACAGCATATAAATCAGGTTGTCTGGGTTTTCAATATTTAGTTCTTTTACCTCTTTTAGTCGTATTTTTGGCTGATATTTATAAACCTATATATATTGTTCACCAAGTGCTATATATAATGTTCTTCAACCCTTTTGTTGGGAAAATGAGATACCAGTATTGATACAAATCGATTGATTCATCTCGCTGAGATCTATATAGTTCTCTTCTCGAAACTAACCTGAGTTAAGATTATCTGGTGCATGCAATTGGGGATATATATGCTTCATAAGAATTTTTGTTTGATATGGCATGCGATCCTTGCTCAGGACTCAACCAGGTCCGACTCAACTGTTCCTATTATAATATAATGCTACATGATGTGATGTTGGTGGATGTTGGGGCAAATTAAAAACTTAAATTAACAAAGATCTGAAATTGACTTGTGTGTGGGTTGCATATATTATTACCCCAACATAAAGATGGCATCCCGTGGCACAAAAATTAGAAACTTTTTAAACTTCACACTTGATTTTCAACAAGAAAGGGTTCTCCGCCATTGGATCCCGAATTTAGCATTGATATGACATACTAGTATGTCAATTCAAAGCCAGGATTCTCTGAAATATGCTCTGTGTCTCCCTGGCTGCGGGACCACTTCCAACATTTCTGTCCCAGATTGTGAAAAAAAATCCTACCAGTAGTTCACCATCCTGTTGACACCCGCTCTGACTTGAAGTATTATAATACCCATGAATCTATTGATACAGAATGTTCAGGGAATTGACCTTGAATGGCCATGATTTGTTGGATCTCACATTTATTTTCCTCGCTAAATGAACACTTAATTTATTGTCAGATTAGAACCCTGAAAAATGAAATATGGTAGTCAGAATCCTATAACACTCAGCCGGGGATAGATGAATTTATTTCTATTGGTGGCCCTCAGACGAATTGATTGCAGTTATTTTCTCATTTATATTAAGTTAGCTGTTTGTGTCCTCAACTTACATAAATCCATATTAAGATCACCCCTCTGTCTGGAGCGTTATTACTAAATGTTCTGTCGGTCCTTTCAGGGTTAGGCCAAACTAAAATAATTGACCGGTCCGGATTTTATCATCTAATATTTTTATCATGTGTGGGTGACATTCACTTGAACCAATAGCTATGGGTAGGGGAGACTTATTTTAACATTCATATACTGTTGCTTTTCATTTATATGGGGTTTATGACACAAAATATATCACTATTTATACAAAAAATAACGTTTTGAAATGACGTCATTGGCCGAAAATAACCAGGAGTGTGTCGAGTCAGAAACGGAATGATTTGTTTATGATACATGATTTTTGTATTCAAATAATTTTTCCACCCATAAAAACGTCATCAAATGACCATTAATGATTGGGTTCATAAAAAAACACATTACAATGAATATACCTAGTTATTTAGATTGGATAGAGACCATAAATTCCAAGGAATGCTTACACTTTAGTTCCGAATATAATGTGAAAATGTGCGAAAAAAGTGGAAAATTGGGTATAATTATCTCCCTTGTACATATAGATCGAGTTATCTCCCTTGATGCACACTTGGCCACACCCACTTTTTGTTCCATAGTTCCCAGTGATGTCATACATACTGATGGTCAAGGTAATAAGTTCACTCAGTAGTTTCTAGTAATGTAATAATATTAAAGCACATTTTTTGGAAAATCTTCTAATTTTATCATTTCTCAGGCACTGAACCATCAAAATCGGTTTAGCACCGAAAGAGTTAAATGCCTGTTGTTGAAAAACTCACCATTCTGCCGACCAAGCCTGGAAATAAGCGACCAAGTCTGGATATAAGCGTCTGGTCATGGTATAAACGACTGGCCTAAAATACCCAAATGACTAATGAATGTTTGTTCCTGCCATTATGATTGGTTCCGATTTATTTATCTACCAGTATGCCTCAATAAAACATGTATTTAATCATGGCATGTTGCTTGCATGTCCAATATTAATGAAAACAAACAACATCCGATATTTCTGTTTGATGCAATGGCAGAGTGGGTTATCCATTTTGTTTTCAATGTGGATTGTCTGGTATTAGCACAAAACAGCTGGGACATGTACTTCGTGAAATTTTGTTTGACAAGCACAAAATTATTAAGACCATCTGCAACACCAACCAATAGCGCCTGTCTTTTTGTCCTGCACCAAAATTTGAGTTCTTTCCAGACTTGCCACAGACTCAGCCTGTGTCATGT
The DNA here is from genome assembly GCA_032622095.1 of Siphonodentalium dalli. Lineage (NCBI taxonomy): Eukaryota > Metazoa > Mollusca > Scaphopoda > Gadilida > Siphonodentaliidae > Siphonodentalium > Siphonodentalium dalli. The sequence continues at coordinate 69,260,381 of CP136068.1, forward strand.
TTTTCACGCCTGGAATTCCACACATGTACTTGTATGTACATGTATGTGCAGGATGACACTGGAGGCCTTTGCTATATCCTTAATATGCCATGGCACTCCTGTCATAAACTGACAGCCAGTAACACAGATGTGCCATTCTGTGTATTTTATTGGTTCACATTCCACCATTGAGCAAGTAAATTCATTCACCACTTCACATTGTTAATACACTTCCATGACTGGAACTTCCTGAAATCTTGCCTAAATCATGTGCCAATGCATTCTCTTATATATGCAAGCCACCCATATGGAGCCTTGCACAAATAGGAGAATACATTAATTAGTCTAACAATATTTACCTTGACCTTGTAAGGCAGTGCATTCTCCTATAAATGCGAGGCTCCCTATACTCTCAAGTGCCTAATAATAGTGTCAGCAACATCACTACTATTTGGCATTGAGACATTGTGTGAAATTGCCATCACTATTATTAATTTTAGCCTAAATCACCACACAGCACTATTATTAATTTCAGCCTAAATCACCACACATCACTATTATTAGGCTATCATGATTATTAGGCACCTGAGAGTATAGGAGACCCCCCTAATTATATAAGTGAATGCACTGGCAGAGGATTTTTTTTAACTCCAAATTACTAGTATGTTTAGGGTGATGGATGCGATTTCGGAGGATGGATAAGATATGGTATACTCTTCAAATTCTCTCACAGAAATAAGACAAACGCTCTTTATATTTACCATATCAGGAATAGACTAAAACAATGCTGTTTATTGTTTCATGCTGCTGCATGCTGAAGAAAAATCTGGACCTGAATTGTGCTGCATATAAAGTCTATCAAAGTATTTAAGCCTTTCTTTAATACTACATGGATTCTCCCAGCCAGTTATAAGATATACATTGGAATGGCCTATACTCATCTGGAGGGATTTTCATGCAATATTAGTAGACAACAGATAATGCAAGTACAGAAGGAGTCTTATTTATTGGGGGGAAATGTTCTGATAATAAGTTCAACAAACAACCTATTTGTTGAACTTATTATCGGAACATTTCCTAAGGGATAACAACTCATCAATGAGTATTTAGTATCGAAAGAAAGGGTTAAAAATAGTTATCTGTTGGAAGAAAATCAAGCATAATTTGAAACTTCAAATGGCACTTGATCAGACAAATATTGTATTGTTCATAAACAAATACTATAGTTTCTGCTATTATATATTAATATTAGACATTGAATCTGCCAGCACCCGTGTCATATACTAGTGCCTGTATAAAGATGTAGAAATATAAACCCTCTACAAATATCACAACTGTTTTGAGAAATTTCAAAAGCTTTATCTTCTATTTGAACATTGATATCAGATTCTGCGACCTTGAAATTTTCACAAAAATGTAACTTTTATTTGGAAATGGTCATAATTGAAGGTATTTTATATAATTGAATTTTAGACTCTGGTCTTTCATCCTTGATGTTTAATATCAATCGTCATTATTGAAGTAAAATTGAATAAAATTTGCCTGCTTCACTTTTTAAGCAATATTGAATCAAATTCTAGCAATTTTTTTTTGTGTGTATGGCCTAATAGTAATTGTTTAATGGTGGTTTGAGGGTTAAATATGCCAGACTTTACGCACTGACCTATCTCATTGTTTCTTATTACATTGATTTGTCCGCTATTGTGTTTAATATTGGCTTCCATTATTATTGCATCAATTTCGTTCAATTTCCTTTCTTAGAAGTGTGCCCATTAATAGTGGGCTACAGTATTAAACTGTGATATATCTGAACTTAATTTCCTAGCTGCTTTAATTATGCCCAGGGACATTTACTAAGTACTACTAATATATATACACAAAATAAATTTTTCATTCAGGTTTGATTATCTTTGAACGGTATTATTGCATTATTCAAATATTTGGTGATATGCATATATCCAGGGTTTCTGATGGTATGGCTCAGTGTCTGGAGCGGCCTCAGTCCCCTCCGATGGTGATCTGATTGAGACATACATTAATTACCTTAATATTGTCAATCATGCACCCACAAAAATAATGGAAAGGGATCAACTTGCATTTAATATATATATATAGCATTGGATTGCAAATGTACAATTATCTCAGGCGCAAGGAAATGGCTACTTTTCAGTGACAAAAATCCAAAGTTTTCTCTCGACAAGGACAAAACAATTGGTCCCCTGCCCTCTTTGCCTTTTGTGTTTCCCAAAACGGTCTGATTTATTTCCGCAAATAATATTTTTCCCAGTATTGAAATAGGTTGATAAATACCTGAACTACCTTTCTACAAGCATTTAATACATGTATGTGTCCCAAAAGAAGCATTGAAGTCATGAAAAATATAACATTAAACTTGATGTTTGGGTCCCAAACAAAAACAGCCATTTGCACTGCATGGAACAGAAAAGTCCATTTTAAAGTGGACAAAAAATAAATAAATAAAAAACTGCCATTGAAATTTACAGATCTCAATCAAATGTACCGGTATTGACTTTATAGTGGGTTTAAAATAGGGTTAGAAGAAACAAATGTCTTTTAGCTACTATAGATGAAGCTTCTTGTTCTCCCTTGTTAGTTATCAAGGGACTATTAGGAACTATCAAATCAACCTAATGCCCTCATTAAAAAAAGGCTCATATGGTATGCAGATTCCTATTAATTTTCCCAATAAATTAGCACAAAACCTAGTTATTGGGACAATTCTCAATGGTGCCAGAACCATATAAAAAGGTAAATTAACCCTTTCTATGCTAAATGGATTGTCCCACTCAGTTATAAAAATATACATTGACAGGGTTTACCTTACTCGTATATAAATTCGCTCGGTTCGGAATTCGGGCACTTTGAATTCGCACACCTAAATAGCTGCTCGAATTCAAAACTGACCAAAATTATTTCGTAAATGTCTTGGATCTCATGACAGTTTCAGTTCTTAATCATTCTTGGTGATATAATTGTGTTTGTATTCAACACCATCAAGGTGGATTTACATCTTGAAAACATATCTGAACCATCAATTTGTTGAGAAGATGGATGTGCATGTAATATATATGCGCTCCAAATAATTTTTCTGACATTGAAATAGTTATCGACACCCTTGACATGAACTCGAAAAAAGTAAAACCACAACTACATATAAACTACAATCCAGGCTGTTTAGTCACTCCAGGATTGTCCAGGTGACATGCTTTCGTGCATCTTCAGTCTGGAACATGCATGTGTATGTTTTTTTTTTTAAACTACAAGCACATGTATTTCAATATTGATGATGTTACGATGGTTCATCGCTTGACATATTAGTAATGTTTTTTATGTTGGTTGCCCTTTAATACGTAAATTATAGGCATACAGACAGGCCTAATCTTCTATTCAGTCTATACCTCCCATATTATATTTTTACTCATCAACATAGCACTTGTATTTTCCCTGTGATTTGGTATAAATTCAGGATTCGTACTATTTTTTGCTCAGTTTTAAATTCGCCCACCAATGGGTGCCCAAAAATAGTACTGAGTATTAAGGTATGCTTCATCTAGAGGGATGTTCAGGTACCATACTCTACCAAATAAAAGTGCAGGCCCAAATAATAGTGCAGGGGGGGAATTCCATTGAAAGTTAATAAACGTGCAGACCCAAATAATAGTGCAGTATATAATAAGTATCAAGTATAGGAATCAACATACAGCAATGCCCTAATTAATCGACTCCTTTAACCACAGCAGAATTATGGGTAACTTTTCAGGATTTAGTCGGAAATATGACTTGTTGCCATTCATTGGAAAGCTTTCCGATGAATGGCAACAAGCCATATTTTCCGACTAAATCCTGAAAAGTTACCCATAATTCTGCTGTGGTTAAAGGAGTCGATTATTAAATTAGGGCATTACTGTAGTATGTGTCATGTGGTGTTTTATTCAATATTTAAATGTTCACATGTATGCCATATACTAGGTACATGTACATGCATAAAGTTATATGGTAAGCTCACCATTTTGATATCAGAATCATATAGAAATCTTGAGTTTGTGCTGATTTCAGTTTTCATAGCCTCGTAATTAATAAATGTGCAGTCCCAAATAAGCACTGTGCAGGGGGAAATTACCCAAGTCAAGAAAATAATAAATGTGCATGCATGTTTATTTGGAGCCCAAGAGTAATAAACGCAGTCGACAGATAACAGAAAGTGCAGAAGGAATCATATTCATTTCTTAAATCATTAGTGGGAAATGTTCAGATAATAAGTTCAACAAATGACCTATAGAAAGAGTTATTTAAAAAGGGTAAGGGTTCAGGACACTGGAGATAACACAGCAGATTATTTGGCACAATCTTGTGGCAAGGGTAGAACTTGAGAATAAATGAAAAAATTACAGAAATTGATCAGCTCATTCAAAGTTCATGCTCATTTTCAACACACCAAAATAGGTATAATTTGCTCTCAGAAAATAAAAGTTATAATTCCGCTGATACTTTTCTTTGTGCCAGTATTCCGTGGTTCTTAGAAGGACATTTTCTCATCTTTGGGTGTAGCTAGGAAACATGTCAGGGCGCACACTCCCCTATTACTGGTAAACCCTCCCATGCCTCCTTAAAGCTTTTCTATGGCCTCCGCTGAACCCCTGACAATTGAACTGTTCCAGTTGTTTCTATTATAAAGTAAACATCTAGGATGTTGTGGTTGACCCAATATTTAGAGGGGCCGTGTAGTTAAATCAGCATTTAATACATTTAATGAATGCTGATTTAACAACACGGCCCCTCTAATTATTGGGTCAACCACAACATTGATATTGAGCAGCTATTATATATATTAAATGCTGATTAAACATCTAGGGTTAATAAACCGTTTTGATTCCCAAAAATAACTATTTCATAACATTCATATTAATCAATGAATGTTGTCCAGTATCCATAGAAACCAAGCATATCCCTTTAATTCTCAGAGCTGCATGCACTTATGAAATTCTATCAACTTATATTTGAGTTTCCTATTGGGGGGGGCCATATCAGTTCCGCTTAATTTCCTCAGACATTGTAAATATTGATCGTACTCATTTCCTCCCATTAATTCTGTTGACCATATATGGGTTAATACCAGGGGAGTTGAAGCGTAGGAAATGAACAAGCTCCGCAGTTCAGCTGAGTTGATTGCAGTTTCCTGAGTGAGCCAGGCAAATTCCTATTTTAGCAAACATAGTTTTACCAACCAGTGGCTCATGTGGTGTCGGGCAATTCTACTCCTCGTTCACTATAGCTGTTATTGACGTTTTCTTGTCATCCTAAAGTATACACATTTGCACCTGGGAGTATATATTTTTACATCAATAAATTTCTCGGATTAGAGAGATGGGAGGGATATTCTCTCGATTAATTTCTAGGAAATCTAGCAGATCGTACACGGTAACAACAGGTATTTTCATTGATTAATATTTCTTTATAGTTACTATTAAAATGATTGTATGTGTTTATAACACTGAGCATTTTTTAAGTCTATAATTAACATTTTACTCATTTGCTTTCAAATATTTAAGTAAATTTGGTTTCGTGATTGCATATTACATAAATAGTACTTATTCAATAAAAACAACACAGCGCTGGCATCTTTATTTGGATCAATATCATTATTGAGAGAATTCCAGTTTTCTTCAGATGTGTTATATCCTGTGACAGTTTTATCATTATCATGATTATGCAGTCTTTCTATTAGTTAACTCTATTAATGCCCAAGGCTAGGGCCAGCTACCATACATCACTCATAGAATATCAGTCTTTCTGTTAAGGATTTCGGTCACTGTGATGTCATAGGAGCCAAGATTGAAATATATAACTTCACTTTTACAGCAAGTCATCATAACAGACTCCAACAATACATTTTCAGTCCATCTCTTTTGTCTGTCCAAAAGAATAAACAAAATGAAATAGCCAGTGCTAAATATGCAGTCATGAATGTAGGAAAATATCATTTCATTCTTGTTTTCTGCATAACTAGATATTTAGTTTCTGTCACAATGACATGCAAAAGAGGATTTCAGCTAGACATATACATTGTACATGTATGCATATTTAATAACTTGCTGACTCTGGGTATATTGTTTATTTTGTAATCTGTTATTGCACTGTTGGTTCCAGAAACTAGGTGGAATATTCCCATAGGATGGAACTGTTCAAAATTTAATGCTGAGAAACCTAGGAAGTTACAGTTTATTAACATGAAAATAAAATATGATTGTATGGTTAAAATAAACGCTCTTCGTATATATATAAACAAAACTTGATCTTTTTGCCATTTTAAATTTCTCCTACCAATTCAAATTTTGACCCATCTCATGCCTACACACGTACAAGCAGCGGGTTGACCTTTTCAGTTTGTTAAAAATACTTTATCTCTTCCCGACAAAACATTGGGGCTCGATTTAACTGGATTCACATCGCAATATGCAATGCAATTTCTGAGCCAATTTACAATGAAAAAAATTGTATCAATTGGTTGGGAATGCTATACAAAATCTACCCAGTGCTGCAAAATTCTATACAAATTTTAAAAATTAAATTGATCGCCGCACATCCAACAAAATAAACAGTTACATGTAGTTATTTTCTTTGAAAGATCTTTTATGAAACTGTTTGAAGAAACTTTTGCATTAATCATTCCCAAAATCAGAGGGGAGAGATCTGGCATTGTACATATACCAAATGGATTATCCCACCAAGTTACAAAAGTATACATTAAAATGGTCCATAATTCTTTTGGTAAAATGAGCAGATGACAGACAGATGAAACTATAACACAATGCAGAAGGATTCTTCTACACGGATATTTATGAACTCAGAAACCTGACACATGAGTACATGGAAACAGAGTAGGAATATTGATGTCTTCAGTGAATTATATATCGTACTCCTGTGATATCTTATGTACCCATGCATGATTTTATAATTTGCTATGCAGATTGTTATGCAATAATGCAGCCGACTCGTTACCCACACAGGGAAGATCATTACCTGCTTGGTGACTTCTTCTCATTATTAATATAGTGATGCAAAAAGACAGTAAAACTGGTTTTATACTGACAATAATATACCTGTCTATTCATTACCTGAGTAACCTGACTGTTGACATGTTCAGTCTATATGGATGACAGTGACATTTACTTTATAAATTAACCCATGTCTGTGCCATCAGGGATGTTTTCTTGAAAAAGGGTGGAAGATTCAGGTATAAGAAAATAATGTTTAGTCCTTCTATATGAGCTTCTGTGACTTGTAAATTATTTCACCCCCACCCCTCTCAATGTTTTCCATGAACTGATCCAGAAGTTCTAAAGTTCTGCACATGCAGGGCCCTCCTTGGTTGGCTGCTAGCCATATGAGCAATCTTCTTACATTCCATTTGCAGCCCCTCTCCTTCCTTGGGCCATTGATTTTAACTTTAAACTAATCATTAAATTTGCATTAAATTTCAACCAAAAAAGTAATTAAATGTTACATGTATATTCTGTTAAATATACATGTAACAGCAGGGAACAGAACAACTTTTCTGTGATGGTGAATTTAATCAATTTATCTCAGTATTGTGCATGGTAGATCATTAGTAATTTAAGACTTGGATATGAACATATATTTATTTAACTCTTTCATGACAGGAGCTGCGCTGGTGCAGCATTAAAGATCCTATGCCAGTGCATTCTCTTTATATATGCGAGTCTCCCATTGGGTGTGTTAATACATACATGTATATATAAAGAGAATGCAGTTAGCTGACAAGGTCAAGGTAAATATTGTTTGGCCAATGTATTCTCTTATATATGCGAGGCACTCTATATATATAAGAGATTGCATTGGACAGGGTTTTCGCAATATTTCAGGAAGCTCCAGTCATGGAAGGGTTAATATTCATTGCTATTAATAGTCCAAGTGGAATATTGTAAAAACAATAAAAGTTGTAATAAATGTCGTATCCCATTCGAAATGAAATAACAAAGTAATTTGTCAGCAAGATGAGCCTCGCAGTTACACCTATGAAGTGTGAAATTTCGCACCCGAAGTGGTCGAAAAGATCAAATGGTCTTTTCGTTCACCCCACCCTCTCAGTTACTTAATGAAATATGATTTATATACCGGTACATGATAAGGTAATGAGATTATAAATTGTGCTACTGGCCAATAGAAGAACAATACAGGGGAAATTAAGAAAGCAGGTGTAAAGATATGAATAATTATGGATTGGGATTTAAATGACCTGGTCAGCTCAGAATGAGATTAGGAAGAAATTGATTAGCTCCAAGTCTTGTCAGCTTTAAGTTTCAGAAAGCTGTAATCTATATACATGTATAAAATGAGTAGGATTTGTCTATATATCTGTTTGCGATATTTCTCCCTGACCCCTGGACTGATTTCAACCATATATGGTGGCGGATTTTATAATGGCATTAGTTTTTTTCTCTCCAAATTCTGATTTAACCCTTTACCCAACAAACCGGCCAAAACCGGCCAAATAAAGCTTCAACAGCCTAAAATATCTTCGGTCTGTCTCAATAGAACCATACAAATATGGATATCATTGGAACCGGCTCCTTGACCACATTGTGATAGTTACAGTTAATATGCCCTGTGCCAATGCATTCTCTTATATATGCGAGTCGACCATAGGTCGCCTCGCATATATATAAGAGAATGCATTGGCCTAAAAAAAATCTTTTTTTAACACTTTTTACCATTTTTTCTTACATTCTTTAACAATTTTATAATTTGTAATGTGTTAAGCCAATGCATTCTCTTATATATGCGAGGCGACCTATGGTCGACTCGTATATATAAGAGAATGCATTGGCACAGGGCCCTTCTGTTGGGTAAAGGGTTAAACAAAATTTTATTAAAAAAAAAAAAAATTGGTGTGGTGGTGGTGGGGAGGGGGGGGGGGGGGGGGGGGGGGGGGGGCGGGGGGGGGGTTGCATGCACGGAAATCAGATGTATGGCGATATTTTGACATCATCGACTACAAAGGTTCTTTCAGGTTCATACTCTTACACACTGTTGTCATACACAAAACACTATTGATCCACATATAGAATTATGACGAGTTGATTGGTGTGCAAATAACATATTTTGTTTCAGCTGTCACTGATTAAATCATATTTAATCGCAGGAAGCTCTCCAAGCTATCTAAATATATAGCCTCTATCTGACCACAGATATCCGTTTGTGATCCCAATGGAGCAATGGGAATATTGTCATGTGTCCTGGGATTATGTACAAGTTGAGTAACATAAAATCTATAAGCCCCCATATCATCAGATTCCAACAACAGCAACATTTTTTTAAATGCCGCTTCAGATTAATATCATAATCGAGTAATTGCCCAAAAATAATACTAACCACAGTCAACTTTAGTATAAAATTGCCCAAAACCTGTTATTTATCAACATTTTGTTCAACAAAATTTTGCCGGTTTGTCAAATATCTGACACAAAAAAGCCACTTGATTTTAGAGTTATCCATCTTCATTCGCAATTTGATCCGAGACTGTGTTTCTCGTCGACTGTTTACTGGGCCACTTAAAATTATTGGTGGTGAAATATAATAGATTTCACAACATCGATATCAGATCACTCTGAGCTTTGATGGGTGGGTTCATCGACTTGAATTAAATATTTTTTACCCCCGAAGCCAAGGAAATAGTAATTTGCGAGCATTAACTCAGATTATGCATCTTTAATTGAATGCTCGAGCTTTCCTCACGTTTTTGGGGATACATGCACAGACTTCACATAACCCGGCCGGAGTGACTTATAACATATAGTGTTTAAACAATTAATATTGACTAGTCGAATTTGACTTGAATTTTTGGCCAAGATGGTGTCCATCCTGGCCGCCATTTTTCAGATCAGACCCTAAGTCAGTTTTATGCAATTATAGCGGGAAAATCTAGTAAAATGTATACAAATGTATATATTTTCGTGAAGCTAAGACATAATGACGCAAAATTGAAACTCAACCTCCAAGATGGCCACCAAAATGGCCGCCGGAATTTGAAAATATGACGTTTTTTCACAAATATCTTCTAGATCAGTTCATATTGTTTGGAACTGGTTGAGTAATATGACTTTATTTTGTGTTTTGTATATTAACTGATCATTGGAGTGGCGTGTATGAATACAGTATACAGTTAATTGCTGAATTGTCATGTGTGAGGTGTATATGCAAGTACGGAATGTATAAGTGGTCGTGTGTGTGGGTATTCGTATATCTGGAAGGGCTCACCATTGGTGAGGTGTATATGTATACCTGGATTGACCCTATGGTCATGGGTATGGCGAATAGGTATGCATGTAGTGGCTGTATGGTCCATAGTGAGATGAATATGTATGCACTGAGTGACTGTATGATCGTGAATGTGGTGCATATGTATACATAGAGTGACTATATGGTCATGTGCCAGGTGTAGGAGTACACCTGGTGTTCATGCATGGTGAATCGTGGCTGTATCGTCATTTGTGGTATGTACGGGTATAACCAAGTATGGCTGTATGGTCAGGTGTACGTGTATAAAGTGGGTGACTATATTGTCATTTGTGTGGTGTTTATGTACATATGGAGTGACTGAGGTAATGGGTGGGTTGTACATGTGTACCTTGGGTGGCTATCGCTTTCCATAATAACTCAAGGATGTGTTAATCAATAGAGAGGTCATGTCAGAGAGTTCTCCATCTTGATGGTGTTTATGTACATGGGGGGGAAACGTTAAACGTGGAAAGCGTTAGCCACCCATTATCACACAGTCATTCCATATATACATAAACACCACAAACACAACAATATAGTGACCCAATGTTTATACGTACACCTGACCCATTACCATGGATGACCATACATCCATGAGTCATAATGGAGGCCCACCGGGTATACTACTAAACATGACCCATAACCATATAGTCACTCCTTGTATACCCATGCATTCACCTCACGATTGGCCATACGGTAATCCCCTGTATACCTATTCTCCACACAGATGGTCAAATAGACATTCAGTATATACATCAACACCACAACATTGACCATAGAGTCACTCCAGGTATACATATGCACCTCACCAATGGACATATAGCCACTCGCTTCATACACATACCCTCACCCATGTCACCTGGTATACTCCTTCACCTGACATATGTCCATATAGTCACCCCGTGTGTACCTATTCAAAACATTCATACATGATCATGGTCAATCCTTGTATACATATTCACCTCACCATTGGCCATGTCACTCCATGTATCCCTATGTGTCGCACCATATCCGAATAGCGACACAAGATATACTAATACACCCCAGCTATGTAAGAAAAGTCACTCCATGTATGCATATGCACCTCACCCATGGTCATATAGCCGCTCGCTATATACACATACCCGTCGCACATGATCATAGAGCAACACGTGTGTATGCCACAGCCCTTTTAATTCAGATTTTTTTGGCTTCGGCAATCTGCTACGGCAACCCTTTACCGTGGCCCAGTTTGCTTCAGCAAATGGCTTCGGCATTGCTGATTGCCGTAGCCAATTATGAGGGCTGATGCCAGTATAACCTACACATGACCATACCGCCACGAGTCACCAAGCAGGAACACCAGGTATACTCACACACCTGACACATGACCATTTAGTCACTCCCTGTATAGATATTCATTACATTTATGATCATACAGTCACTCCTTGTATACCTACATGTACTCATATCACCATTGACCATACAGTCACTACATGTATACCTATTCGACACACATAGTCATATAACCACTCGATATATACATATGCAGCCCCACCCTAGACCATAGAGTCACTCCAGGTATACATATACACATCACCAACGGCCATTCAGCCCTTCCAGATATACAAAAAACCTGCACACACGATCACCCATACCTTCCATACTTGCATATACAACTCACACATGACAATTCAGCAACTCACTGTATAATCATACACGCCATCCATGATCATACAGCTAATCCATATACACCCACCAATGATAATACATCCACTAGATATATAAAATATATACCACAAGGACACTCCCTATATACCCACACGCTCGATAATGTCCACCCAGCTTACTCCAGGTATGCATATACACTTCAATCATGACCGTACAGTCATTCCATGTATACATATACACATTACCCGTAACCATAAAATAACTCCCTATTTATCCACACACCCCATCCATGATCATACAGACAACACATGTACATCCTGACCTTACAGTCACTCCATATATCCATAATCAACACACAGATGACCATGTATTAAACTATATTCATACACCACATCAATGTCCATACAGGCACATCGGGTGCACACGTACTGGATATACACAACCATACAACATACAGTCACTCCATTAATACCGATTCACCTCACACGTGACCATGACCTCTCCCTGTATACCTATACATCTTACAATGGACAACCCACACATAACCATATAGTCACTCCTTGTATACCTATTCACATCATTCATGACATACAATAACTCCCTGTATACCTATTCACCTCAACTATTGATCATAGAGTAACTCCCCGACTACCATCTTGGCATCCACACTGCATCCAGTTGATATTTAATTTTTACCATAATGGACCAGAATAGCCACAGATTATGGTTCATCTCGGTTCCGTCTCAACGTTCCGCCCATTTCCATTCAATAATATGGCCAGAATCACAAAAGAGGTTCTCGGCAAAATTCCATACTTTAAAATGAATTTGTCATGCCCCATACGGAACTGGGACAACCAGAATAGAACATATATTTGTCAGTTAATTAACTAAGACGTATAATAACCAAGTGAGTCACAATTTACTACCTTTTCGGATAACACAGAGAATAATGTTCAGGATATATGTAAAAAAAAAACTTTTTACAAATTTGGTTGCCATTTTGGAAGCCATCTTGAGCAATTTGGTCTATAGATACCGTAGTGTGACACATTTAAGATAGACCAAAACAATAAACACATTTGAATCCAGAGACAGTTACATTTTACCAATGATAGTTGCATTTTACTTGAAAAAATGGTCTATACCTGAAAAGTTAATTTTTGCCGATATTTATGTCCAGTTTTGAGAGAAAAGTCCAATATTTTTGGTGATGTCAGTGGTAACAATAGTAACAATTAACCATGGTGCATCAGATATGTTAGTATTCAATGTATAGGAGGCAGTTTTATACATCAACCACAACTTGTACGCGATTGCAGGACACGCTGGGGCAATATTTACCATTTTCCATATTTTGGCGGCCATATTGAGCCAAAGTAAGAATTTTGGTTCCAATGAGTTGGAATATTCATAGGTAATGATATGACTCACTTACATTACAAAGTTCTGTTCATTTCTTGTTGAAATATGACTAAAATCCCAATTGTGATTTTTTTTGTGAAATTTTATACCGTGTTCCAATAATTGGATATTTAATTGCTCCAATGATCAGTTAATATACAAAACACATTATAAAGTCACATTACTCAAGCAGTTCCAAACAGCATGAACTGGTCTAGAAGATATTTGTGAAAAAACGTCATATTTTCAACTTAATGCTGATTCACAGAACTTTCAACCGGGTGTGATTTCATGAAGAGCGTTCATTTATTACATAACATACTTGTCCATATATGTATAGCAGATGATGAGATAGTTATGACAGAAAGGTCACGAGGGGTGATTCAAATAACAAAGTATTCCCATGTTCATGAGATTATATGTATGACGAGTGTGATATATGTCTCGATATTGACTTACTGTATTTTCGCGGCAATAAAAACAGTATGTGACTTTAAGTTGATTTTATGGGTGAAATATGGGTCACAGGCAGCGACAGGCACCCTCATTGGATCAGCATACTTGAATTATGCTAGAAAACTTAGTTTCATGCTTTTCCCCAAAAATGCCTCTAGGTTTCTAGTATTCCACAAATGTAGCTTTTCCGACCAGACTACAAGGATGATATAACACTATATAGTTATGACTGATTATAAATATTCATGACTGCATGCATTATATGGACAGAAATAGCATTATCCAAGTGAAAGAAGGTGTAAATAATAGTCAGTATTAACCAAAATGGCCTAAAGTCATGGTTACAGGAAGGTGATCAATGTCTTAAAATTAGAGTCTGCTTTTTTGTACTATATGTGTTATGTTGTTGACTACTAATCCACAACTATAGTAGTCGTCCAATAGATTTCCTAATTGTTTCAACATTAGTAACAAAAGCCATTGAATATCTGCTTGCATTGTTCCAAGAACTATTTTGTACAGCAGTGCGCATTGTAGTTCATTGGAATGTTGTTTTGATTTTTCACTCGATTGCATGTGAAGTCAGTTCATTCATTAATTTTGAACCAGTCAGGGACGTCTTATGCACCTTGTATCACAACTGCAGCAATGATACAGATGCACAGTGTAATGTTCTAAAAAAAATAGCCACATTATCTGTCCCAGTTTGGGGGGGGTAATTTTCCAGTACCTGTTGGGTTGGTCTCTCTGACCCAAATGTATTTTATACCCGGAAGGGTTCATAAGCTAGTCTGGACTCATGAAAAGTTTTGGAATTTGAATTGAAAAACTTACATGGAAAAAGGCACCTTTTTGTACCTCAATATATGGAATACAAATGGAAAAGTCATGTGATCATGCAATTATCCTTGAATTCCTCTTGAGGTTGAAGCATGTGGGTGAAATGCATATGTCGAAAATATCATGGGGTTCTTTCGGGAGATAAGACTAATTTACCCCGACACTGAACTTGACTGAAGCCAAGTTGTAAACAGAGATCAACTATTTAAATTCTATCTTATATTTACTTTTATAGTCCAACCTAGCCAAGTCTGCAAAAAGTTCATCAGTTGGACATTTTGGGAAATTTCTGAAAATCCTGGAAAAGTCATCAAATTTTATCCTTCGTTAATTGCATGAACCTTAGCTGCCCCGGAATCAATACAGAAAGTTAAGGGGCGAGGTACAGCATCTTTAACTACAATATTGATCATTGAGTAGATTTTCGTCATGCATCTTTCCCACAACCCTGCCATCTGTTTGGTTATAGCACTCAGAGTGAGTGATAATCAACATCCTTGTTTATCTGCACAAACAGTTGTCTCAAAGCTTCATAGGTGGCCTCATGGGCAAAATATGCTCAGCTGTTTGTTTTTCATCCTTATTTTAAAGTAACAAGTGCATGTGGAATATTTACTACCTGCCATATATTGGCCTTGAGTGCTGGTAGATGAAGCTTTACCTTTCCTAACACTTACTTGTGATGTCCTATAGTTGGATGGCTCATAAACCTGAGGCCACAATTAAACATATCTTTGTTTCTCCTTCAGGACCCTACCTGTTAAGTTTCGAGAGTGAGTAAAGTACTCTTAATTGAGTGCCTAATAAACATACATGTATGATTATTAAAATCGAGGTAAAATTCCCACCTGTACGATCGTTATTTGGCCCTGTACGTTTATTAAATTTAAACCAAAAGAAATAATTCACCAATCTTAAATTGTGTTATTCATAAAGAAATGGACTCTGATTGTTGACAAACAGTTATCAGCACACTGTATATTCACATGGCATCAGTAAACCAGTCAGATGGTGCGTTTTGTGGGGATGTATACCCTTTGTGGGGATATATGATATTTCCAGTTTGTATGTTTATTCCGCCCTGTACTATTATTCAGTTACGCGACATTTTCCAACCTGTACTATTATTCCACCCTGTACTTTTATTAGGCACTCAAGAGTAGGGAGAAATTTCTTTTGTTTTCTCACTTAGAAATATATTTGAGGCCATAAAAATTATATATATCTGTCAAACTAGGTAAACAGGCCATGGGTTTTCCATACATTTTGAGTAGGAAGGTTTTTTTTTAGGGTCTAGGTATAAAGGTCCGGGGAAAACATGCTATTTTTATTATGGCCTTTAATATCTAATTAATCATTCAACCCAGGTGTCTCCATTGAACAGCCTATATATTGCTTTAAATCATTGATTTTATGTACAACCAGGTGTTGAATGAAATCATTGAAATATATGCCCAGATTAAGAAGACAAAACTATTCTCAAACAAAATGTGTACGTCCAGTGGTGATGAAATGCCATATTTGAGGTCACATATAACAAATTAATAGTCATATTCCCTGCTTTCTGATGGCCTTTTAACTATTTTAGATTTTATAAAATTGTGATAGCTGATGAGAAATCGCTTTTCTTAAAAGTGCACATTCTTAAAAGTGCACATATATTGGCCTATTGCCCATATAAATAAAAGTTTGGTGTATTTATTCTCGTAACCATGCAGGTTATGCATTTATAACAGTACTACGATTCCGAGCGATCGGCTTCCCACTCTTGTAAGAGAAACAATTTTCATTCAAGATACGCCATTCCCAGCCGGTGATTCTTTATTTTTTTTAATATTTCACCCAGAATCATGACATTATTTGAAGACGTGTAAGATCTGACAAGAAGAAATATAACTATTATTCAGCAAGGAAGATTTCTCTAAATGAAAGACAGTGTCGATCAGACCACCAGAATCTGATTTATTCTATGCATATCTGTCAACGATTACAATATTAATAAAACTAATCGCAGCTGACTATCCAACAAATTTAAAGAGAGCAAGATTTTCCATGGTGACAAATTTGCATGCATTTAATTTCCAAATTCCTTAGTCTACGCATGACATAAATTTTTTTATTTTGTTCATGTCTGACAGCGAATACTATATCAGTCAGATAACTTAAAACACATCACAAATTAGAAAGATTGTGAAAATTTGAAGGCCAGAATACCAGTGTATAAAATTTAGAGAATTGCGTCATGAACTAATGTAAATAACACACAGGTTCTCTGCCTATGGCATCATGCAATAAGGCCATGGCATCATGCAATAAGGCCATGTGTTTCATGCAAAATCAAAACAAAAACATAGCGTCTTACAGTTATCGGTCTCTGGTAGTCGATTCGGCTGTAGTCACAACTGGCAACGATTGTATTGTCATTGAGGGATGAAAGATGCATCATTTACATTGTGTATTGCTTAGATTTATTAAAGGGGTACTGTACCCCAAATCAGGCCATTTGTGTGACCATCTCATTTTATACTCAATAGAATAATATGCAACAAATGAATGAATTTGAGCCATGGATTGATGCAAAATACACTCATGTGCTCAAGGAATGATGCAAACAACATGGTCATTATAATGAAAATGAATTTATGGCTGGAGTCATAAATTCATTTTCATTTTAATTACCATGTTGTTTGCATCGTTCATAGAACATATGAGTGTATTTTGCACTAATTCATGGCTCAAATACATTCATTTGTTGCATAAAATGAGATGGTCCCATAAATGGCCGGATTTGGAGTACAGTACCCCTTTAACTTGTGTCAATTGCACATTAAGCCTTATAAAGGATAATTCAATTAAGATGTGTTCCAGGTAGGGGCGCTGGAATAGGGGGAGGCCAACAGATGTAGGCAACAAAGCATTCAGTGAAGTATTAGATATCTAGAAAGAGAAATTTATAGTTCATGGTGGAAATTTCCCAAAATCTAAATTTTTAATATTATATAATATTTATTTAAATACATGCACCTGTAGGCAGAATACTCTCACCTGCCGTATAATAGTGCATGAATGATTATTTAATTTCAGTGAAAAATACAACCCTGCACTATTATTAGGCATTGAGACATATAGTGAAATTGCCTACACTATTATTAATTTCAGTCAAAAGTCCATGCACCTTCTCTTTTTGGTCAGATTCAACTGATCTACCATGGTTAAAGATCACGTCAACACAACAGTTGGACAATCTGACAATTATTTTAAAATAACATACAGGGCCAAATATTTAAAGATGGTATACAGTAGGTGGGAATTTGTTCAGGACTGTAAAAGTTAACCACACAGTACTGTCAATAGTCCGTCAAGAGTATGACAGGTGATTTTAGAACAATTTATCTTATATTTTCAGAAGGTGGAGTCGACCCAGCTGAACAAGGTTCCAGTCTAGAGGACAGATATTACAATAATGACTCATTCTCGGTAAGTGGGTCAAAATCTCAAAAGTGTCCTTTTTCACGTATTGAACCTTTTGGCTCAATTTATCAACCAATATTGTCTTGGGTTTGGACTACAAGTGTGTTTCTTTCATGGCAGGACGTTATGGAATGATTAAATAAATTGACTTATCTTCTGCACATGGGTTTTTGTGAATATTGGAGAGTCTGAAATATGGCATCATACATTTTTTGGTCGTTACCAGAATATGTTTTTTGGCTCTCGCTACGGTACCTTAAACACAGGTATATTTAATTTTAGCCTTTATATCTATATATTTAAGGTATTTTATATTGACATTTTATGACAATTCAAAGAGCACTTTGCTCCCCATGTGCCCCCTTGGTGGTGGGCAGGAGCCCTGGTCAAGTGCCCTCTACTACGGAAACCCTGTCCACCATGGTAATAAAAATTCATAAATTAACAAAGCATTCATATACATGTATATATTTAAGCTGAAAATGACTAAACTAAAGGTTCAGACACCGAGTGCGCCTTTAATTATAATAATGTTTTTTTATGATTGAGGAACTTGAACTGGACCACAAAATTAGATTTTTATTCCACCAGGCCACATCAATGCAGAATTAATGACAAAGGTATGCTTATTACTCTCATGAGATTAGCATATTGCCATTGCAAGCCTTTCATCCCCCTATCACATTACCATTTTATTGGCAGTTGACTTCACCCTGAGACACCTGCTGGGAGTTATATCATGGGGCATTTTTTCTTCATGAATAACAGGGAGGTATGGAGGTATTTCTTGGTTTATATAAATGCTTTGAATGGTGTCTAGAGCTTGGTTTGAATTCATGAGCGAGACCATGCAGAAAGCATGGCAATGAAAGAATGCCTAGTTTGCTTCATTTATTTATAGGGATCAATGGTTGCCATACTATTTAAAGTAATGGAGAAGACACTGTCCCAGGTTATCATTTTATTGGGTGGATGGGGGGGAGGAGGACTTATTTCAGGCTTGGCTTTATAGCACTTATTATGCCCCCGACTTGAAGTCGGCGGGTATACAGTCGACGTCTCCGTCTGTACGTACGTCCGTCCGTACAAACATTTTGCATTATTGTTCAGCAACCGCTGGGCAGATTTAGCTGATATTTGGTATGGTGATAGAGCAGCATGGGGGGAACAGCTACATGCATAGCGCAGGTTTCGTCCACCCATTTTCACCAGAGTTATGACCCTTTTTTTACTTAGAAAATTCAATTTTGTCCGTCCGTACAAACATTTTGCATTCTTGTTCAGCAACCGCTGGGCACATTTAGCTGATATTTGGTATGGTGATAGAGCAGCATGGGGGAACAGCTACATGCATAGCGCGGGTTTCGTCCACCCATTTTCACCAGTGTTATGGCCCTTTTTATGTTTACCCATACCATAGTATGGTAAACATAGTGTCGTTGCCCGGATTGACCACTCGTCGTTAGTCCGTCTGTCTGTCTGTCTGTCTGTCTGTAGACACTTTACGCATGGTGCGATAACTGAAATATTTTCTATCTGATAGGAATGCATGCTGCCATAACTCAAAAAGAAATTATCTGACCATAACCAAATTTGGTATGTGAGTTGCTCAACCTAAAATACATATCGAGTTCGAATATGGGTTTGATGGAGTTATGGCCCTTTGACATAGAATTCATGAATGCTTCGATAAATCAACATTTTTTCAACTGATAGGAACCAAATTTTGTATGTGAGTTTCTCAACTCAAAATACAGATCGAGTTCGAATATGGGTTTGATCCGGTACTTTTTACTGGAGTTATGGCCCTTTGATTATTTTATTCATCGCTGAAATATATCAAAGATACACAGGTGGCACTGTCTAGATAGTATCTAATAAATCAGGTTCAGGATGCTATGAAGTTGTCTTCTCACACAGAGATAGTATCCTGTTACAATACCATGAAGTTGGTTCTCTCTTGTATTGAGTTAATTAACTGCTAGGAGATGTGTTGGCTGTATCAGATATACTTTATACTCTATAAGTATCTCTGGCCATATCATAGGTGGAATGTTTATACTATTATATTTTATATGCATGGTTATTTAAATTTCATCTTAAAGGCATAATCTGTTTTCATTGTTTAATAGCATTACCATTGGAATTTTGTTGGTTGCATGGGAAGACAACTTTGGTTTTCAAAGTTTTAAAAACTTGAGAGCTCTGTATCAGTCTATGGGAACAAAATAATTGTTCATAACACTTTTAGTACTGTAGGTCTAGTTTGTTTTATCTATATATTAATGGAAAGCTTTTTCGACATTGATTTCAATTGATTACATATGTGAATTGAAAAATTAAAGGGGCACACTAGTGATGTTCCGATAATCGGAATCGGAATCGGCCATCGGCCGATAATAGCCCATCGGAAATTAATCGTACCTCGCAGTTGAACATCGGCTTTTACCGATTGTCAAAATAAATAAAAACGTTCTAGTATCTAAGTGCAATGTGCACGCTTTAATAAACATACGCAATACAACTGTAGTATTGAATGTAAAACGCAGTTGTAACAGCCTAAAAAGAAGCCATTGGCATCATCAAAGCAGTCTGATATGATGATATATTATAAGAATGGCAATACACATGCCCGACATCCCGTGTAATATGAAGTTATTGGTTCAATCGCGTTGACACGAAATAGATTCAAAGAAAGCTTTAATTAAAAAGCTGACCTGATTACAGTGAGGCTTCCTCTAGAGCATGTGTCATGACTCATGTGACGTCACATGCTATGTCAATAACTTGAAGCACACACTGAATGAATTAATACAGTTGTTATCAGAACTGTATTCAATAACGATCAACGTTTGAATAGTAGGGGCATAATTAGCTTTTTCATCTGTACAACGTATGCTATGAAATACGCTTAGCTCCACGTTGAACTTGCGAAACAAAAATTGAGCAGGCGGAACTATAAAAGCTTCCGAGTTGTTAAAAGATAAAAGGTGTGACCAATGGAAACTTGGGAAATCTCAGACAAATATGACAGCAATAATGAGCAATTATTATCCATCAATCAAAATTTAGTTAATAATCATCGCCATTCCATACATTGTTGCAACTTACAAGTATTCAATCAAGACTTTTACTCCGCATGCAAGTGTTCCACACATGGTCATAACGTTACTCTGAGTCGGCACCTTTGATCTCTTTGTCAAAACAACTACCGGTATACATCAAAGGAAGCACACAACCGACGTCGGCAGAAATACTGTCACGACAGTGTGTATATATTTCTTTGATGTATTTGGCTTTGAAAATATGCGGGATATGGAGTGCATTGGGTGTATATAAGTCCATTATAGGAACAAATGCACAATATATATAAACATCGGAATCGGAAATTGGCCGATTGTGCCTCCAGTTATCGGAAATCGGTCCGATAAGCTTTTTCATTATCGGAACATCACTAGGGCACACCAGGTTTGATGTATTTTTCCTGTACTCTGCATGAGATAAAACTTTTTATGTGTACCTATACCATAGTATGGTACACATAGCGTCAATGTCCGGATTGACCACTCGTCTGTCCGTCCATCTATATCTGTCTGTCTGTCAGACACTTTAGGTATAATGCGATAACTCTAACATTTTCTATTTGATCGGAACCAAATTTTGTATATAGGTTTCTCATCCCAAAATACAGTTCGAGTTTGAATATGGGTTTGATCCGATTTATTTTAAAGGAGTTATTACCCTTCTTTTTTTTTTTTAATTTGAAATTTGGATTTTTCATATTTTTTTAGATTGAATTTCCTCGCTCAATTTAACATAAACAAATATTAAAAAACTTTTATAATAATAAAAAAATTACTTAATTAAAAAAAAAAAATTGTCATTCACACTAATTTGTTTTAGTTGTATTCCATTAATAAGGTGTGATGTCCTGTATTGAAAATGTGAAGATTTTATTGCAATAGTTGCATGTAATATAATGATATCAATAAATTGCCATGTGAACATCCAATATCCAGAGTATGAGAATACCTTTAATAGATGTCATTCCAAGTAAAATCTGTTATTAATTGAGTGATGACATATGTTACATAGCTCTAGGGGGTGGTTGTATGAAGGTAAAGATGAACAACCTGCTGGCTGGATAATTGTTTATCCTATCTGTCAAATTTATTAATGGCTAAACAATTGGATCTCACAGTGAGAGGTCCTTGTGTGAATAGGGACAGAGTTATGAGATTTAAAACGACTCCTCCCCCACCCCAATTACTTTAACCCCTTCTTAAGACAAATTATTTGACCTTTTGATTTTAAGTTAGGTACTGATATATGTATTACTGTGATCATATCTTTGACCAATTATCAGTTATAGCTAATCGCTATCGCCAAGGTATGGGTTAAACATCTGCCGATCGTGATCGGCCTCTCGTTTTACTTAGAAAATTCAATTTTTCTCTTGTTTTTTGGGGTTTCCAGATGATAGCGTGAGCTTTGGTGGTACGATTGCAAATCCCGTATTTTTGTGGATCAGTTATATGAAAATACATGTCAAGTGCGAATTTGGGTATGATCTGATGATTTTTGCCAGAGTTATGGCCCTTTTTTCAACTTAGAAAATTTGAATTTTCGCTTGTTTTTGGGTTTCCAGATCGCTTGTTTTGTGGTTTTTAGTCAACATTTCTGTACGAACTTCTTTTGGAATGGTCATATAGACCTCCTCGGATATCCGCAGTTTCGTCCATGCTTAATCCAAGTTGCTACGGTCGGGGGCAAATGCCACGCGACAGCGTACCTCTTGTATTGCACAGTTCTGCTCATTTCTTCTTATTGAAATATGACTAGAATCCCAATGGTGATTTTTGGTGAAATTTTATATCACTTTCTGTAAAATAATTTTTTTAAGGGATCGGAAGGGGCTTGGACCCACATAATGGCATATTTCATTGCTCCAGTGATCAGTTCCAAACAGCAGAAGCTAATCTAGAAGATATTAGTGAAAAATAGTCATATTTTCCAATTCCGGCAGCCATTTTGGTAACCAACTTCGACTGGG
The DNA here is from genome assembly GCA_032622095.1 of Siphonodentalium dalli. Classification (NCBI taxonomy): domain Eukaryota; kingdom Metazoa; phylum Mollusca; class Scaphopoda; order Gadilida; family Siphonodentaliidae; genus Siphonodentalium; species Siphonodentalium dalli. The sequence goes on from CP136068.1 coordinate 69,283,554, forward strand.
AGTTCCAATTTTTCCATAAAAAGGTAGCATTATGTCTTAGCTTCACAATAATTTGTCAAGATTTTCTCTCTACAATTTGCATCACCTGACTTATAGTGCCTCGTCTTTAAAAAACAGATTTGATATGGCGGGTCACATATGCTAAACCTCTTCTACCGAATCATTACTCGCCCAGACTGTATTGAGCGATAAATTGGAATCCGACAATTAGCGGTCCACAAAATTTACTCCATCAGCTGGTTCTCCAACATCAGACGCACTCACCGGCAGTATGGAATACCTAGTGCATACACTCTACTTCAGAATACACCACAACAGGAAGAGTGGAAAAATAAACTGGATGATTGCATTGCAGCAAAAGCGGAGGCTGATTGGGGAGACGAAATAAAAGAAAAATCGTCCCTCAAGTACTTCAATCCAAAATCAGTTTGCGTAAATAGAGTCCACCACATTTATAGTACGGTACGAACAAACATGCATGATACAAGGAGAACAGAGACAAAGGCAAAGCTCCTGACTGGAACATATATACTCAAAGTGAATGATATCTGCAACCAAGAACAACAACAAAACAGATGCTCCACGCAATTGATGCAATAGCAAAGCAACAACAAGTCCTTGAAGACCCACATCTCTATACACAACAACTGATGCTAGATCCTACACACCCTGATGTGATGAACCTATGGAGACTCACTGAACAAGATATAGAAGAAATTGAGTTAAGAAGCAGAGAATCCCTATGGAAAATTCATATCACGAGGAGAGGACGTGTCTATTAGGAGCGAGATTATTGTAGCAAAGCCTTATCTCCCCTAATTTAAGTTAACCCTTTTATACCCAACAAACCGGCCAAAAACGCCCAAATAAAGCTTCAACAGCCTAAAATATCTTCGGTCTGTCTCAATAACACCATACAAATATGGATATCATTGGAACCGGTTCATTGACCACATTGTGATGGTTACAGTTATGCCCTGTGCCAATGCATTCTCTTATATATGCGAGTCGACCATAGGTCGCCTCGCATATATAAGAGAATGCATTGGCCTAAAAAAAATATTTTTTTAATACTGTTTACCATTTTTTCTTACATTCTTTAACAATTTTATAATTTTTTCTTACATTTTTTAACAATTTTTATAATATTTTTCTACATTCTTTGACAATTTTATCATTTTTAATATGTGTTAAGCCAATGCATTCTCTTATATATGCGAGGCGACCTATGGTCGACTCGCATATATAAGAGAATGCATTGGCACAGGGCCGTTTTGTTGGGTAAAGGGTTAAACAGGATCCCATTCCACAACAATGGGCTTTCGATAAAACCAGATAATCCTGTAAATAGATAGTGTCTAAACACATGGGGATGGATCCCTGTGTATAGTGATTATCCGAGGAACTGTACAAAGCAATAATTCCATATTCTGAGGATTCCTGTAGATATCCCGAGGATATTACAGAATGTCTACATGCACTCATCAGAGTGGTGCTTCGACAATAAACGAAGGAAAATATACAAGACAAGACAAGATGGCTTTTCCTCGATTTGTTCAGATAATCCAAGCATCGCGAAAACGCAAACTTTAAATAAAATAACGCTACTTATTCTTAACAGCATCCCTTTGCCCTACCAACACCATAACAACTCAGAATGCAGGACCACCAACACAATAGCAACTCAGCATGCCACCAGCACCATAGCCATTCTGTCGGACCCACCAGCACCATAGCAATTCTGCCGGACCCACCAGCACCATAGCAATTCTGCCGGACCCACCAGCACCATAGCAATTCAGCATGCAGGACCATGATTTTATCAATCGAAACATCGCAGTTGTGGTCTAACTTGGTCTAACGCTGAATTTGTCATTGTCGCATGCTATCGTGCACCCGTGATATCTCAAACGTCCAAAAAGACACCCAGGATCTCAAACTATCGTTCGTCTGCGAAATTTCACTCTAAAATCACAAACAAACTACTATTGTAATACTAATTAAAGATATATTATGTACTAATTCGGGTGCGTGGAACTAGTAAGTTAGTATTCAGACACTATGCCAATTGGAGGAATATAACATTCTAGTAACATCGCCGAAAAATTCAAACAAATCGACCTTACCACTCCATAGAAAACATCCTCTGAACTAAGCGCAATTGTAAATATTTACTTCTCGATTCGGGACGCAACTATCTGCGATAAGTTAACGAAAACGATTTCGCCATCGAGAGTCACTGTGTTTAATTAATATATAAGAATGGCGGTGTTTGTGAGATCCTGGTTGTCATTGTGCACGAAACCATAAGACAATTACATATCCAGCCTAATTTAAGGGGTCATCATCATTCATGACAACCTGTTTTTGGGGGGGGGGGAGGGCCTCGATTTGAGTTCAATATGATTTTTTTTTAAGTTATCGGGACTAGGTGACGTCATTTGGATAAACATACAGATGGATAATAAAATGTCAATATACAATGCTGTGTACGCAGCATCGGTCCAATATGACTTTTCACCACAATCTGAACCAGTACAAGAAACCATATGCAACATTGTATAATGACATTTTTATTATCCACCTGTATGTTTATCCAAATGACGTCACCCGGAGTCCCGATGTTGTTTTTTTATAAAAGTCATATTGGACTTGATGCTAGTCCAATATGACTTTCGGGAGTCCAATATGACTTTTTCCCGGATTATCATGCGACGGCTTTTGCCCAATCAGAAATAGTGTTAATTAAGGAATGGATAATTTAAAGTTTTTGCACAATGCTGTGTACATTATGTGTTTTTCTTGTACGAGTCCAGGTTGTGGTGCATGAAAAGTGATATTGGACGAGACACGCACTGTTGAGTCCAATACATGTATAACTTTTCACCACAACCAGCATGGACAAGTAAAAGAAAAAGCACATACTGTACACAACATGGTAAAATGACATTTTTATTATCCATCTGTATGTTTATACAAATTTTTGGTATAAAACGTTTATGGTTATTTTTGGTATTTGTCGGCACTTGATTCTATATAAAAGTCTATATTTGATCATCGGAAAGCATGATTTGGAACAGTAAAAGTGAAAAAAAAAACTAAATGCAGAAGTGAAACGTCTGCTAAATCCACCAGAGTATTGCGCGCGCATCACAATTTCACCGATTCATTCGGCAACAGAGTTACTTCGTGACGCCACGGACTCCCGATAAAAAAGTCGTATTGGACTCGATATAACTTTCGGGAGTCCAATATGACTTTCCCGGATTATCATGTGACAGCTTTTGCCCAAACAGAAAGAGTGTTAGTTAAGGGGTGGATAATAAAATAACTTTACAAAATTGGAGCAGAATTGTCCATATAATTTAACAATTATCACCAATTAAAGATGCATTCAGGATTACATACCTCCAGTTACAAAAAACAACATTTAAAACAAATCTATAATTTAACATCGATTCCTGCCTTGTTAAAAACAAAATATGTAAACTGGACCAATAAATACCCAAATAATATCATTTTGCTATAGAAAAATTAACAAAATAATTTTTGATTGTCTAACCAGTATACGAATATTTCGTATATTTGTTAACTTATCATATATCTCCTTCAGAATTTGGAAGCTCGAATGAGCCGTCTCCATTTAAAAAGGATATTAACTGTGACTGTCGATCTTTATTTATACATACTGTATATACAATTTACAAGAGTCCAGGTGTTGATTATTGCCAGGATTAGCTTGGAGAATGGCAAAACTTCTAACTTGGGTTGCTGTTAGCCCAGACGTGGCTATAGAGTGTCTAAAGTTGTTGTCCCTTGGGGGAGGTCCACCTGCAGCCCCCCCCCCCCCCATCTTGGGTTGGAATTATCCAACTGGTACCTCAAACTTTCCATCTTGACACCCCCCTAATATTGGCAATTTCAAGCCACAATTTTTTTTTATAATTTAGAACAGTGTGCTACTGTTGGTTAAAAAACAACAAATTCACCACTAAAATTATTGGTTGTCAAAAAGCTAAATAATTGCTACAATTACAACCTATATATGTGGTGTCAAATTTCCAACAAATATTCACCCTTCTGAATTGACCCACACTTATATTAGTAGTATAAAATAAATTATATCATGTTTAACTGTGACATATGTTTATCAATTCTGAGAGTGAAGTGTTATTCCTGGGTTCCCCACTGGCAGACAAAAATAGAAATGACGTCAACAGATATTAAAGTTAATCTAAATTACCGCTGATGTTGAAGTTATATCTTATTCTAAAAGACTTAAGTTTCTTGTGTGCTACATATGAAGCTATATATTATGCTTTTTAATATACATGCCTTTATAATTATGTGCATATATAGAACAGAATAAGAACTGAACTTACTGAAGCATACACATGTATATTTTCCGCCATGTCGCTTATTAACAGCAAATAAAAATGGAGCCATTTTATAATACATTTTCTGCTTCTGCTCATCGTAGCGGATTCCGCATAATGTTTTTGCTATTCTGTGAAGCTGCACCTGACACCGAATGTTGCCATTATGTTGGTCTGTGCATTTTCATATAAAGGCAACATCAAAGTTTATTCCATTGTGTGATGGTATTTTTCGAGAATTTGATGTGTTAAATGCTTTGGATTTTCGGTAAACGATCGAGCTACATCTGCTACATCATATGGGAAATGCGCAGTGCGTACATAAGATTATTTGAGAGAATCTGATCGAAACTGGCACTCAAAATAAAAAATAAAAATAGATTCAGAGGGGTGAATCGAAAATCATTTTGATTCCATGCAATCGCAGGGCCCTAATTATGCATTCCAATACTAACTACTCTCAGGTGCCTGGGTAGGGATTTATGCTGAAATTAATAATAATGATGACAATTTCACTCTGTCTCAATGCCAAATATAATAGCGATCGTTGGGAATTTTCTCCAAAAAAAAATGCATAATCCAAATTAATGCTCCAAAATTGCTATTTCTTTGGCTGGGGGAAGGGGATAAAAAATATTTTATTTGACTCAAGGAACCCACACATCAAAGCTCAGAGTGATCAGGTATCAATTTGTGAAATCTCTATTATATTCACCACTGGTACTTTTTAATGGCCTGGAAAAAAGTTGACAAGCCGACAGTCTCGGACCAAATTGCGGATGAATATGGATCTGTAAAATCATGTGGCTTTCGTTGAACAAAATGTTGATAAATAACAGGTTTTGAGCAAATTTATACTATAGTTGACGGTGGTTAGCAACATTATTTTTGGACAATTAATTTATTCTTATAACTGAAGTGGTATTTCAAAAAATGTTGTTGTTGTTGGAATCTGATGATATGGGGACCATCGAGTCGGTTTGAGATCCTTTAAATGTATTTTTTTTAATTAAATGGCTGGATTGTCCCATAACAAATTATATACTTCTTGAAAATTTATTTAATAGGTACAAAAATTATTAATGGCTGACAACCACTTTGTGCCTGTTAGTGTTTTTATGTACAATAATGAATTCACCCGTTTTAACAGGGTTATAGGCTGGTCATGACTGCAGTCATATCGCCACTCGACTGTGGTCAAGTGGTACCACCACGATCGAATGCTAGTGGTTGACATGCTATGTATTTCCAGGCTTGGCTGTGATCCTCGTGGGTTGACATGCTAGCCTATGTATAATTTGCAGGTTTGGCCGTGATCATCAGTTGACATGCTAGGTTATGTATTTGCAGGTTTGGCTGTGATCCTCGGTTGACATGCTAGGCTATGTATTTGCAGGTTTGGCCGTGATCCTCGGTTGACATGCTAGGCTATGTATTTGCCGTGGTCCTCGGTGGTTGACATGCTATACTAGTACATATATTTTCAGTCTTGGCCATGATCTTTGGTGGTTGACATGCTATGTATTTGCAGGCTTGATCATGTTGGATATCATGCTATTTGTTGGCCGTGATCCATTGTGGTTGACATGCTCTGTAAGTGCAGGCTTGGCCTTGTAGTCCAGTGCATTTATGAGAAAAAATGCCAAACCCGGAACTAATTGCAACAGAATTTTTTTTTGCTGGAATAAGTACATAAACCCTCCATAAACAACATACTAAAAATCTGAAAAAGGGAAATTGGTGAATTTCATAAAATAAATTTGGGGAAATTTGGTCAAATCATCAATTTATGGATTTTCATGGATGTATATTAAACAATCAAATTCACAAATCCTACAAATAGCATGTGTATTGTGTCAACCTCAATTTCCTGAACGCGGTACTGAAAACCAATCCCAGATTCATTAAGTATTTTTTGAGTTGTGTGCCTTCAAAAACGCGAGTTTACCTGATTTCGGCCCATTTTCGGGGCCTCAATTTCACAGAATGAGATAAAATGCCTTATATTATGGTTAATTATTAAAAAACTAGAGCAAACTGAAGGAATTTTCAGTGTTTTAGTAATTTCCTCACTAGATTAAACACAAAAAATTATTAACTGGGTTTTACCGTCCACGGTTCCCAGTAAAACAAAATGGACCGATACGTTGTACGTCTAGTATAATGAACCATAAATATATAGTTCACTGTTCACCATTTCGAACTGGACACCTGATCAGAGGTGCTGCAATGATCCGGTATCAATAATTTGCTTTACTTGTACTAACACTTTAATTACAGTGTTACTTTTTTCACGTACTGGTATGTTCAAAACACACCGTCCATACGTGTCCATGTATACTGTATCAGTTTCCGATTTCGAACCTGTTCATGGCAATTTCTAGTACTTTACTTTGGGGTAGACCCGAGTTCCTGAGTATTTGCCACATCGTCTCGGTCGCATTGACTTCTTTCGAACTCTCGGTATCAGCCTGGCAGCCTTTCTGGAAGATTGGATCTGCCTAAATTTATCATTCACTATTTACTCGAACGCGTCAGTAATTCCGATAAGTCACTTGTTCATGTGTACATATTGGGAAATGTTTTCCGACTACGGATGACCTGATTCTTCCGATACCGTATAACCCTGGACAACCATACCTGTAGCTTATATATATTGGTTCCAGGAAAGAACGAACTGAATGTCTCAACAGACGGTTACAATCTGGGAATACATTCGCTTTCTCGGGGTTATCTCTTGGCACTGATGTCGTACCACAATTATGTTTCCGAATGCGACTGATTCAGTTACATCTTCTCCAATATTATCTCCTTACCACAAGCATCCCTCTGTATCAGATCGGGGCTCGAATTATGGTGAGAACAAGAATCTTGATCTTAGTTTGCTTTTCGTGAAAGTAATTGTTTCTATCAGAAGTATATTTGATTCTCATAACTTTCTGGGTTTTAAGGCCTGCATGTCACAATTTTTGTCCAGGCCTATCTCCGTCTTTACATATAACAATTTTTTATCGGGTACCGCTCTTTCGATCCCGGTAACAAGAATCTTATCAATAACCGCTCCATCTCGGACTTGGCGATGGGGTTGTTATATGGGTCAACAAATTAGTCAAACCCACTGGTAACCAGTGGAGAAATGTCAACATATCACTGACTAGAAATGACTGCAGTCTTGAGCAGGTTCCTGCTTTTATTATCTCAACTTTTTATTTGTCAAGTGACACAAGTTCGTTCTACTTCACTAGGCGCCTAGCAGTCCATCAGTCACCCAGAATATCCACCAGCCGGGTGGGACGGAATGTGTATGGTTGTGTCGTCTGCCTATACCGTACAACTTTAGGATCTGAAATTAAGACACAACTGTCTTCTAACATCAGCTCATGTAGCAGGGAACGTCTTCACTACCAGGTAGAAGATTACTTTAGTCATCATCATTATCGTCCCACTGATGGGAATTCGATCAGGTAGTCTCGGCGATCTTTCAAATTTGAAAGATTCCCGGGATCGTTCTGCCTATCATTGCTGAACGAGAAATGAGCGCATAATTGTTCGTGGACATCACAACCTCAAACTTGAGTGGTTGTTATACTCAAATCTATCGATAGGACAATCTGATGGCATATGCATATTCACCAATACAGTTGAGACTACAGGTCCTCACTTATATTCCACGGACAACTTGCACAATAATAGTGCTTGCTCCCAGTTGACATCGTCAGTATTGACATACCCAACTTTCAACTTATGATTACACCGACCTATCATCTAAGTACTGAATTTTACCAGGTCTCTTATCTCAGAATCAGAACTGGGTGTTGCGACCATCTCAGCCAACAACTTTCAAATAAATTCTTACAATGCATATCACAACCTGATCACGGTAACATGGCTCTCACAGAAATTACAACTGCTGCTACACATTTCAATCGTTGGTGTATTTATCAACATATTGATTCAGGACTTAACTTTGGAGAGTCATGGGTAGGCTGTTCCGATTCCCTACCTCATCTCAATTTTGGCAGGTTTGAAATACTCACATTTGTGAGTTCTTGGTTCATGAGTTTTGCCTTACTTTGAGTGACATACATGTAACATATACCGGAGGTCTCCCGGTACAGTCTTAATCCACTTGTTAAAATGGGGTTTACGTAGGTGTCCTCCTACAATCATTGTTACCATCATGGCCATTATTTATCGTTTACGAAATTCAATTACCCATATCAACGTCAATTGTGCCATTGTGGGTTGCATCATTGACCTTATTGCCATAGAAAACTTGTGGCTTCATAGTCATCACCTCGTTTCGCCGATGCCGTGATTTACAGGCCCTTCGTGTGGATTGCAAACTTCATGGCAATCCAGAATCGAGGTATCAACTTCATCAACATAATTTCACTGAACTGGACCGATCTTTATTCCGAAGTCTATGTTCTGACCACATCTTGTTCAACTTCGACCTGTTCGTTCTTGTCGGGAGACAACTATTAAAGTGTCATCCGTCTCGATCACGTTAAGTTGACATCAGTTTTTAATCATGTTCAGTTGCAACTTTTAAAATATGGTTTGTTGTATGTCTTCAGCTCTATTTTGAAGAGACTAACCACACCATCCGGTATCTGTGATCAAAGGATATTCTCCATCTCGTGTACCTTATTTAGGTCATACTCTCCAACAGTTTCTCGATGATTGTCAAGTGTTTCTACTTGTCCAATTTAATTATAGCCACAAGAAATTCACTGGGTCCTTTTCAAGCTTAAACCTGTATTGACTTTCGGATTATTATATTTGATTATTTTGGTCACATTCATCTGCATGTGGACTGCGCAATGTTACAGCTGATCATATACCGGTACCTGTTATATCTTGCGCATAGTTATATACATGTAAACTGTATATACATGTCTAATCCATGTATAAATCTATCGGTTTATATATATTCTTATGTAAGGTATCATTCTGATCTATGTACCTTGCATTGTTATGAGACGTTTGGTGTTTTGTCTCCTAACCAATATGGACGTTTAATACATCTTGTACTCTCTTTCGGCGAGTTAACACAGATGGTTATCCTAAGAGATATTGTAGATGCGTTCTTCATATTATACATACATGTACGTTAAGAGTCTCTATGGGAATTATAGTGAACATACATCAAGAATCAGTGGTAGTCACTGGTACTATTAGTGGGGATAAATCACTAATAGTGAGTGTATTTGATGTATGTTTGATTAAGCCCACCTCCAGATAAGTAGAGTGTTTATTGCTACGAAATCTGGTAGAATCCTAATGGTATCTGGTTTGAATAAGTCGTTACGAAATAAAAATGAAAATTTTATTATCAAATTGTAGTTTTATGAGTAACAAATACTTATTCAAACCAGATACCAGCCCACCCTTCCTCCCCGCCGATTGTTATACTTTGTAATGAACTTAATATAACTCGGTGTTTTCACCATGGTTTGACGTTTTGACGCCAATTGAAGATGGAATAGCTCGTGGGATCTCGTTCCACGAGAGTTAGAATCCCGAAGTTTCGTTGCGCATGCGCATAACGAAAAAGTGCTTCTATTTATTTATTGCGATTTAAAGGGACACGCTGGATTGGAATCCTAATGGTATCTGGTTTGAATAAGTCTTTGTTACTCATAAAACTACAATTTGATAATCAAATTTTCAGTTTTATAGTTCTTGTGGTATTCCCGTTATAGTTACCCATTGGAAAATGGCAGTTAAACGTCAACAGCCCAGCACACGACGTCATAACGTCATTTAGCAGCGAAGAGGTTATAAAGAAGAAGATTATATTCTCAAACAAAATGTGTGTTCCATTGTATGGACTTAGCCAATTTTGTCTCTGACACTGAACTTGTGTGATGAAATGCAATATTTGAGGTCATGTAACTTAATAATTTAATATTCATATGCCATGCTTTTCTTATAACAATTTAAGTATATTGGATTGAACAAATTGTAAAGGTATTAACAGAACTTTTTTTAAGAAAATCAATTTATGGCCCTAACCCTTTGAATACTTAGTCTTAGCTTGTTTCCAAAGATGCCAGTTTGAGACATTTTTGTCCATTACAAAAGGTTTGGGCCATAAACACAAAAAACAATGGGTGTTTTAATGTGTCAAATTATTTGAACTTTTCTCCCACAACACTTTAGTGTTTCAAAATTAGCATTACATTTGTTATGCCATCGTATGTTACTTGATTTCTTTCATTTTTCAGGAAACTGACTCCAAATTTTAACATTGGTATAAGGGTAGGAAAAATCACAAAATGCAATCTTATCACCAAATAACAGCCATTTCGGACACAATGTTGTTTTCTTCCAGTTTGTGTACCGTACATTCCTGTTGCATTATAAAACTGCTTAATACGCTATCGGACGTTGATTTTGGAATTTTATGGTTTAATATGTTGTATAAAAACAATCTCAAAATGCCAATTTGACATTTCACTGCCAAATTATGACAAAAGATTAATATAGCTCTGTCAATAAACATAAACAAATGAAATATGAAATTATTATGAAAGACAAATGTATAAAGCAGAAGCAGTTAATATAAAGTTTTATGCTTCAAGATGCATAATTTTGATGTTTTTGTTGATATGCTTTCCCTTACCCCATTTTTCTGCCGTTCAAATTTGGAGTAAGTTTCCACAATGATGAGTGAAAATCCAGTGACATTCATTGGTATAACCATTGAAATGCTATTTTCTCAACAAAAAAATGATTTAAGAGGACAGATCAAATAATTTTACACAATAAACTTTCGTTAATTGTTTTGAATATACCTAAAAACCTTTAAAAATTTACAAAAACGCCCCACAATAGCATTTTCGGAAAAGAGGCTAGACTAAGAGTTCATAGGACCATAATTTAATTTTCTTCACCAATGTATTTGGAAAGTCCTTCACAATTTGTTCAATCTAGTATTCTCAAAATGTTATGAGAAAAGCAGAGCATATGGATATTAATTTATTGAGTTACATGACCTCAAATATGGCATTTCATCACACGAGTTCTGTGTCAACGCAAATTTGGCTATTAAAGTCCATACAATGGAACACCCATTTTGTTTTGAGAATATTTTATTCTCCTTATTCATAGATGCACATATTAATCATAATTTGAGTTTTATCTAGTGAGGAAATTACTAAAACAGTGAAAAAATCATTAATTTTGCTCTAGTTTTCAAAATAATTAACCATATAATGCGGCATTTGGCTCATTCTGCGAAATTAAGGCTCCGAAATCAGATAAACTCGCGTTTTTGAAGACACACAACTCGAAAAATACTTAAGGAATCTGGGTATGGTTTCCAGTTCTGGATTCAGGAAAATGTGGTCGACACAATACACATGCTATTTGTAGGATTTGTGAATTTGATTGTTTTATATACATCCATGAAAATCCATAAATTGATGATTTGACCAAATTTTTCCATTTTTTCCCCACGAAATTCACCAATTTCCCTTTTTCCGATTTTTGCTGATTTTTAGTATGTTGTTTATGGAGGGTATATGTACCAATTCCCGTAAAAAAAAATACTGTTGCAATTAGTTCTGGATAAAACCATAAATGCACTGGACTATTGATCCTCGGTGGTTGACATGCTATGTGTATGCAGACTTGTCTGTGATTCTCGGTTGTTGACATGCTATGTATTTTCAGGCTTGGCCCTGATCCACGGTGGTTGACATGCTATGTGTTTGCAGACTTGTCCGTGATCCTTGGTTGTTGACATGCTATGTATTTTCAGGCTTGGCCCTGATCAACGGTGGTTGACATGCTATGTGTTTGCAGACTTGTCCGTGATCCTCGGGTTGTTGACATGCTATGTATTTTCAGGCTTGGCCCTGATCCACGGTGGTTGACATGCTATGTGTTTGCAGACTTGTCCGTGATCCTCAGTTGTTGACATGCTATGTATTTTCAGGCTTGGCCCTGATCCACGGTGGTTGACATGCTATGTGTTTGCAGACTTGTCCGTGATCCTTGGTTGTTGACATGCTATGTATTTTCAGGCTTGGCCCTGATCCACGGTGGTTGACATGCTATGTGTATGCAGACTTGTCTGTGATTCTCGGTTGTTGACATGCTATGTATTTTCAGGCTTGGTAGTGATCCTTGGTGGTTGACATGCTATGTGTTTGCAGACTTGTCCGTGATCCTCGGTTGTTGACATGCTACGTGTTTGCAGACTTGGCCCTGATCCACAGTGGTTGACATGCTATGTGTTCAAATGCAGACTTGTCAGTGATCCTCGGTTGTTGACATGCTATGTATTTGCAGGCTTGGTAGTGATCCTCGGTCGACATGGTTGACATGCTATGTGTTTGCAGGCTTGGCCGTGATCCTCGGTGGTTGACATTATATGTAAGTGCAGGCTTGGTCGTGACCTCTGCATGTTATTTATCTTTACAGAGTCCAGGTATTGATGCTGGTGATCCTCAACAGCAGGCAGCCGCCATGACAATACAGACAAAATACAGGCAACACGCTGCTAAACAGGAAGTGGATCACATTAGAGACGAGGATGCTGCCGTCAGAATTCAAGCTGGTTTCCGTGGTTACAAAGACAGACAGGAAGTGCTTAAAATGAAGTGAGATTATGGGTCATTATTTCACCCCTGATAAATTTCAATACTGAAGACTCATTGATGAGTAGTTATCCCTTAGGAAATGTTCAGATAATAAATTCAGGTGATTTGTTGAACTTATTATCTGAACATTTCCCTCCAATAGGACTTCTTCTGATCTTTTATTATCTGCCGTCTGCTTCTTTTTCTTGAACATGGGAATTTCTTAATTTTGTGTCCATTTGAAAATTTCAGCTTGTTACTTGGGCGTGGATTATCGATTTGGATGTGCTTTGGTTTGTTGATAGCCCAGTTTAAGGGGAAACTAGGATACCCGCTTCAAGGGATTTAGAAAAAAATTTCATTCATACATATTAAAGCATTTGCCTACTATCTATTAACTGAGCATTGTGGGCATATATATGCCACACTTGGCATTGAACTTGTTTTAAAAACTGAATACGAGAAATTAGAATCCATAAATTTAGTTAACTTTAGGCTTAATAAAAATAATTTTATATTGCTGTTATTTATTCCCTAAGTATATATTCTCAGAGATCCTGAAGAATATGAGAGACGTCAGAACGAGCTGGAAAAGAGACTGAGTGGACACGTGGGGGCACCCGACGATAACGAGGAAGAGGTCGATATTGACCTCCGTGATCCAGAAGTTGAAAAAGCTGCTGTAAAAATTCAAGCTGGATTCAAAGGTTACAAAGCCCGAAAAGATGTTCAGGAGATTAAGGTAGTGTATATAATTAGGGTGGAAGGTACCCTAAAGGTGTGCCGTGTGATATATATCTTGTGGTGGTGGCGGTGTACAGGTCTAATCTCTCGAAATGCCGATTCCTACTAATTTCCGCAACTTATTCTGATATTAGACAGTTCTATCAGATCCACTCTTGCTACATGTAACAACTCGATTTAAAGTAATATTTGTTCTTGTATATATTCAGAAATCGTTTGATTGACAAGTCAACATTGCTCTGTTGAAATCTTGACTCAGTGCTATGTGTTAATAGGTAAATCAATAGGTAATTAATGCCTTGATCTTTTTTCATATCACTTGAGAACAGTTCTGAAAACAAATTCGCTCTTCTTTGGCATGTTATAAAAATTACAGAAATCTCCTTGAAGGCAATGTTGTTGACTTGCAGATCCTGGATATTTGTTCAGAGAATTTTATTGATCTTGTTGTGTTCTTGTATGTGTTTCCCATGTGTGTTGAATAATGAGAGATAACTCTAATTTTATTTTAATGTCTTCTTGGGGATGGGCCAACTGTTTGGCGAAGCTATTCAGTTACTGGTGCTCATTCAGTGACCGATGAAAGTCCAGGCCCTTACTCTCAGGTGCCAAATAAACGTGATGGCCAAATATGAGTGCTAATCTGTAAATTTTGCTAATATTTAGTGATGGCATTTTCACTATGTATCTCATTGCCAAATAAACGTGATGTTGTGTATTTTTCAGTCCAAATTAATAAACGTGCCCGCATGTTTATTTGGCACCTGAGAGTATGTATTTGCACACATTTCACTAATAATTACATGTTTCAGTAAATTGACAAGTGTAATAGCTATAAATAAACATTAAAACATTATATTTTGTTGTTACAAGTCTAACATAAAGAAAGTTACACATACTACATAAAGTTACACAGATGAAACCGATTCATTCTTTTATATTGTTATGTTTGATAGTATATCTCAATCTCTCTATATTTGGAATTTTTTGTGGTGTTTTAAAGTGTTTCAAACAGATGTTAGTACCACACAGACATTTCACTGATATTTGCTATTAAAGTTACTTTAAGCAGTCAAATATATTTGACTATGGGTGGGTGTGAGAGGAGGATCATAAGTGCTTAACAAAATTTAAATATTGGGGAGGGGGGGGGGGGGGGGGGTGATGATAATCAGGTTTTTTTTTTTATAGCCGACAGTCAAATTATTATGTGCTTATTTGATGTTCAAGTTACTTTCTTCACATCTAACAATTTGAAAAGAAATTGAAATAAATACAATAATTAAGCCATCTGACCAATTGGCTCAATGGGTGACCTTGTATTGACTCATGATTGGTCAGCGATCCACAGGGGCAGCTGCGGAATGGCGCATGCAGGGGCTCCAGCCCTACCCCTTGGTCTCAACTGAAGCATGTACAAAACAATATGCTTTAAATTGCAAAAGTGCCCTGCTGGATGTTGTCCACCCTCTTGCCTTTCAGTGGTTCCTCCATCCCTGGCAATTCAAAGTGTGACATTGGATAATAAATCTGTCATCTGAACATTGTACGATTTGTGATGTTACCATGTTTATGGAAACTTACATTTTAGAAAGGTTTTTTGTGTCCAATATTAGTCTTTGATGAGCAGTGATGTTTTGGTCAAATCAAAAACTAATGTTCAGTAAAAAATTATAAGTTGATCTGGTTAGAAGTGATATAGCTTACTAATATTGATATATACTGAACAGTTGTGTACTCTGGCATTCAAAGCACCGATTTGTGTCAGAAGGCATTATTTCAGGAATAAAATTTCTGTTTACTGTGGTTAAAGAGCTATGGAAGTTGTCCGCAGTGCCTACAGCTGAAAAATCATACTAGTGACCTGTGGGCACAAGATGAAAATCAATTGAGAAATTACTTCAGATAAAATACTACGCCTACTAGTATGTCTGGGAAGAAATGGAATTTCCATCAATGTAGTTTGATTTGGATATAGACATTCGGAAAAGCATTGTGTATTTGCTCTGGTGAATACATGGCATCATGTCTGGTAAGGAAATAGCTCAATAAATTCTATTCTATGTGTTTTCTCTCAGCTGTCGGTATCTCGTGGGAACACGACTAGTGCTCATTCATCAGGATAATGGAGAGTTTGATTGTAATTCATAAATATACTAAGTACTATAGTTAAAGGAAATTCATCAAAGGAAGACAATCTATCCCCACAGGTCTTATTGTGAGGAAATTGTTGCTGGTTAGATTTTTATGACCTTAACTCCTCCTTTAAAGTATGTCTAGACCCTGAAGCTCTATTTTTGGTTGAGTTTGTGTGGTTTGGCGAGGTCGGTAGGCAGTTCGATGGCAGGCAGGCTACTGATTGCCATCTACAGATGGTTTTAGCTTGAAAAATTATGGACAGGTTGAACATATTTATGGGTTGTTAGTTTTTAACTTGTTACATCATTCCCACAATAGAAGCCTTCGGCCATGAAATCGGTTTCACAGTTTCTATAAACAAATTATTCCCGTAATTATTTCTCTTGTTTAAATGATAATTTGAACAAATATCAACTGATTTTGTTCATAGTTTTAAAAATGTATTGATCAAGGTAGGGAAATAGCTCAATAATATATATTCTCTGTGTTTTCTCTCAGCTGTCGTATCTCGTGGGAACAGGACGATACTGTCAATAATAGTGCTCATTCATCAGAATAATGGGGAGTTTGTTTCTAATTCATAAATTTTATATACTAAACAAAAATTTCTCAAAGGAAGACAATCTATCCCCACAAGACTTATTCTGAGGAACCTTGTGTTTGTTATATTTTTATGACCTTAACTAGGAGGAGGAGTGCTCCTCCCGACTTGATCCTCCTATAAATCTCCAGGGTTCAGCTTTCTAGTGTAGATTCCTGGAAAGCTTTTATTAATTTTAAACCAGGCCTGAAAGTTATGAAAAATGACACATTGTTTTCACTTCAATAAGGTAAGTTTTTGTAAAATTTACACAGTTCAGTGGGAATCCAGAATAGCATTTATAAATCGCTCTTGAAACAATTGTTGTCTCATCAATGTTTAAGTATGTGTCAGTCTAGTAAAGTATGGAGCTCTGTTATCGTGAGGTCTTGGGACATTTAAAAAAAAATCATGGAATTGTTTCCTTTATATCCAGATGTTGCATAAATCCTGGTATTTTACCCCAAGGATAATATTAAAGTTTGTCTGCATGGTTAATATTTACCAGGATTTCTCACATATTAAAGGTGATTTCCATTTGTGATGACGTCCATTGTGTGAAGATATATATACTTTTTTATTTGAAAAAAAAAAACGGTTATATTATGTACCATATAGAGCCTCGTTTAGGCTCACTTATAGTTTTTGGGACAAGGCCCTTCCCAAAAACAAAAAAAATTCACGACAGAAGTCCGATATTTGGGTAAAGATTTCAGCATATTTTCTGTCAGCTTTGAGCTGAGGAAGTTCCAATTTTGATATGCCTGTTTTTTTTTTAAATGGAACGTATTATGTTATTGGTTCATCTGTCCAGCGGGGCGTCCGTCTGTCCGTTCGCTTTTTTTTTTCGTCAGATGATAACTTTAGTAAGTCTGAACTGAATGGAATGAATTTGGGTTCTGCCCGCTAAATTTTGTCTTAGTTATAGTCCTTGTCATTTTAGAATTGGCCACTAATTTTGGTTTCTGGATGATAACTTTAATTTTAGTTGTCTTGACTGTTTTCAAATTGTGTATGTATATTAGCCACATGAAAATACTGTTCAAGTTCGAATTTGCATTCGGTCCACCCATTTTTGCTGCAGTTATGGTCCCTGTCAGCTTAGCCGTCCGTTCATCCGTCTGTCCATCTGTGGACACAATTTTGTCTGAGCTTTTATTCCTACTTTTTTTTTAGATATTTAGTACCATGGAAGCCTGTGCACCTGCAATTATGAGGTCTGTCTTGACTTTTTTTTTGGTGGAGTTATGCCCCTTTTTTGCTAAGAAAATTTTCAATACATGAGGGGGGGTATACTTTTCAAAATAAATAGTCTCACCTCGGACAGGCCCATCTCTAGTTTTAATAAAAAAGTTAAAAATACAACTTATTAACAAGCATTTGATAACCCACTGACTGAAGCCTATTAATATACTAAATAATAAATGAGAAAACTGTATTTAATACATGCGTGTTTTACTCCCAAAAGATAACCTTCAAAAAAGTCAAAGGTCAACAATAAATATATCGGGTCCGGCCCAGGCCATTCCTGTCCGGTACTCATGCCTGGACCAGTCCAAAGCGGTCCAGTCCACTTATATGTTAATGAATAGCCTGTTTTCTCAAAGTTGTTACCCTATGGTATTTGATTATAATAGACCATTCCTATGTTTACTTTTATAACTGAGTGGGAGAATCCATTCAGCATATAAAGTGTTAAACTATACTATAATCTATATCCTCTGTATTTTCTCACTTTTGTTGTTAACTAGCTCAGCTCAATTGTGGACAGTCCAGTATTACTAGTATACTCTATCAAAAAATGTATTACGTCAAGTGTAATGAAGTGACTTCAGTTTCGACACAATCAATGCATCATTCATAAGTCCAAGTTACTTATCTAGTAATAATGCTACCAGAGTTTCCGGTAATTTGACGACCTTTTCTGCCGAAGTTATTGATTCTATCTTCGAGTCAGGACTCACGGCCTTTCACTCTAATCGCATATGTTACACTATCGCAGTAGATTCATCAGAGTCCCACACCGGCTCCTAGCATCGATATCACCTGAGACAGTTGAGTGCCAATGAATGTTACCGTCATTAACGGAGAATTAATCTGATCCATCCTGTGTCTCCGATACACTGTCTACTGTTACATTCAACAACTGAAATTGATTCTCTTCAGTTAAGTTCTTGCATTGACGGAAATTTTATCTGTTGTATTAGTTGGAGAAAGGAATTTTTTTTTTACTTCAATTGTCTTTGTGCCATTTGTGAGGCACAATTAAGGATTTAGGAAGAAATGATGAGCATCAGATGCACTCAATCTGGATGTACAAAGGTACCTCAAATTTTTGTTTTTCTCTTAATTTTTAAGATGCATTCAAGGTTCAAGTAACAGACTTTTGAACAAATATTTTAATAAAAATATTATATTTCATCTATTTGACGTTTACTGGGATTAAATTTGGACTAAGTTTATGAGATATAACCAAAATGTTTGAAACAAATTTACTATAACGAGCTATATATTTATAAATTGCCTTTGGTCCACTAAAATATTGCTAAAACTACAATTGACATAACATAGGCCTTGTATAAATTATACCAAACAAATTGCATGTTTATCAGTGTTTATTGGAAAAAATAAATCATATTATCTGTTTTTGTAGTTTTCGTCCTAAGTATCGAAAATATATAAATTAAATAGTTAGAAAATTCAAAATATCTCAAAATAAATAAGGATATTGTTTTGGGTATGGTAGCAATACTCAGCTCAAACATGTTATCCTATGAACACTATATTATACATATTCTATAACAGGGCACAAAATTTGAGTCAAATGGAATTCACGCAAATGGAAGTGTGGGGAACCTATTTTCCGATCACCATAGCCCTACCACTCCTCGGACGAACGAAAACTGAACGGAGTCTGGCTGAAACTTCAAACTAACTGTCCATCATGAGTCTCAGAAAGAAATTCCAGATAAAAAAAATATCTTTTTGAGTAAGCTGCTAAGTTCTTGGAAATGGCCCCAAATGCTTAAAAAGGTGCTACAGCCTTAATATTGACAGGTCAGCATAACTTTTCCAATCGCCCCAAATTACATGTCCTGCTATAATCAAAATGAAGAGCAAGATATTTTTTTTTAAATTAGATATATATCTAGATCATAATAATATTTACTTTCAACTTCAAAAATGAAAACTTTTCATATTTTAGTGTTTCTACCAGTTTCTACCATCTAGTTCTCTATTTAAATGCAAATTATTAATTTAAAAAAAGAGAAAAGAAAACAGCTAATGGTTAACATCTTGACATAAAAAAATTGTTTAAAATAACGGCTTGTTTTTGGTGTTGGTACATAACATGTGAATGCGTTTCGTGAAGTACATAACATCTGAATGCATTTCCTGAAGTACATAACATGTGAATGCTTTTCCTGAAGTACATAACATGTGAATACGTCTGAAGTACATAACATGTGAATGCATCTGAAGTACATAACATGTGAATGTGTTTCCTGAAGTACATAATATGTGAATGTGTTTCCTGAAGTACTTAACATGTGAATGTGTCTGAAGTACATAACATGTGAATGTGTTTCCTGAAGTACATTTATAACATGTGAATGTGTTTCCTCAAGTACATAACATGTGAATGCGTTTCCTGAAGTACATAACATGTGAATGCGTTTCCTGAAGTACATAACATGTGAATGCATTTCCTGTTCAAAGTACATAATGTGTGAATGCGTTTCCTGAAGTACATAATGTGTGAATGCGTTTCCTGAAGTACATAATGTGTGAATGCGTTTCCTGAAGTACATAATGTGTGAATGCGTTCCTGTAGAACATAACGTGTGAATGTGTTTCCTGAAGTACATAACGTGTGAATGTGTTTCCTGAAGTACATAACTTGTGAATGCGTTTTCGCTGATCTAGATAGTGAAGCTACTCTCCGGCAGCACACATTATATTCTGCATTTCTCAACAACTGGGATAATAATGTTAACATTTGTTGAAAGTCTGGAAAGGATATGGAATTTTAACATTTTGAGGTATAAATGGAAAATATTGGAATATTACAGGGAATTTTTCATTTCACGAGATGTGTGAATTTAATTAGATGAATGCCAAAACTTATTGTTTTTGTCATCTTTCAATTCACTTCCTATATTTCATCATGTTATCCTTTGGTCACAAATGCAGGTCTTATTATGCCACCCGACCCCCTTTGGAGGTTCGGGGCATATAGCTGAGACTGAGAGCTGTGTCCATCTGTCCAACAAATGGGTAGATATGTGGCTTGTAAACGACTTTAATATGTGGCTAAAATATCATGTGTCTTTAGTTTTTATGTGGTTTATTAACTTGTTCTGGTTTGGTTGAAAACTGTCTTGACCAAAACCCCCAAAAAAACAAGCGTAAAATGGAGCACATGACCGAAGATACATGGAAATCGCCAACACTTTCTATGGGGTTTGTCTATTTGTTGTTGCCAGAGTTATGGCTCTTATTGCATTTTCACTCTGTACAGACATCTTTCGTTGTAACTCTTGTTGGAAATAGCTAGATTTTCCATCTTTTCTTCACATCTAGCATTGTTACTTAAGTAGCAACAGATGGATTTGCTTATGAGCGAATGCATACACTGGGTTTTATCCATTTATTTCCTCAGAGTGACAGACCTTATTTGATTAGAAAATAAAAAATATTTCCATCCATACAAATATTTATTATTGCCCACTCTCTAAACTGAGTCGGGGGCATTGGCTTTGCACTTGTTTTAGTTGAAAAACTACTTCCAACATGTATAATTTGTATCGATTTCAGTCTTCAAATAACTACCAACTGACCTTAGATTTGATTCAACTGGGATGTTGAAAGTGGTCTCGAATAACCCAGGGTTTAATACGTTAGTGTCGAGTCATCAACCCTTGAAATTGACATTTTTTTCTTGATTTAGAATTGTATGAAATTCTATATTGCTTCTACAGCTTTTCCTACAGCATTGCCTTTTTCCGTAGCTAATTTCGAGGGCTGAGTCATGGAATTATGAAATTACGATTCCAGGCCTGAAGAAATACCACCCAAGCTCCCGAGAAAGCCCCCACTAGTCCACAATATCAGGTTTCTAATAATGGTATCTATGTGGATTTTACACAGCTCCAGGTTGAACTTGGTCTTGAAGGAGAGATAATTTATGATGAACTCTGGGAATCATCTTGGGTACTGAGCATCCCATCTGCTTTTGCTTTTGATATTTCTTATTGTTCTTCTTGAAGGGTAATTGTGCACTACTCTTCTGTTATGAGACTGTTAATAGGACTCTGTGCTATAAACCTTTCTGTTTCATGGCCCAACGTGAGCACTTCATGGTTTCCTAACATGCCAAGATGTGATCTAATTTGATTAGGGAGACATATTGCTTCTGACTTCTTCTGAACGCACATCCTACTGATTACCGAACATCCAATTGTTTTCCGATATTTTATATGCCAACTCGATGATCAATGAACAAAGCTAGGCACATGTCAATCAGGTGTAGTCAATAATTGATTTTCAATGAAAGAGCTGTAGCCAAAAGCAGTTGTTTTATCTCAGAGTTGAAAGAACTCCTGCAATAAAAATTTTATACTTCAGATCACCTAAATTGATGCTATTATCATTGATGCTACTGTCATAGGAATAAAAGGTCACATGGTTGAAATGGGTAGGGATATTGATGTTGTTATCTATAAAGTTTTCTTTGTTGCCATGAGGCATGGGGCTGAAATCTTGAGGGTTGATCTGAGCAGCATCCGTCTATATTGTGGAGGGCCCATTGTGCTTGGTCACTAAAAAAATTTATGTTCTTTTTTTTGTTTGCCGTTTGGTGAGGTCGGGCAGGCTGTTGTCTACAGGTATCGCGATAAATAGAACAATATAAATGGATTTTGTTCATATATGTATATGAGACTTGCTCAACAATATCTTGATAAAGTTTGAAAAACGGCCATACATGTCCACCTACTAGTACTTTGAGTGGAGTTACTGCCCTTTATAATTTATAATTAGTTCATGTTAGTGAATTTCGCTCACAATAGCCCAATATATATGCCCCAATACCTTGGTTGTTCAAATATCCACTGATTTTGTTGATATTCGGGAGATGATACTTGCACAACAATGTCTTGATTGAGTGGAAAACTGACCAGGTCCACATATTTTGGGCAGAGTTACAGCCTTTAATTAGTTCAATGTTGTGAACTTTGTGATGAGTAGCACAATAATTTTGGCATGGTCGGTTTGTGGGGGAATATTTGGTATGTCAGACTTCCTCAACCGTGTTACGTGTATGATAGCCAGTTACAATAAATGCATTTTCAATCCAAGCCCATGTTTCGTGTAGCTACCAAAACTCAACCCCGCATCACTGATGCGATTCTTGTTTTTTACTACTTTTTGTTCTGTACGTAACAAAACTCAAACTATGGTTTGATGACTGAAAGTACTTTTTGGCATCTATTTGCTGGTATATAGCCGACTGTCACTATTACTTGAGCACGATAAATGCATTTTCCAATATCAACCAAATATCGGCCCATTGCTTCTGCTTTTATCAGTCATGTATCAGACAGGTGTTATCCATCTTACATTATTTTCGACTTGCTCATGATGTGACATATTAAAGTGTCATAACTCCAGCAGATGTTAATCTAATTTTGACCACAATTTGGTTTGTGCTTTCTACTCATGCACATACTTCCGTTATTTAAGTAATACTTATGCTACCCATAGCCTCGGCTACCCCACCCCCAATCCCCTTTAGTGTTTCCTTCGTCTAAAATCAGCTTGTGATATCGGTTGGTTTTAGCCAAAGAAATGAATTGGATTACTTCAGTGTCAGGTAACTCTGTTCTTCATTGATTCAGTGAGCTCATAAAATGACTAATATGAAAAACTGTAATATTGTATACCACCATATGCCTAAACAAGCATGTGAACTTTTCAATTTGGAGTTGTAAAGAAAATCAACATTTCATTTTTCGGTCTAGCATTTCTTTGACAGTGTGAGGACTATTAAGTAGTAAGCATTGATTTTTCCTTCGAATTCTTGCTGATAAATTTAATCGAGATATCCAAATCATTCTGCTACTGTGCCTGGCTGACATATGGCATCGGGATGTACACTTCATTCTACCTACGTTTCTCGCCTGACGAGTAGACTCATTGATATAATGCTCCGTATCTGTTTCCTATTGATCATTGTCATTACAGAGCACTTATGGTGAGATTTTCTCATGTGTTCTAATGATAAATCGGCACGATTATTTGTAATTTCCTTATTTTCGGAACAGCCAGAGTATATATCTAGGAATTTCATCCAATAATCTTCTTCTTTGGCTTTGAAGTCTTTTATATAATTAACCTCGACGCCTACTCTCCCAGAGGGTTTATAGCCTTCCAAGTTGATGCCATATAAATTAAAGTTCTCCGATACCCAGTTATTTACAACTCCAGGCTTCCAAATTGATGTACACAGATACTCTGCAATTCATTATAAAGTCACTGATGTATTTTACATTGATTTCTAAACCTGTTTGAAACCCTTTGACCTTTCTATACTAAATATTCTTGACGAGTAGTTCCGTTAGGAAATGTTCAGATAATATGTTCAACAAACGACTTACCTTAATATTATCTGAACATTTCCCACCAAATCCATCAGCACTTTATACAAGTATTATCTTTTTCAACTGTCTGTCATCTGCTTTTATTAGATGAGAAACACTGCAAATAAATAAGAGACCATTCCAATGTGTACTTTTATAACTGAATGTGAGAAACCATTTAGTATTGAAAAGGTTAACCACACACATGGTCTTTGGACAACTCCCCCTAGGACTGACCAGATTGTCCCTATTTTGTCTAGCCATTTTTTGGATGTTTCATGTTTGATGACGTCATTGGAGTGCTTGTCTCATGGAATTTTTCTTGTTTTCTTGTTAATTATTCATGCTTGTGTGCTACCATTAATTGTCTCTTGTCCAAAATAAGTGTTCATGACTGAATGTTATTTTTTCATTTGATGATTTCTATTATCTTTTCAATCATTAATTAGCTTCTGGCTTGAATATAAAATCAAGGCTGTGGCTCCGTTTTAGTAGGAACTGCAGATGTAGCCCTGGTGGGAATTGAATCTATTGTGAGACGTCATTGCCTGTTTTAAAGTTGATGGCGTATGACACAAGAAAACTATTCCATTATTTATAGGCCTACATGTACATGATGCATTTTACTCTGTTTACAATTAATAAGTGAATAAAAATTGAATTTTATATCAGATGATAATTCCACTTTATTTGAGCGGATTATTGTAATCCAAACCCATTCCAAGGCCTAAGGCCAACCCATATAAAGTGCCGCACCTTCTTTTTATGTGCCCTTTTGAAAAAAAGGTATTATGCAATCAGTTCTGTCCGTCCGCTTGTCTAGCCATACCTCTGTTAAGATTTTTGGTTTCCCGATCGATAACTCCAGTTTGGATGATTTGATCTGAACCAAAGTTGGTATGTGTGTTTCCCAGCTAAAAATACAGACCAAGCTCAAATATGGGTTCCGTCCAATTATTTTTACACGAGTTAAGTATGTACTACCATTTTTCGACTTAGAATTTGACCTCTGTTAACATTTTTGGTTTCCAGATAACTCCAGTTGGACTTTTTTACTGACCCAAAGTTGGTATGTGTATTTCCCCGCTGAAGATACAGGCCAAGATTTATTATTTTTACAAGTTATGGCGCTTTTTCAACTTAGAATTTGACCAATTTCATATCATTTCGGTTTCCGACAGATAACTCATGTTTAGACTATTTGATTTGAACTAAAGCTGGTATGTGTTTTCCAGCTAAAACTACAGGCCAAATTCGAATATGGGTTCTGTCCAATTATTTTCACATAAGTTACGGCCATTTTTCGACTTAGAATTTGACTGCAGTCCCAGGCTATAGTTATTCTGGGCGTGGTAGATGGGGACTCTTCGTAAAATTAAAGTGTACATGCTCCAAAATTAGTGTACTGATTAATATTTGAGATGAATGATAAAACAGTGAAAATCTCTCACTCTCTTTTCACTTCTTCTTTCTCTGCATTTCATGGTCATATTAAATTCACAAACATGTCTTGATTTTCTACCTGATTTCGAATAACAAACCTCAAATTTCCCCAAATAGGAAAGCCTTACTAAATTAGCAAGCAGTAGTGATATACCAGATGATGGAAAGGAGGAAGCTGAGAAACCAAAAGAAGAGGAGGAGGAAGAAATGCCTAATTTACAGGACCCCGATGTTCAAAATGTTACTGCAAAACTGCAGAAAGGATTCATGTCAAGGAAGAAGAAGAAGTGAACATTTAGTGATATGGTGGATTGAGATGAACTTAACATTCCGATGGTAGTCAGAATTTAAACTGAATTCATCTGAAGCCCAAAACCTAATGTCTGCGTTCTAATAGTTTGAGCTGCACACTGTTGTTAATACTTCATGTATTTTTTATCAACATTTCAGACATTTAATTCATATCAGATTTATCCGTTATTAAAAGGGTATTCATATTTCAAACCTTGTTAAGCATTTGAAATTCATCTTTAATTTTCATCATGTTTGATTAAATGTAAATAAATCAAAAATACATGATGGTTATTATTTTTAGTTTAAATTCTCAAATTGGGAAATTATGGTTCAAAAAGAATTTTTTAAAAACAAGGAACAAAAACAAAAAAATGAGAGAGAGAAAAATTGCTCAATTAATCACTCAGTTGTAAAACAATTGTGATTCCTCGGAATCCATGAAGAATTTCATTTGTACAAAGTAAGTAGTTACAAACTCAAGTTGCATTCTGTTCTGGTGTTCATAATTGTTCTGTTTTCTTTAATATATTCTATTCTTTGTTCTTGTTGGTTTATAGTATTGCCTGCATGGTTGCATGCTTTCCCCACAGTATGACATCAACGCCCATGTCTCACATTAAAAATTACAAGCGACTATCTTCTGATTTGGTTTATTTGTCTGTGTCCTGCCACGATTTGTCTTTGGCTGTCACTGACGTAATGTTATTCCCTGTTATTCGTTCCAGACATATATAGTCTTCAAACTAGATCTCAAATCATTTGTGCTATAAATCTCAAGTCCTCAGTAAATCACAACCCCTCAACCTTGATCTCAAGTCCTCAATAAATCACAAGCCCTCAAACTAGATCTCAAGTCATTTGTGCTATAAATTGCAATCCCTCAACTTTAATAGATCTTGAGTTATTTGTGTTATAAATCACAAGTCCTCAAACGAGATCTTAAGTCAGTTGTGTTATTAATCACAATTTAGTCCTCAACCTAGTTCTCTTGAAAGTCATTTACAAGTGCTATAAAGCACAAGCGCTCACACTATATATAGATCAAGTCATTTGTGCTATAAATCTCAAACCCTCAAACAAACTAGATCTCATGTTATTTGTGTTATATTAAATCTCAAGCCCTCAATAAATCACAAGTCCGGAAACTAGATCTCAAGTCATTTGTGTTATAAATCACAAGTCCTCAAACTAGATCTCAAATCATTTGTGTTATAATTCACAAGTCCTCAAACTAGATATCAAGTCATTTGTGTTATATTATATCACAAGTCCTCAAACTAGATCTCAAATCATTTGTGTTATAAATCTCAAGTCCTGAAACTAGATCTCAAGTCATTTGTGTTATATTAAATCACAAGTCCTCAAACTAGATATCAAGTCATTTGTGTTATATTAAATCACAAGTCCTCAAACTAGATATCAAGTCATTTGTGTTATAAATCACAAGTCCTCAAACTAGATATCAAGTCATTTGTGTTATAAATCACAAGTCCTCAAACTAGATATCAAGTTATTTGTGTTATAAATCACAAGTCCTCAAACTAGATCTCAAGTCATTTGTGTTATAAATCACAAGTCCTCGAAACTAGATCTCAAATCATTTGTGTTATAAATCTAAAGTCCTCAAACTAGATCGCAAGTCGTTTGTGTTATATATCTCAAGCCCTCAAACTTGATCTCAAGTCATTCGTGTTATTAATCACAAGTCCTTAACCTAGATCTCAAGTCATTTGTAAAGTCATTTGTGTTATAAATCTCAAGTCCTCAAACTAGATCTCAATTTATTTGTGTTATTAATCACAAGTCCTCAAACTAAATCTCATGAATGTCATTTACAGTGCTATAAATCTAAAGTCATCAATCTAGATACCAAGACATTTGTGTTATAAATCACAAGCCCTCAATAAATCACAAGTCCTCAAACTAGATCTCAAGTCAATTGTGCTATAAAAAACAAGCCCTCAAATCACAAGACCTCAACCTAGATCTCGAGTCATTTGTGCTATAACTCTAAGGTCACAAATCATTTGTGCTGTAATTTGAGCTGAATCTCAACTACAGATTTTCACTCACCAAGATTAGCTAGACTGCTAGCGAGATTGATTTGGAAATAGGATTAATTTGTTCTGCTGGTATCTTACGCTATCAGCTTTCAATCAACGACCTATCGGACACAGTCGCCAGAATCAAATTATTTCCCTTGTTCTTATTCTTCTGATCACATCCTCAATTACAGTACAGACAATCATGAGTTTCCTTTCCGTGATCGAAAAATTCTTATGTATTCCACACACTCCAGACGGTCAAGTGACTGATATGTTATCAAAGTTTCCAATATGAGATCACATATATACCACTTTATCAGGCTTCATGTCGATTACTTAGAAAATTAAGGGCCACTATCCGATTTGACTCGCGATGATCATATTTCTATGTCTTCATATATATTAAAGATTTATGAATTCATGGTTCCAGGCAGTTGAAACAACATACATAATTATTGGCTTTATTTCACAGAAAAATGTAGTAACAAGATATGACAGATAAACTAGACTTATTAATTATACCATGTCCTGTCATTTTAGTGAAAAATTAATGTAATAATTATTGCTGTCCCTCCCAATCATTGAAGCTTCAGGAAATAAATGGATACCGTTATCAAACAAGATAGTGTCTTTCCAGTGGCATTACAGTAATGCCCTAAATAAACTCCTTAACCATAGCAGAATTATGGGTAATTTTTCAGGATTTAATTAGTCGGAAATATGGCTTGTTGCCATTCATCGGAAAGCTCTCAGTGGTTAAAGAGTTGATTATTTATGGCATTTAATACTGTAATCTAACTAAAAAGCACCAGGTTTCGTGAAGTTCACTTGGAATCCTGAAATCTTTTGACTTGTTCAGATGTAAAACAAAGTCAAACATTTTCATCTGAATTTCAACTGTTCACCTTTTCATGACGAGAGCTGCGCTTGTGCAGGATTAAAGATCCTGTGCCAGATAATTCTCTTATGTGAGTCTCGCATATAAGAGAATGCTTTGGCTTACAAAGTCTACTATGGGAGACTCGTATATATAAGAGAATGCATTGGCACAGGGTTTTCGCAAAAAAATTCAGGAAGCTCATTGCTCACTTCAACGAGAAGTCATTATTATATATTTAAGGGGAAGGGGTCTATTTTGAATGGGGATTTCCATGCAAATCTGCAGAGCAAAAGTAACAGAGTTGCAAATACTTAATAGTGTGTCTTGATATGGTATTGAAAACAATACCGCCCAGCTCTACATTTTGTAATTTACCTTACACACCCACCAGTTCAATGATATACCTGCTTTGGTTCCCAGACAACTGCTTCATACATAACTTTTGCCCTGGAAACTTGCGTGGAAATCCCTATTCAAAATTGGTACTCGACCTCCCCCTTAAAATGAATGAATCCTCGTGCAAGGTCATGGCAAGAGTTGAAACAATCGGTTTATTTTTCCTAGAAAATGGCCTCCTTTTTATAAACTAATGTTTTTTACATATTAATAACTGATGTTTTACTCATACCAAACTCTATTTCAAATGTGGAATTCTTGGATTTCCCCTTGTCCTTCATAGTAGTACTAGTTCAAAGTATATCTTATTGTGGGCATACGCATAATTATAGATGGTGGAGTGGATAGCAGAACACTCTTGAAGTCCCTATGAAATGGACCTGGTATTGTGAACATATTGCTTTCAGTTTCACATTTGTTTTTTTTAATCATCGTAGTATGGTGGAGTGGCATATTCAACTTGCCATTTTGATTCCATCTATAGTACTGGTATAATATTACTCAAACTTCTGTTTTTCCACATTCAATAAACATTTATTGCATTACAGAAAGCTTAATTCATGGAAGAATTCAAGATCAAATATGCTAGTCGTCCTATAGCTACTCATTCACTGATAATGCTTGAGTGTTGGAAATATGCCAGTTTTCCAATTCGACTAATTCAACAATCGATAGATTGGGTGATGTTTAAGAGGAATAAACTCTGAAATTTCTCAGATATGAAACTACATTACATGTCACTTCAATTTAGTGGAAATTGAGAGAACAAATTCTTCAATTTAGAATCTATAATCTGTCGTGATCTGAGGGTTCTGTTCCTTGTGCTTCGTTCAATATTGCATTTATTACTGACAGCGCCACAGCACTTCTTCACTTAAATTGATAAATTGACTTTCACAGTATATGTTGCGGAAATCTGCTCTTTAATAAGGATGTTGTCATATAACCTTTTCTCAATCGAATCTCGTGCTTAGTGGCATGGTGTTCAAGTGGTATTCAAATTGTATACTCGTCAAACAAAATCATGGTGTTAAGTTGTCGTGAGTACGATTCCCACTCTTGATCGATCTGCTTTGGAACATCATACATTTTGCTGATTGCGTTTGGCAAGAGACTTGAAGAGACCTTGTACTACATAAAATTGTCACAGGACTCTTACTCTTTTAACAGCGAACCTTGATTAAACTCAAAATAGGACAGATCCAATGTTTTATATGCCTACAGACAGAAACCTTATAGAAATTGTGGTACACACAATAGATTTAAGCAAAATATTGACAGCAATATTGAAAGACAAGATAATGTTGGTAGGTTTTGATATATATTCTCTGTCAGAATGCTCAGAATACATGTTAAACAAAGCTAGAAAGGATCCCCAGCCATGCATGATTAATAATGCAACTGATTACTATACATAATTAATGACAATTTTGTATAAATTTGCTCAAATTTATCCATATATTGGAAACTATTCAATCTTCTGCATGGATTTCCCGATCGAATCTTTATTGCTTGAACAGTGCTTGAATTGCTATGGTGGGGGGGGGGGGGTTTGAATTTTTGTTATATATATATATTTGCATAACTTGCTGAACTCATAAATGATTCCGATCGCACTTCACCATATTTAATTTGTGGTCTTGAGAAAAAAAATGGTTTTGAATTATAGAATTTTTTTTCTTTTCATTCTGACCTTTTTATGAACCCTTGAAATTCAATGGCTATGAGTTATATTTAATGATTCTACATATGAAAACACTAAACTAGCAGATACACATAGACTAGTTCTGTTGCAAGTCTGTACGGCATAGACAACAAACTGCATCTGATAGCTATCCAATAAATTCTGCTCTGATTCTGTAATGAAATCGATCCCCTCCCCTCCTGGGAACGACTTCATTTTGAGTATATATATAGGGCGTCCACAGGCCATTAAAAGCCTGGAGTAGCCTTGAATCTGACAAATAAGTATTCAAGGCTTCAATTGTGCTTAAAATTCCCTCACATTTCACCATTTTGTAGTAATCATTCACAATATTGCTCAATTGAAATTGATGGTCTTGAAAAAAACAAACTCTTTAGTCCCTAAGAAATAGCTTTCACCAGGGCATTGAAAAACCTGAAAGTGCTTGAACTGCTATAGGGGGGGGGGGGGCTTTGAATTTTATGATAGTTGGACAATTTGCAGAACCTGTAACTGATTTAAATCCCATTTACCATATTTAATTTGTGGTCTTGAAAAAAAATATGCCTTAAATTTTATAATTTTTTTCTTTTCATTACCTAACCCTGACCTTGAATGGCCCTAAATTTCAGAACAAAATGGCTTGCAATTCCCCTTAAAAATTGTTAATGAATGGCCTTGAAATTGAATGGCTATGAGTTTCATTTATTCTAATGTCAAAACACTGAACTAGCAGATTACACCTGATTCTGTTGCAAATCCATATGGCATAGACTTCAGTCTGCGTCTGATAGCTATCCAATGAATTCTGCTGTGATTCTGTAATGGAATCAATCCGCTCCCCTCCTGGGAGCAACGACTTCATTTTGCTTCTATTGTCTGCTTCAAGTTCTCTCAGTTTATACGCATTCAATGTCCAGCTGAATCAACTCCTTGGATGCTGTCGAGTTATCCAGGAATTGGAAACAGGATGATCCATATCATCTCCAGGACGTTGCTCTTGTTTCCGAGTTTTTACCCATTCACTCCTGAGCGAATTCTTTCATTCTGTTCTAAAAATATAGAATGGAATGATCGTCCGTCATGGATGCGTGTGTGTGTGTCATCAATTTCCTTTAGCACATCCCTCATGTGATCGTAACCAAACTTCATATTATATAGAGATCTTCTGGGTGACCTCTAAAATGGGAGCTTACCATTTTTATTTGCGAACTTCGTTGAAAAACATGGTCCCCAGTGGCCATCTTGGATTTCAGTTTTGAATCCATTATCACACACTACAGGCCACATCCCTCACCCGATTGTCACCAAACTTCATATAGATCATCGGGTTGACTACTAAAAAGGAGTGTGCTATTTTTTCTGATTTTCGATCAAAAATATGGCTGCCAGTAGCCATCTTTGATTTTACTCTTTGCATCACTAAATCCTTTGGCTCACCCTACAATCCACATCTCTCATCCGATTGTCACCAAACTTCATATGGATCCTCAGCTTGACCTCTAGGTGGGTGCTTATAATTAAATCATTTTTTGCTAATTATCTTAAAAAAACATGGCTACCAATGGCCATCTTTGATTTTACTCTTTGTTTGACTAAATCCTTTGGCACACCCTACAGGTTACATCTCTCACCGATTGTCACCAACGTTCATATGGATATTTGGGGTGACCTCTAGATGAGAGTGGCCATATTGGATTTCAGATTTGAATCCATCGCCACACCATGCAGCCCACAATTATTGGTGAAATGTTTTGAAAATTTACAGGCATGTTTGGGATTACTTCCATAGCTATTAAATTTGAACGATTTCCAATGAAAAACATGGCCGCTGGCAGCAGTCTTTAATTTTACTCTCTGCATCACTAAATCCTTTGGCACATCCAATTGTCACCAAACTTTCTGCATTCCGATCACTCCATTATCTGTAACATATGACAATAGCCCCTCTCCAAGTTGAACTTCAGGGTCATTGATACTTTCATTCCTAATTTCAAAGGCTGGGCAATATCAAGTCACACTTCTCTGTTACAGTTCACATGTGATTGATAAAAAAGACCAAAACCAGCAGGCGACTTTCACTAGCGCTACCCAGTCCTCAGTGATCGCCAGCAATTTTATTCAAAAATGGATAAGTTTATGTGTGTGGAGCCCCAGAAAAAAGTTATATGGATACTTCTTAATATGAGTGTCATTGGATGTTGTTGACCCAGTTATTCTTATGTTCCAGCAAGCTCCTCAGGTTTTTGATACTCAACATTGAGCCATTGTTTATATTGCTGTTGCTTTGCCTTCTCCAGGCAGGACTTGGAATGTAACTGTCCCTTCATCATTATCATAATACAAGATATCTCATCTGGTTTCATAATTGGAATACTCCATGGATCTAAAACGCCTGATGATCTATCAGTATTTACACACTTGGTATCAATTTACACTTTCTCAATTTAAATATGGTTACCATCAACAGGCTACAAATGAGGAAAAATCAGCTCGAATAAAACAGTTAGAAAATGACCCAGAAGCTGCAGTCGCAGCAACGAAGATACAAGCAGGTTACAGAGGTTACGAGACGAGAAAAAATCTGAAGAACAAGGTTTAATTTCTTTCCCAAAACCGATGTAGTATACACCTATTAGCTGTTTTCCATTTTCTTCATGTATATTCTTCTGGTAGTACCTGTATTTAAAAGCCTAAAGTTAATTAATAATTAATTCAAATCGGTAATTATTAACTATTGATATTAACTCATTTTGGGCTATATCATACATTTTTTCCATTGTAGTCGACCTCATATAAACTTATTTTATATAGGTACAATGTGGGTATAAGCAAATATGAAAAAAGAAAACATTGTACTTTATCTCCTCTTTTAGTTGTCTAATTTATTTCACATATTGCTGTTAATATCTCATTCACATGGGTAATTGAGCTATATTAACTCAGTTTTAGCTAAATTGTTTCCAGTCATGGTATGCATAAACTCGTCTCTATATAAATGTATGTGGGTGACTGGGTGTAAACATTTTTTTTTTCAAAAACCAATGTACGATCCTAATTTTTAGCTATATTTAATTATTCCCATCCATATTCTGCTAATAATTAATCCTTTAGAACTTTTTATGATTCACTTTGGTACATGATTTCTAAACTGCCATTAATGCTGATTAATCTTAATTAATTAGAGCCGAATATACTCGATTTTCTTATCTGGAACATAGAGCTGATAAGATACACCATAAATCATTTGGATTAATATGTGGAAAGTTCAAATTCATATCTCATTTTAGAACTGATCAATATTAAAATAATAAATCACATAAGATTTTGACAGCATTGCCATTGATTGAGATGATACATCATTTAGATTATGTGGATCCGATACATTGATCTTTTCTCACCTAGCTCTTCTCCTAATACTGACTCATACTAATCTAGAAACAGAAACATTCTCACATTTAAATGTTTTCTTGAAATTAACTTGAAGTTGGAACCCTATCGTCTACCACGGTACTTGATTCTGTTGTCTTATTTTAACTGTTCCTATTCTTTATTTGTAGCCTTTGATATTTATGATTATTGTTATGTAAAA
Organism: Siphonodentalium dalli; assembly: GCA_032622095.1. Lineage (NCBI taxonomy): Eukaryota > Metazoa > Mollusca > Scaphopoda > Gadilida > Siphonodentaliidae > Siphonodentalium > Siphonodentalium dalli. The sequence continues at coordinate 69,317,961 of CP136068.1, forward strand.
CTAAGCCCTCGAAATTAGCTACGGCAAAAGGCGATGCAATAGGAAAAGCAAATGAAGCCAATATAGAATTTCATACATGTATTTCTATAAAAGCAATGTCATGGAATAAAAATATCAATTTCAAGGGCTGCTTCATAGTTTACTATAAAACCATTTATTTACAAAATACTCTTTGAAGATAAAAGTTCCCTTCAGGAAATGTTCAGATAATATATTAAAGTTCAACAAACGAACATTTCCCCACAAATCAATAGGAACCCACAGTATCTTTTTGTCTATTTGTCGTTGGCTTGAACACCCCTCCAGATGAATAATAGAACATTCCAATGTATACTTTTATAACTGACAGGAGAATCCATTTAGTAAAGAAAGGGTTAATATTTGTGTTCTATCAAGAGCTTGGTCTATAATAATTTTGACTAATGTTTCGACTCAAATCAGGTCTCAAACCTAATTCTCCAAACTGTAATTAATGCCTCTGCCACAGAAAACACATGCTTCATTGTCACCAAAATAAACCAATGGCCTGTTGCCTAATTCCAATTTTCTTTCATATCAGAAGTTATTCGATCCAATGAAGTATTTGAATGTCTATAGATGGAAAAATAAACATTGTTTAATCTAAACTGGTTCTGCCATTTTAACTTTATACCAATCAATACACAATCACTGATGGGATTGAGTCAAAATTGGTTTTCAAATAAAAGTCGTGAACTACTTACCGACATGAGAATTCTTTCTTCCAATCAATTACTGATTCTTTAATGGACTTTGTTCGCCGATCAGTTTGCTCGCTTCGTAAACTGTTTCAGAATCGCTTTCCTGTATTTATACTCAACAATTCCCATTTTTAATTAAAAGAGAATAAACGTCGTGGTCTAGCATAATAGCAAATTAATTATTAATAATACTTCTCTCACGTGTACAATCATATTAAAATCTTTATAATTTGGCAGAATCATTGAGCATGAATTGGGGATTGCTGCTCATCAAATAATAACACACACTAAAATGCAAGTTTGGCTCTATTAAGCACCAAGTCGCAAAGGGAGAAAAAATTACCCAAATGAGATAGCTCAGTGGTTATAAATTTCAGAATGGTACATGACTGTCTACTGACATACACAAATTGGAATGGTCTATTATTCATCTGGAGGGGTTTTCAGGAAAATTAAGAAGACACCAGATAATACAAGTACAATTATCGGTTTTTTAACTTATTATTTAAACATTTCTTAAGGGAACTACTCGCCATTGAATGTTTAGTATAGAAAGCGTTAACTAAAAGTTCTTTATTCTGTAACACCCAGGCGACTTAATTGTTTCGCCCTCATGTCATTATATATGCTACAAACAAGATGCTACCGTATGTTTTAAAACTGCCTCGTTACTTTATAGCAATATTTTTGCCAGGCATACGTGTATGGTATATACATGTATAGTCTGATGATTCTTGATGGGCGAAACTTGACTTTCTACAATCGATACCTTGCAACTATAGTATGTAAACAACTATTAACAAATTATCAACAATTAAGTATTCCTACTACCTGTAGTATTCTCCTTGTATTTTACATATATATTTATAATTTAAGCTAGATGTATAACAATGTGTTAATTTTTCAGTGACATTCACCTTTTCAGGCTTCCCATATGATTTTTATCTGCCCTTTTTGAAAAAAGGTCGTATTATGTTATCAGTCTGTCCGTCCGTCTGTCCGTCCGTCTGTCTGTCCGTCCGTCCGTCCGTTAACATTTTTGGTTTCCGATCGATAACTCCAGTTTGGATTATTTGATCTGAACCAAAGTTGTTATGTGTATTTCCCAGCTAAAGATACAGGCCAAGTTCGAATATGGGTTCCGTCCAATTATTTTTACATGAGTTACAGCCCTTTTTCGACTTAGAATTTGACCGTCTGTTAATATTTTTGGTTTCCGACCGATAACTCCAGTTTGGATTATTTTATCTGAACCAAAGTTGGTATGTGTATTTCCCAGCTAAAGGTACAGGCCAAGTTCGAATATGGGTTCCGTCCAATTATTTTTACATGAGTTACGGCCCTTTTTCAACTTAGAATTTGACCAATTTCATAACATTTTGGTTTCCGACCGATAACTCCAGTTTTTATTATTTGAGCTGAACCAAAGCTGGTATGTGTATTTCCCAGCTAAAACTACACGCCAAGTTTGAATATAGGTTCTGTCTAATTATTTTTACATGAGTTATGGCCATTTTTCGACTTAGAATTTGACCACATTTTGGCATTGAAATTAGGGGTATATCAGATTTTCTTTAAATGTAAGCTCAAAGTATTATCTTATTTTGTGATAGTACAATTCGAAATGGCTAAAGGGCGTATTTTGCCACGCCCTAGCGATGCTCTTGTTGAATGTTGATAAAGCTTTGTGACCCTAGTCTGAATACTATTTGAAGGGATATATTCGTGGAATGTTATAACAAAATTTCTCATTTTATGCACTGATGTAGTTTTTGATTGTTTATCTTAGGAACAGCCATCAACCAACCAATCAAAACCTTCGGAGGAAGAAGAAGTAGATATTGACTTGAATGACCCTGAAGTTCAAGCCGCAACAATGAAAATTCAAAGCCAATTTCGAGGCCTAAAACTGAAAAAACGAAAACCTGCTCAAGAAACGAAGGTTATTCAATGTGATGGTTATTGTAGTGCCCGCATGATAGTAATTGTCTCAATGCGATCGGTTTGATTGTCAGCATTGCAATTTTAATTTAATGTGTGATTTGATTCGTATAGTTTTAGCCTTCAGAGTATTTAATAAGACATATAAAGTTAGTTGTGTACCCCTGTATTGCGTGATCTTGCAGTATTCCCAGAGTGATTTGGTCATCGTCTGTGTGCACCTCTGTTGCACGAAGTATCAATATTCAATTATTGTTATGGACACTGCAGTATATAAACATTGCATGCTTTGTGATCTAGTATCTGCACAGTGCTTGGATGACTATTCATGATTATAATTCAATTCTGTTATGAATATTATCCTTTTTAAGATTTGCAGGCGACAATTACAACAACATAATTTTTTTTAAACCTGATTTCAAGACTACAAATATATTTTTTCTGTGAATAAAACACAGACAAAACTGAAGATTGGGTATATATATTATTTTCTATAAAGGCAATATTTATTCCTGATGTAGCCAAGCAAAATATCGGAATCAAAATTACAGTTTGCCTTTAATAACGGAGAGTGCTAACAAGATAGAGTTCTCCATCTTTAATACTATGCTCCGAACGTTTCTGTGCGATTGTCTGAAGAATCTGCTCTAAAAATAGCAAGTAAAACTGTCCCAAAGGTTTAAATGTACAGGTATTTAATACCAGAACAATGGAAATAATATCATTATTAACTGATAGAAGCATTTCCGGACAGGTGTCTTCGATTCATATTTAAGAAATACACCTATTTGCATGATGTATCTATTGTAATTAACCCACAGAATAATGTAGAAAGCACACTGTGCATGAAGTATACAGCAGAAACAATATACCAACGAAAACTGGCAATAACCATTTCATATTATATCAGGGCAATATACGAGGAACGCATTAGGTACATATATATAATTTGCAATTTGTTGGAAGCAAATTTCATAAAAAATGTAATTTTACCCAATATTACGGACACAGATATGCATAAAAATGTTGCCAAGCCGAATTTTTTTTTCATACACGATCTTTTCTAAGCACGCAATATGATAACATTTTTTATATCAAATTTTCTAAATTTTCTCACACCGGGCCAAACCACCAAGCATGCGGTATGCCCCAAATGAATGAAATATATAAAGACCTTCAGGAGTTAATACGATAATTTGCCTGCATTGAAGAGATGAATTCCAGATTAGACTTTGCTATCTCAACTATTCAAGTTATCGCTGTGGTGTGATATGTCATCACTCTTGTGTAGCTACATTGCATGAATGTATCAATAATCCCATTTATTTAATTATTGTCCTGGTGCATCAATGCTGTGTGCGTTGTAATCTAGTATTTGCACAGTGCTTTGATGATCATTCATGATTTTAATTCAATTTTGTGATGAAATTGGTTGCCTTTCAGACTTTCAGCTCAAATTAGTTTTGATCAAGTGTGGTGTTAAGGTGAGACTAAATTGTACTCATGGGTATGATTCCAGGCCTTTTAACTCTTTTATCGCTGAGGGGTCATTGTCACAAGGCTCATTTGTAATCATGTAGCATTTCAAATCTGTCAGAAATGTAATGAGCTTTTCACTGGTGATCACTTTCGCACTCATATTTTTGTATAGAACGAGACTAGTGTTTCATATTTTAACCCTTTCATGGCGGGAGCTGTGCTGGTGCAGCATTAAAGATTCTGTGGGAGTGTATTATAAGAGAATGCACTGTCTTATACAAGGTCAAGGTAAATATGGTTAGTCCAATGTATTCTCTTAATATATATATATATTTGAGGCTCCCTATGGGACATGGAATGGTGAAGCAGATGATAAACAAAAACAACTAAAAAACAAAAACAACTAAAAAATATTTTTATATCCTTTCTCGAAATTCGTAGAATTGGCGGATGCTATTTTTCTGGAGCAAACAACGTCAACTACTTTAATAGTCGTCATCCACTTCTATATTCGTATATATGTGACGAAACAACGAGATTTGAAAAGCTAACATGGAAAGTGACTGCCAGTGAAAAGCTAACTATGAATGTGATCACAGTCTTGGTACAATGGCCCCATCAGTAATATAGTAACTGTTATCATCAGCTCCAAAATATTGTAGTTGGAATTGTCGTTCAGCTCACCAATAGACTCACTATTAATGCCAATGGAAGTATAAAAGATGTATTGTGTCATTTGTGTGATTAATTATGTTAGTGAATAAAACCGATGAGTGAGTATAGTACTGAGTCAGCTATGGAAAAAGACAAGGCCGTAGAATCCAATATAGAATTTCATGTAATTCTAAAGCAATGCCGTAGACGAGAATGCCAATTTCTGGTGGGCTGGTGAGTACTAGCAGCCAGGCACTATGCCAAATGGAAGAATGTGGCATTAAACTAAATTTGCCAAACATTCCAATCACATCGATCGTATCATTTCAGGAAACACAATGTCTTAGGTACGAAGAATTGTAAATATTTACTCCTTAATTTGGGACGAATAAATCGCTGATATACAAACAGCAATCATTCTGCGTATGAGAGTTAATGCATGTATTAATCCATATACTGACGCTGTGTGCTTCCAATTTGGACATAACATTTGAATAACTACTTTGAGCAAGATTATTCTCTATTCCTATCCAAATACTCCAGTAGCATGTTCGACATCACTTTAAATTTTCCATTGAGAGTAGGTTAGTTTTAAAGATCTCGGCTAAAATTCACCAGAAAAAGAATTTAATTGTACCTATATGAACACCTAGCTAGAGTTGTCAGGCCTTGATACTCTTAATTAGCCTTTCAAATTTTCGGCGAGAAATGCATCATTAATAATTCTTTAAGTTGATTCTTCTCGTCATCATTAACTCTGTTAGTTTACCATTCAAATTTAATGTTTAAAATTCACAGGATATCTTGTACACATGTCTATGTGAAGACCATCTGTTATGAGAAATTTTAGTTTAATAGTAAGAATTAAATGAGTTGAATGGCATAGATCTCTATTCCAAAAGCCATGATATTTTTTCACACACATACCGCAAAATTATTTTCATGTGTTCTGACAATTTTGTCACTCAGTACTACTCACTCATCAGTTTTATTCATTAACATAATTATTATAAAGCACACAAATGACACAATATATCTTTTATACTTCCATTGGCATTAATAGTGAGTCTATGGGTGAGCTGAATGACGATTCCAACCTGTTCGTACTACAATATTTTGGAGCTGATCATAACTGTTACTATATTGCTGATGGGGTCATCGTCCCAAGGTAGCGATCATTCGTAGATCCTTTTCCGATAATTTACAGATAACCTCATCTGGAATATTGAAAAGTTTTGGAATTTCAGAGAACTTTTAATTATGAAATTATTTTGTAGAGAATTCAAGAAATTACAAAAAGAAAAGTTCTGACAGCCAGACGTATAGGAGCCCTGCTATCAGCATGGGCATTATATTGGCAAACTTATTTGATGGACATGACAAAATGCCAATCAAGTTGAAACATGGTTATTTTTATATTTCAAGTATCTAGATACAACTATGAATGGCTACCCATGAATCAAAATGAATAAATTCATTTGGGATTGCTTGGAATGTTATCTAATACTTTTCAAGTTGATCTATATGCGCATTTTCCAACGTATAGTGGTCTGGAAACATATAGCGACAATAAAGTGTTCCCATGCCCCTGTGTTTTCCGAGTATCTACAGATCAGCGTCAGTATTGACAAACTGATTTCCTCTTTTGAGCAGAGCATCTCGAACCATGAATATGTCCGATAAACATCTTTACTATATATATATAAAAGCTAATTAGATCCAAAGCACATCACATCCTTCTTGTTATTTTTATCCGGACATCTACGATAGATGGATGAGTGTGTTCAAATCTCGCTTCGTTATCACAACTGTCTATTCTCGGCCTGCCAAATTAGGAAGTTAATATTGCCTAAGCCAGGAAAATGCATGATTTTCCATACATATCCAATGTTCGACATTTCCTTAGCTTCGAACTATATAGGTGCTTATTTCAATGATTTCAGTAAATTCTATTCACTTGGTAGAACAGATAGAAAAATAAGTAGCTAAGAAAGCGACATAAAAAGTAAAATCAATACAAAATAACTGATTTTGGCTCAGTCAACGTTATTTGCTAACCAGAATCTATACAGGAAACCCAATTGAATTATATTCTCTGTAAATTTAGACTGAGTTCATGGACATCGCAATATGTTAATTGGTTTGAAACATGGCTATTTTAATTTTTTTAAATGTGTTTCTCAATCGGATTAAAACCATGAATTCCCCACACGTACTGTACCTATAATATGAAAATATATCTCATTTAGTATTGTGTACCAGTACCCATAATATGAAAATATATCTCATTTAGTATTGGCTATTGCTTGGTGACACTTTTAGTCTGTGTGAGCATTTTCCAACATAGGGATCTGGAAGCATAATAAAATGTTCCCATACCCCTGTGTTTTCCAAGTATCTACAGATTATCAGCGTCGGTATTGACAAACTGATTTCCTCTTTTGAACAGAGCATCTTGAACCATGAATATATCCGATAAACATCTTTACTAAAGCTAATTAGATCCAAAGCCCATCGCATCCTGCTGGTTATTGTTCTCCGGACATCTACGAAAGATGGATGAGTGTGAATCTCGCTTCGTTATCCCTACTGTCTATTCTCGGCCTGCCAAATTAGGAAGTTTTCTAAGTGCGGACCAGTGCTATACGATAATCAACTGATGATAAATTGTGATAAGCTCGTCTTTCTTTGTCAGATCTATATCTACTCATAGTGTGACCTTCATACCAGGTGGTGTTCACACAGTCCAAGCTTCATGGAATCTATAAGGCCAAAATACAATGAATATGTGTTTCTGGTATTAAACAGGTCCAAAATAAATCCACTATTGGGCATATATTCTTTTTATTTGTTATTTTTCATTTTATTTTTACAAAATACCTTGCTATATATAGCTATTAAACTATAATGAATCCCACAAACTCAGAAATTTAATAATGTATCCATTTAGATGAAATGCATACATAACATGAGGGTTTAAATTGTAAATGGAAATGTAAGATTTTATGTCGAGATTAATAGCTATGATGCACAATAGACAGAAGAAAAAAATTCATCGACAAAAAAGTTGCAAAATCAAGAAAAATAGGTTTGGGCATGGTATGAGAGATTGGGGCAGTCAGGTTACTGGAAACTAGGAATGAAACATCATTTGCTGAATTAATTTTTTTTATCTTCTTGGCAAGAAGTCAAGTATGAGAGTTTCTAGACATTAAGCGGAATGCTTGTAGGGGTGCAATGATTCATCTATTATTTATGGCTAATTTTATCACAAAACTCTCTTTATAGTTGTAATATTGATTTCCACTGATAATTGCAATAACAATATTTTTATGAGAAGAGACAAGAGTTCCCTTTAGGTTAGTAGGATTCCTTTGACGTTAACCAGCTAGTGATATTGGTAGGGACTATACTGGTTTATGTCGAAGTATGGTTTCCTTTTTCTTCTTTATCGGCGTAAACTACCGCTCATCTAAAATCGCCCAATGACGGTAATAAAATGTCGCAATTGTGAAAGTAGCCAGGTTTATTCCATATAGAAAGAATTCTATATGTTCTGAACTCCACAAGATTTGTCAATGTTCTGAAAGTAGTAAAATTCATGTGAAAAAATACATTTCATCACAATGTTTACATAGTTTCAAAAGACACCAAACTCATTTGTCCTCTTGACTGGGTTTTCTCTAAGCATAAACATGAGTTATTTCTATTATTTATTTCTAATCGAAAGCCACCTTGGGGGCTGGGATGATAGACTTTGTGGTGCACTTAAATTCATTATGTGGCGATATAAACCGACCACTTCAGTAAATAGTGCAACATGATCTTTGATTAATTATCTTATCATCTCTGGACATATATGAATGTAATGTCAAACATTACTCTCAAATTGCCTAATCAGCCGATAGGAGAGGCCGAATCAGAATTCAATTTGCCGATTTATTTCATAAAGGGTCATTCATGCAATTCACCATGAATATAGGTCAGATTTAAATATTATCTATCATGAACCGATAATTGCTTACTATTGTTAGAAGGGGAGATAATGAAGTGAGGTTAATAAAAGGTCCCATGATGGTTCATTACTGATCATAGATCAATTTCTACATCTATTGGTCTATCAAGGCTATGAAAGGTTGCAACGATTCATCCAGTATTACAATTTTTAGTTCACAAGTCAATGCATCACATCAAGGCCTTTGCAGATGGTGGCGCAATTTCTGTGTTTGACGCTGAATTATACCAAACGTAATATAATCATTGATGCATTCACATGGCGCACTTTACAGGTCGTCATGATGAAATTGTTAAAATACAAGAATAACAATGAGTCCAAATTGAACGTGACGTGCCATGCGTTTTAATAATCAGAAGTTTCCGTCATTTGTGATTATGGAGATACCAGATCTGGATCTAGTCTTGTCATCAAAGTTCAGATGATGTTTTCTATGGAGTGGGACAGTCGATTTGCTTGACATTGTCGGCGATGTTAGTAGAATGCTGCATTCCTCCAGATGGCATAGCGCCTGAATACTCACTTATCAGTTTCATGCACCTGAACAAGTCCATATGATGTCTTTAATACTGATCACAGATCAATTGCTACATATGTTGGTCTATCACAATTTCAATCACACCACACTCAAAAGTTGAGGAATAATTTCTATGTAATGTGTGTCTGTAATATCTTGAAATTTAGTGCTGTTAAGTTGTACAAATATAAATTTTCAGCAACGGTTCATTGCTATATCATATATTTTTTGGCATGCCATATTGTGATGAATTGTATTGTTGTTGATCTATTTGTTTGCCCACATCTTTTTTTAATTCTGCACATTTTAACATAAATTTATATAACAGGACTTCCAATGTTCAGCACCTAGTTTAACACTTTAATATATTAAGGAAATATAACATGACTTTCATTTTTCAGCCTTTTTTGTAACAACATGTTTTAATAGTGAACTTTCAGCAAATGTCACACACATTTAATAATCTACTAACATTGAATTCTATTTCTCTGAGCAGGATAAACAAGCACCCAAACGATCCAATAGTTTTACTTACGGTGACAACGAAGAAAAAGCTGCAACTAAAATTCAATCTCGTTACCGTGGTTACCAAGTCAGGAAGAACCCTCCGAAGGTTCGTGAGAATCAAAGCTTGAAAGCCTATCATTACGCTACCTTCTCATTACATATAAAGTCCCTAAAACATACAATTTCATCAATTATTCCATTTCAAACTTATTCAATTTTAAATTGCTTGTAATACTATATGATGTTTTAAAATGATACCTTTAAAACATTTAATTTGACAGTAATAAAGTTTTAAATTATTTTTTCATATAGTAACTATTTTACAGTTTAACTCTGCCACGATTTGCTTTTTCTGACAATTGTAGCTGAAATTCTTCTCTACTTGCTATATATAGAATAGGGTATGTTTTCAGAAACAAACAAATTTTACTCAAAATTATCATTCTGGAGAAATTGATGCTTGCAAATATCTGGTATAGGCTAATATCTGACCTGCAGAAAAACACTTTAATAATAACCAGATGAACGATAACTAAATTGCATTATGATTGTAAATTTATTTAAATTTTGAACTCAATTATTTCAATTTTCGAATACAGGGTAGACAGAGGAGTCATAGTTTAGATTCTGGTGCAAATCAAGATCAAGCTGCTGTTAAAATTCAGTCCCGATACCGAGGGTATCAAGTGCGGAAAAATATGCCAGGGAAGGTTTGTGGCCGACACCTGACTGATACCTGATGTATAGCTTTACTCTATATATATACACTGCTCAGTAGTTAAAGGTCCTGCAACAACACAAATTTGTTGATCATCAGAATTATCTTTGGGTTCAGCTAGTTGCTGGGTTGGAAAAATAGTTTTAATTCTTTAGTTTTAATATGGATCCAACCAACTAAAAAATTAAACAAAGTGAAAAGGAATAAAATATATTATCCATGGGTGGTTTTATTTTTGTTACAAAGTTGGGTTTAATTTATTTTAATTTTGGATTTACTTTGAGGACATTGGTACTTTGGGAATATCGGTCAAGTTGTCATTTTAGGCAGCTGATTTTAGACAGTATACATGTATTACGGTAAAGCGAGCAGCGCTGATGATCAACAATTTATTTTGTTTCGAAGAGCCTAACCTGAAACTCACTTTAGATCGAATACTAGTAAGATATTGTAACCAGTACAGGCACCATCAAATCTGGGTACCATCAGAACAGCATCATTTCCATTTAAACTAATTGAAATTGGAATGATTCTCTTCCCAAAAGCCACTAATTTTCCATAGCATATGGATTTAGTTGTTCCACATATGTATGGGTGTCATTCTTATCATGGTGTTCAGGTTCAAATCATAGAAATCTGAAAATCGTTCAGGGTTGCAGACCTTCAGTTACAACAATGTTATATATCGTTCAATAAAATCAAATTTATATCAGTCTTGGCTTTGTCTATATGTGATGTCATTTAGGCTTATAAATACCAAAACAGGGTAATTTTTTTTGGAAAAATAAAAAATGGTGTGATTATTTATGTCCCTTTAAATGATCCAACATGTATAACATAAATAGGCCTATTTTAATAAAGGCCATTGTCAATAAATTGCTAGATTTTAACATCCAACTTTTTCACAAAAATGGGGCCGGAGGGCGAATTTTTTATATTTTATTCTTCCTACACTTTCATGATGGGAGTTTCCTGATATTTTACAAAAACCCTGTGCCAATGCATTCTCCTATATGCGAGTCTCCCATAGGGAGCCTCACATATATAAGAGAATACATTGGCCTAACAATATTTAATTTACCTTGACCCTGTAAGCCAGTGTATTCTCTGATATATATGCGAAGCTCACCATGGGAGACTCGCATATATATAAGAGAATTCACTGGCATAGGTTCTTTAATGCTCCACCAGCGCAACTCCCGTCATGAATGGGTTAACATATTAAAGTAGTAATGGTCAGTTCAAGATATTGAAGCAGTATCATATATATAATACAAGTTGGTTTAGATTTGTCCAATTTTATCAAAATAGACTGGTTAAAGGGTCATAAAAAAAAACGTAAAATTGTTGACGATTATTAAGGCATGAGAAAAAACGTTTATAATTAATACATAAAATTATCCACATAAAAAAAAATTGAGGAGGGGACAAAAAATAGGGTCTGGAGGGGAAGTAAATCTAGGGATGTTTTTTAAATATTGGTAAAACCTAACATGTAAACCTAACATGATGTGCCTTCAAGGTTTACATAGTTTACACACTATCTATATAGAGTCTAATTCTTGTTGAGTGCAGCAGAATGTCAATTTTAGTTTTGAAGTAAATGGAATTGATGCTATCTGATTCATAAGTTCCTATAGCCTGTAGTACTTAATAGCTGTTTAACCTTTAATATTGGGAGATGAAGATCAACATCACAAAAGTTGGATTTTTTTGGTAATAAGTACTATAATTTTTTGTTTTCTATTTGAAAATTAAAGGTACTCAATCTGATCAGAGGGTCCCCATATCATCACCTAACAACAGCATTTTTTGAAATGCCGCTTCAGTTATCAGAATCTAATAATTGCCCAAAAATAATGAAAAGCACAATCAACTATAGTATAAAATTGCACAAAACCTGTTATTTATCAACATTTTATTCAACGAAATTTTGCCGGTTTGTCAAATATCTGACACAAAAAGCCACTTGATTTTAGAGTTATTCATCTTTACCCGCAATTTGGTCCATGAAATTCTTCTCGTTGACTGTCTATTGGGCCACTTACAATTAAAATAATATATTTCAAACATCGATATCTGATCACTCTGAGCTGTGATGGGTGGGTTCTTCGACTCGAATCAAATATTTTTTACCCCTGAAGTCAAGGAAATAGTAATTTGCGAGCGTTAATTCGGATTGAGTACCTTTAATGCAAAATTAGTGATTTGCAAGTCAAAACCATGTTTCAAAGATCTGAAATTTAAAATTTCTTCATTCTATTTGTAAGACTTTAACAATCTCAATATTAAAGATGGTCTATCTGTCCTATAACAAGTTTTATATTGTTTCCTGGGTATAAAATAATAATGAAAGTGTCAATGACACTGTAGCTCAACTTGGAAAGGGAATAATTTAATGTATTACAGTCAATGGAGCGATTAGAAATGTGAAAAGTTGATTGTCTAATACTAGTTTATAGACATGAAGAGAAAAGTAAAATCCAAGATGGCTGCTGGCGGCCATGTTTTTCGGCCGAATGACCCCAAAATAAGTCGTTCCCATCTACATGTCATTGTTAACATCCATGACAAATTTTATGATGATCAGACTAAAGGTACGACCTGTAGCCCATGCTAAAGGATTTAGTCATACAAAGAGTAAAATCCAAGATGGCTGCTGGTGGCCATGTTTTTTGGCCGAATGACCCCAAAATGACTCGTTCCCATCTACATGTCATTATTAACATTCATGACAAATTTTATGATGATCAGACTAAAGGTACGACCTGCAGCCCGTGCTAAATTATTTAGTCATACAAAGAGTAAAATCCAAGATGGCTGCTAGCGGCCATGTTTTTTGGCCGAATGACCCCAAAATTACTCGTTTCCATCTACATGTCAATATTAACATCCATGACCTATTTCATGATGATCAGACGAACAGTACGACCTGTGGCCCGTGCTAATGGATTAAATTTTGAAATCCAAGATGGCCACTGGCGGCCATGTTTTTTGTCCGAATGACCCCAAAATGACTCGTTCCCATTTACATTCCAATTTCAACAGCCATGACAAAGTGTATGATGATCAGACTAAAGGTACGACCTGTAGCCCGTGCTAAAGGATTTAGTCTTACAAAGAGTAAAATCCAAGATGGCTGCTGGCGGCCATGATTTTTGGCCGAATGACCCCAAAATGACTCGTTCCCATCTACATGTCATTATTAACATTCATGACAAATTTTATGATGATCAGACTAAAGGTACGACCTGTAGCCGTGCTAAAGGATTTAGTCATACAAAGAGTAAAATTCAAGATGGCTGCTGGCGGCCATGTTTTTCGGCCGAATGACCCCAAAATGACCCGTTCCCATCTACATGTCATTGTTAACATCCATGACAAATTTTATGATGATCAGACTAAAGGTACGACCTGTAGCCCATGCTAAAGAATTTAGTCATACAAAGAGTAAAATCCAAGATGGCTGCTGGCGGCCATGTTTTTTGGCCGAATGACCCCAAAATGACTCGTTCCCATTTACATTCCAATTTCAACAGCCATGACAAAGTGTATGATGATCAGACTAAAGGTACGACCTGTAGCCCGTGCTAAAGGATTTAGTCTTACAAAGAGTAAAATCCAAGATGGCTGCTGGCGGCCATGATTTTTGGCCGAATGACCCCAAAATGACTCGTTCCCATCTACATGTCATTATTAACATTCATGACAAATTTTATGATGATCAGACTAAAGGTACGACCTGTAGCCGTGCTAAAGGATTTAGTCATACAAAGAGTAAAATTCAAGATGGCTGCTGGCGGCCATGTTTTTCGGCCGAATGACCCCAAAATGACCCGTTCCCATCTACATGTCATTGTTAACATCCATGACAAATTTTATGATGATCAGACTAAAGGTACGACCTGTAGCCCATGCTAAAGGATTTAGTCATACAAAGAGTAAAATCCAAGATGGCTGCTGGTGGCCATGTTTTTTGGCCGAATGACCCCAAAATGACTCGTTCCCATCTACATGTCATTATTAACATTCATGACAAATTTTATGATGATCAGACTAAAGGTACGACCTGCAGCCCGTGCTAAATTATTTAGTCATACAAAGAGTAAAATCCAAGATGGCTGCTAGCGGCCATGTTTTTTGGCCGAATGACCCCAAAATTACTCGTTTCCATCTACATGTCAATATTAACATCCATGACCTATTTCATGATGATCAGACGAACAGTACGACCTGTGGCCCGTGCTAATGGATTAAATTTTGAAATCCAAGATGGCCACTGGCGGCCATGTTTTTTGTCCGAATGACCCCAAAATGACTCGTTCCCATTTACATTCCAATTTCAACAGCCATGACAAAGTGTATGATGATCAGACTAAAGGTACGACCTGTAGCCCGTGCTAAAGGATTTAGTCTTACAAAGAGTAAAATCCAAGATGGCTGCTGGCGGCCATGATTTTTGGCCGAATGACCCCAAAATGACTCGTTCCCATCTACATGTCATTATTAACATTCATGACAAATTTTATGATGATCAGACTAAAGGTACGACCTGTAGCCGTGCTAAAGGATTTAGTCATACAAAGAGTAAAATTCAAGATGGCTGCTGGCGGCCATGTTTTTCGGCCGAATGACCCCAAAATGACCCGTTCCCATCTACATGTCATTGTTAACATCCATGACAAATTTTATGATGATCAGACTAAAGGTACGACCTGTAGCCCATGCTAAAGAATTTAGTCATACAAAGAGTAAAATCCAAGATGGCTGCTGGCGGCCATGTTTTTTGGCCGAATGACCCCGAAATTACTCGTTCCCATCCACATGTCAATATTAACATCCATGACCTATTTCATGATGATCAGACGAACAGTACGACCTGTGGCCCGTGATAATGGATTAAATTTTGAAATCCAAGATGGCCACTGGCGGCCATGTTTTTTGTCCGATTGACCCCAAAATGACTCGTTCCCATTTACATTCCAATTTCAGCCCGTGCTAAAGAATTTAGTCATACAAAGAGTAAAATCCAAGAATTTAGTCATACAAAGAGTAAAATCCAAGATGGCTGTTGGCGGCCAAAATCGTTCCCATCTACATGTCATTGTTAACATCCATGACAAATTTCATGATGATCAGACGAACAGTATGACCTGTGGCCCGTGCTAATGGATTAAATTTTGAAATCCAAAATGGCTGCTAGCGGCCATGTTTTTTGGCCGAATGACCCCAAAATTACTTGTTCCCATCTACATTCCAATTTCAACAGCCATGACAAATTTTATGATGATCAGACTAAAGGTACGACCTGTAGCCCGTGCTAAAGGATTTAATCATACAAAGAGTAAAATCCAAGATGGCTGCTGGCGGCCATGTTTTTTGGCCGAATGACCCCAAAATGACCCGTTCCCATCTAAATGTCATTATTAACATTCTTGACAAATTTTATGATGATCAGACTAAAAGTAGGACCTGTAGCCCGTGCTAAAGGATTTAGTCATACAAAGAGTAAAATCCAAGATGGCTGCTGGCGACCATGTTTTTTGGCCGAATGACCCCAAAATTACTCGTTCCCATCTACATGTCATTGTTAATATCCATGACAAATTTAATGATGATCAGACTAAAGGTACGACCTGCAGCCCGTGCTAAATAATTTAGTCATACAAAGAGTAAAATCCAAGAATTTAGTCATACAAAGAGTAAAATCCAAGATGGCTGTTGGCGGCCATGTTTTTTTGCCGAATTACCCCAAAATTACTCGTTCCCATCTACATGTCAATGTTAACATCCATGACAAATTTCATGATGATCAGACGAACAGTACGACCTGTGGCCCGTGCTAATGGATTAAATTTTGAAATCAAAGATGACCGCTGGCGGCCATGTGTTTTGCCCGAATGACCCCAAAATGACTCGTTCCCATCTGCATGTCATTGTTAACATCCATGACAAATTTTATGATGATCAGACCAAATGTACAACCTGTAGCCCGTGTCAAAGGATTTAGTCATGCAAAGATGGCTGACGGCGGCCATGTTTTTTGGCCGAATGACCCCAAAATTACTCGTTCCCATCTACATGTCAATATTAACATCCATGACAAATTTCATTGACAATAAGACAAACAGTACGGCCTGTAGCCCGTGCTAATGGATTGAATTTTGAAATCCATGATGGCCACTGGTGGCCATGTTTTTTTTCCGAATGACCCCAAAATGACTCGTTCCCATCTACATGTCAATGTCAACATCCATGACAAATTTCATAATAATCGGACCAAAGGTACGACCTGTAGCCCGTGCTAAAGGAAATTGTTGACGAATCACGCACACACATACACACGCACGACGGATACCAAGCCATGGCAATAGCTCAAACTTTACAAAGTAAAGTTGAGCTAAAAATAAATCGATAACCCCTGTCCAGAATTCAAATTTTCTGGTATAATACATACTATCATATTGGGACATTTTAATTAAAGCTCACAGAGCGAAGCAAGCTGGAAAACTCGATCTCTATCTGAGATCGCGTGAATGTTCATGACAGTCTGTTCTAAAATTAGTTTTGAAAAAATTATATAAGAAAATATCAATATAAAATCAATATTAATTGATAGAATCATTTCCGGACAGCTAGGTCTCTTTGACTCATATTTATTATTTTATACCCCGGAAACTATATAAAATGTATTTTGGAAGAGATAATTCATCTTTAAAATTTATTGACACAATCTTGACCTCCCGAAACATAATCAATATTGTACTCTCAACCTGACAGATTTCTTAATTTCTGAACATGTATGTAGCTATATATTTCCTTAAAATTAATACATAAATACTCATTTCATGCACATGCTCTATGGGGTTATACTTAACATTCATTTCTTGTAAACTCTATGAATATTGGGTATATATTTTCTATACTAACTTCCACATATCCACTGAAGTCACTTATCATTTTCTGAAAACGCATCTTTTGTAGTTATTTGTTACTATTGATATATCTATATACACGCTCACATAGGGTACATGTAGATAAATAGGATGTATTTTCTTTCTTCCTTCTAACAACCCTTGTCTCTGAAGTTTATAGGCATTTTAATTCTCGTCCAAAGTTGTAAGTGTAAAGTTTAATTGTTGGGATGGCCACTGTCTTTGACTAGCGAAGATGTCTAATAAATCACATATTATTCTACAACTGTCCTGGTTTTACAATAGTTTATATCTTGACGGGGGTTTATTCTATATGTAATTTCAGGTGTACCTCGTTTGTCAAGTGTCGTCTAATTAATCAAAAACTCTTGTTTATTGAAAGATTTTCAGCTCTAGTTCATATCACCTCATGAATCAATGTCTGTCTGACAATGACTGTATTAATAAAGGTATAAACTGCATGAGCTTTCAATTTTATAAATCCTTCATTTCTGAAGTTATTTTGGAAATTTATTAACTTTTTAGTATAACTTTGAATGTTCCATTTTAAATTTTTCACTTTTGTTTGGTAATGTTCTATTCCACAGCTGTTAATGAAATATTTACTAGCATATTTTCTACCAATCGGCGACTGAGCCGGTCGCTTGCTGCATTTAAAATTCTTTTTTCACCATAATTTTGATATCTGCATACTTTCAGTGTTAAATAGGAAAGAAATTTTGTTATCAAATCAATATATACTGAAATTTTTATTTTTTGCATTGATGTTAGAAATTCATCCATGAGTATAACACTATTTTTCATTTTGCATGAGACTAGTCATATTTTTCATAATTAACCCTTTCATGACGGTAGCAGCGCTGGTGCAGCAATAAAGATCATGAGCCAGTGCATTCTCTTATATATGTGAGTCTCCCATGGGGAGCCTCGCATATATATTATATAAGAGAATGTACTGACTTACAAGGTAAATATTGTTGGGCCATGCAATGTATTCTTTGTATTTATGCGTATTTATATATTCATATATAAGATAATGCATCGGGACAGGGTTTTTTGCAAAATATCAGGAAGCTTCAGTCATGAAAGGATTCAAGATGATAAGAATGTATGTTCTTGGGTGTATTATAGCATAAATTATATGCAGTCACTGTGAAATAAATAAAACTATTTCTGCAGACTCCTTGTCTCCCAGCAGCCATAAGCTCCTCCCTCTAATGATATGTGTGGAAATCTCCATTACATATTGCTTCTGATATCTTGTTTCAGCTTTGGTAAAAATAAAACCACAAGACACCTATTTTATTTAACAGTTTTTCAAATGCCATGGTACTATGTTGTTTAATTATTTAACAATGTATTTTCAAATATATTGGTGAATGATTTAAAAAGTCAAAATTACATAGTGAGATGAGACATAACATCAATATTTAATTGGAAATTAACACGTTAATTACATTAAAACAGTGTGAGATATCTCGTAGCACTTTGGCACTCAATGTCAACTTTAGTCGGGTAGAAATAAAGGATATTTAATTTAGGAATTCTCAGTAGACAACTAGCTATAAGCACAATATAGACAGACACAACTAGCACAACCAATGATTTCAGTAATACCACTCTTATCTTAGAATGCATCTTTTATAGGCAACAAATTTAATAGCCTGGTTTACGAACCCATCCTACAACTTTTTTTGCCCATATCATAAAAAAAATGTATTATTGCTTGGATTTTTATCATGTCTAAAATATGAAGCATATGGTGTAGAAAATAGTTGATGGCAGAGTCCTTTCTTTTTCAAAATCAAATAAACTAAATCATTGGAAGAAATACCCAATTAACTTCTATAGTTTGAATAGAACATCAAATTTTCAAAATCTTGTTAATTTCATGTATAGTTCCACTGTTTGCTAATTGTTTTGGTTGTGATGAATGTTTTCTTTTTTCCTCCTGCATTTACTTTTTCCCCACAAATGTTCGTAACCCAGGCTACTATAATATGGCCTTTAATAGATTGTATTATTAGTGATCACAACTTTCAGTATACTCGCAGACATCTGTTGGCTATTTGGCGTGAATTGGATTTTATGTGTGTGTACGCACGTTCGATGGCGAGCATTATTTATGGCCAACATTGATTTACTAAATTACTATGCGTATGTTCAATACCGTACATGATTGCAATCTATTATATGATATATTGTATATGAGATGGCTTTACTTATGACAGTATATCAATCTCAAGTCTTTATTGTGATTTAAAACCTAATTATGTTGAAGGGACAACTGGACAAGTATAAATGTTCATGATTTTATTCTCTTGATGCAGAGAAACTAGCGTACATATCGTTTGAGACATCATCTCCCAATCAGACCATTGTAAATGGCATCACTGGCGAACTATTGTTCCCAGTGTTGTTTATTTTTAAAGATCCATGGATCGATTTGACACCATAAAACTACAATTGGTACTTTTTCTTTACCAGAAAATAAATATATTGGAGCTTCTGACTGCCAGACAAAAGGGGAAGTTTTAAAATGTTTTGATTTTTTTTGTCAGGCTAGCAAAAATTCCAACAATTTTCTCTGAAAAAGAACATCCATTATTTCCTGTCTCAGGCGCAGTACTTATACATAATAATTAGCATTCTCAATTATGAATGCACTGGCACATGATCGTTAATGCTGCACCAGCACAGCTCCCATCATGAAAGGGTTAAAGCAAGTTTAAGCCATACAATGCTTACCGTCTTGATAACTAACAAAATGACTCGTGAGCTTAACATGTTTATATTGCCTCAGGCTAATATAAATAAATTGCTAGATTTACATCCAACTTTTTTAGAAAAATGGGACAGGAGGCGAATTTTATTTTTTATATTTTATTCTTCCTAACATAAATGGCCATGGCCAGTTCTAGATATTGAAGCAGTATCCTATCTTATATATTACAAGGTGATTTAGATTGTCCTATTTGATCAAAATAGACTGATTAATGGGTCATTGAAATTGAGGAGGGGATTAAAAATAGGGTCGGGAGGGGATGTAAATATAGCAATTTTTTTTATATTGGCCTTATTGTCTGCCTTTTAGTAAATAAACTATCGTAAAAAAAAAAATTGAAGTTAACTATATTGTTTAATTTAGTGAGTGCACACTGTATAAATGCTTGTAGCTATTCACACTAACTCACATCTAATTTCACACATTTTAGCAACATGAATCTAGTAGCACCACTTCTGCACCACAAGAATCATCAGAGAAACACAAATCCGAGCAAGAGGTGGATATCGATCTAAAAGACCCGGAGGTCGAACAGGCTGCCATAAAAATACAGGCAGGGTTCAAAGGTCATAAAATCCGAAAAGAACTCAAAGATAAGGTTAGATCAGTGACTCAGTGTTGTCAGAAAATCAGTCTCTAAAAAGCTGACAAAAATCCTTAAAATTACGCACTCTAGAATTCCCATTCACATTCTATTCTTCATTGGAACTTTGTGGATTATCCCAATTAATTAGCATTTAATATATAATAGCTGCTATGATATATTAAATGCTGGTCTATTCTTTATACTAGTCAAATATTCATTCAACCATGGCAGACCGTGCATAATTTCACTTGCCCATATAACTTCATTGATATCCATGGTTAAACCAAGTCGTCTCGGTCCACAACTGCTTCAAAATATCAGTTGGGTTGATGCTTTTTTTGGACCCATCTTGTTACTCTATGGACTTTACGCCCAGAATCGTGGGTGGGAGTTATTATTGTCTCCCTATCAGAAAATGCATCCAAACACTACATTAAAGATGCATGATCCGAATTAATGCTGCCAAATTACTATTTCTTTGGCTTCGGGGGTGAAAAATATTTGATTCGAGTCAAGGAACACTCAACACTTACACTCAAGTGTAACACTCAAAAATCAGTTATTGTTTTTTGAAATTTGTTATTTCTCGAAATGTTTAATTATTTGTGGCCCAGAAAAGAGTCATCAAGCTAATTGTCTCAGACAAAATTGTGAATGAAGATAGTTAAATCTAAAATCAAGTGGTACATGTAATACGGCCAAATTTTGTGATACGAAAGTGATAATACGGCCATATTTCGTTGAACAACATGTTGATAAATATCACGTTTTTGGGAAATTTATACCACAGTTGATAGCGGTTAGCATTATTTTGTTGTAATTAATTGATACTGATAACAAAAGCGTGTATTGAAGAAATTTTGTTGTTGTAACTTGATGTTATGGGGACCATATGATCAGATTGAGTACCTTTAAACAATCGTATCATCACCATACCTTTTTCTATCATGGTAGATGATATATCATTTTGAAGACAGATTAATCACAGACATGTCAGATTCAGGGGTTTACGTGAATACCCGGGCTCTATGTGTACATTGTACGTCATTTGGATGAAAGTCTGTTATAGAACAGCAATGGGGCGGGACTCGGCCCAAAACAGCATCATCCCAACTGATATGTGAGATTACAATTTTACCACACATAGCGTGAACGACGCATACAGATGATTTTTGCATTAATGATTGTAATAAAATTACTCATCGCAATCTACCTTGCTAGGAGAAGTCCGGCAGCTAAAGAGCAAATTTTGGCTATTATATATAAATGTGCGTTTTTGCATATAAATTTTTTATCTTTGTGGATTCTGGTGAAAATTCTGAAATTATAGAAATTCGGGTTAAATTAAGATGGCTATAAAAAGTAATTTATGGGTTATATCCCAATACTGAGAGGGAACACCCCAGTTCAGCAGTTCAAAATCCTGTTCAGCAGTTCATTGGGTACAGTTAAGCAGATTACATGTACCACCAGCACAAACTCGGTTGAAATAACACAAAAGATATTCTAAGAACATAATAATATGATTTTCTGCATCATTTCCAGTAGAAACCATCTCTATGGGTAATGATGGCCATTTTGACCTCCATTTTGATTTAACCCCTTGAAGTTCTTAAATTCCTCAAGGCTGCCAGCAAGTCAACCAGTAGATTCTTCAGAATGGTGGTCTAATCCACCGGAATCTACAGAGAGAAAACATTTTATATGCGAAAACAAGCATTTGTGACTTGGTGTCTGGACTATAAAATCTGTACCAGCCTGTTTTTATAAGTACTACTAAATGCTATGATTCACACAAAAGTTTACTAGAATAGTATCACAGGAGGCATGCGCTCCATTTGTTTCATCACCTTGGGAATGCATCATCATTCCTACTATAGAAAGCGCTTTTGAATGGGAGTTCTAGAGATGTAAATCTGAAAGATTGTCCTCGGCTTTTTAAGAGACTGTCATAAAATATACAACCAACTCCTCACTATAATGACCTCTGTTTCCCTACATGTACATGTATCTTTAACTTTGTACACAGTATAAAATTGTAAAGAAGGAGTCAGGGTTCCCGCTGGGGTAGGGAAAAGTTTTATTATAATAAGAGTTTTCTGTAAATATAATGTTGAGAACTTGAGACCAAATGTGGGTGTGAAATTATATATACAGTAATTTATATAGGAATCTTGATAGTTGCAATTTACCTCCCTTAGCCAGCCTATAATATCTAGATTTCATACAAGCAGTAAATCTTTTGGAGACTCCTAGGATAATAGGATAATCTAATTATCTGACTTGATGCTGCTCATTGCCATAAATATGAATCAAATGGTCCAATAGGGAATATATTGTGCCTATTTCCAGGAATTGCCATGTCACCGACATAATGTTCTGTTCATGAATTGGCTGGTTTATTGTTTTTCTTTAAAAATAGTGTATCTCTTCCTTGATATGTCAGTGTTGGAATTTTACAATTTTGAAATACGTCTGTAGGTTCGAAATAATTATGGGAAAAAGATATTATTTTTTTTTACCTCACTACTTAATGGAATATCCCAGTCAGTTATACATTGGAACGACCTAGTATTCATTTGGAGTATTTAGCATAGAAAGATTTTAGGAAATGTCCTGATAAATCCACCCTTCTCCGTTGACAGTCGGGAAAAGTAATGGAATTACAAAATAATCTTAGAATAACACTTGAAGTGCAGGCTTGGTGAAAATACATATATAAGGGCAGTATCATGGGATTCTTTTGGAAGATAAGGCAAAGAGATAAAGTATCTTTCATTTCCTTGAAGTCCTAGCCATAGATAGCCAAATCTAGAAAAGTCATAATGGAAGTTCATCAGCTTGAAATCTTGGAAAATTTATGATTATCCATGAAAATTCATAAAATTTTAGACTTGGATAGGTGCTGAATGAGACAAAACCAAACAAATGCGATGCTTAAAATTAGCCTTGAACATTATAGGTTGCTGTAATTAATCGGGTTCTTACTAGGCCTGTACTAGTAATAGCCTTGAATTTGACAAATGACCAATCGAGGCCTGCCTTGAATTTAATAACCTTGAATTTCAGAGATATTTGCACCACTTGCTGAACTTGTAATTATTTTGATTGCATTTTACCATATCAAATTGAAAGATCTTCAAAAAATCCTTAAAGAGATAGACGCAACTCGCAAAATCCACACTTTTTTGTTCTAAATCAGTCATTTGTACCCTCAAAACGATCGCAAAGCAAAGACCTAAGCAAAGCGCGAATTAAAATGTCCAGTTTGATGTCGCTCAGAAAGCGCGCCTGAAACGAAAACAGCGTCACGGTGAATCCAGCCAACTCTGGTGCGTGACGTCACTTGGGGACACATGAGACACTGGCGAATACGTCTTCTCTGCTTACAATTTGGTGCTGTTGTTTGCGGGTTTTAATCGATTTGTGTGGAGATTGTTTTGATGATCAAACTCAGTTGGCAATCACTATGGATATGACGAACAAATATGTTGTCACTGCATGGGCGCAGCCACACAAAGAATGGCATATTGGATGTGATCAATTACCCTGAATTACCCGACAATATTAGTACCGGCATTGTCCGTCTTTCTGAGAAATATTGCGATTCTTGTGAAATAAACTATTTGTCATCCGACGGTATTTTGAAATAAAACATTTTATATCTATAAGGAGGTCAATTGACTAGATGTTACCGTGACAGTTGCAAATATTTCTGGTGTGACTTTGTGCGGTATTGAAAACAAATATATTTATCTGGCTGGTCGGCTTGGAATTTGTTCTGTAAACCTTGGAACATGCAAACGTCGCAATACCGACGAATCGAATTCAATTCCAATTAAACTCGAGTTTAATTCTAAATTCGTCCGTTGAAACAAACGTAGAATTTAATTTAAGACGAATTTAAATTATTTTGTAAAAGGGCACAAAGCGTTCATGATTGAGGGTTTTCGTCAAAACGGCTGAAATAGTATACATATATATCAATGGAACGGTTATTCAAATAAAAACAATTTCTCTATATTATATAAATTCTAAAACGTAAAATTTAGTGAGAAGATATGGCATTTGACATCCAAGCGACGAAAGACCCTTGTTAATATTAGAGATTTGATTTTATATGTGGTATTTTGCTCTGAACTTGTGAAAGTCTGAAAGAAATCAGGTCCAGTTTATTTTAGAAACGAGAGCGTTCTGCCTTTTTAAGTTTTTAATAATTTAACAGTCGAATTCAACGCGGCCGGGATAACATTATACTGCGTCAGTATAGGCCTATATATATAACACCGCGTGATATAAAAAATCAACATGCATGGTGAACAGGGACGTATAGTTTGTGGGTTTCCATTGTGGAGGAGGGGGGGGGGGGGACTCATAACTTTGGATAATTCTATTTGCATCCGCCTCGGTTGTTCCCTCACATGCTTGGATGATATCCCATTCTGAATGGTTCCGAGTAGACTTGTGACCATGCACTGGGCGGACCATGGTTCTACTAGTGTAAGAAAAATTACAGATCTGAACCTGAAAATCCGATCATAGTTGGGCATGGCGTGAGAAAATTTTGAATTCTTAACATAAAAATCACAAACTCCTATAGTATTTATAGGCTGGCCTAATGCAAGCTTTCCACATGTTGGAAATTTCCGACCTGACACTCCCATTAAGGTTGGAAAATTGCCAACGGATGACTAATTAGCGGTTTTTGAATGGCCACGGGGTCATGAGGGACCAAGAAACTAGCTTCCCAAGTGTTGGAAATTTCCGACTGATGGCCATTTCAGTCAAACTTTTCAACAAAAGTAGGAAATTATGCAAATGTTGGCCTAAAAATAACAAATTCTCCACAAATCAATTGTTGGAAAATCAAATTATAAGAAAAATTTCAACCTATCGCTGGTGTGAAATTTCCAACTAATAATGTTGTTTCCAGTATATGAACCTTCAAACTGTTGAAAATTTTACCAGCGACACCCCCACCCACCCACACAGTCGCCACTAATATCCAAACGTAATAACATTTTATTTAGTGCGTCTACTCGCATTTATTTTGAAACAAACGTCGCACTTTTGTCGACTCGAAATAAAATACTGCCAAATTACGTCACGTTCGTTGGGTTTTTCCAGTTTCAGTTGGAATTCCCTCATTAGCATATTATTGTGCAGTTCGTTTGTATTTCTCCGATATATAAATTCGAGTCGACGGAGGTGCGACTTTTGTTTCAAACAGATCTCAGACGTATCAACAACACGATTCGTGTTGCCTACACGCATTCTTCGTCGGTAGTGCTTCCACTTCGCATTTATTTGAAACAAAACGTGCTTTTGTCGACTCGAATTAAAAAAATTGTGAATGAGTCGGCGGTAGTGCGACGTTTGTTCTGGGGGGGGGGGTGGTGGGGGGGTTGTTACAGTTTGGAAATGTTCAACACATAATTATGAGGTGTAAACTTGAGGTACCATGCAGTAATTCAGTTGTGAAAATTATAATCTAAATGGCATTTGCCGTGACTATATAATATAGAATGGTATGTTTTACTAGTCCCAGGTATTTCGCAAACATGGCGTTTGATATGCGGAAGGTGGACACAACCCACCCCAACGGAGACCCTCAAGTTGATGTTGAACCCTGTCTGTGTTGGATAGACTGAATGTGCCAGGTAATATCATTAGGCGGACTAGTTGAGATATACTTTAATAAGACTCAATAAAGCAAATTTGGTACAGTATTGTATGTGAGATCAACTATACTAATAAAACTCAAGTTGGTTTGTTTGTTTGGGCTATAGGCGACCAAACAGCTGCACCAGTCGGATATTTCTACATTTGACCCAGGATATCTTATTAGATAGGTCTGTTGACCTCAGATGTCTTAAAAGGGCATTAATTGAACCAAATAATTAATTATATAGTTAAAATGGAAGTTGGTCGTTGGATATCATTGGTTCACAGCGCCAAATTGACACGATGAGTCTCGTGGGATAGGTCCCGTTTACATCTGATTCTGACAGGCAACATAAAGGGGCACCAATAAACAAATATGGGTAATAAAGAGCGTTCCTTATCAGCTTAGACAATATGTAGGAATATTGCTGCACATGTGTCACCTCACCTGGAGAATATCATGGGATAGGTGCCTTTGACTCATATGGGATATAAAGAGCGTTCCGTATAAGCTTATACAATATATAGTGATCGTGCATAAGGGCAGTGCATGTTAAGAGCAGATAAGCGTGTTACAAGCCAGTGTCCTGAAACTTGAAGGAATGTCAACAAAGATATCCACCAGTTGTTTGGTTCAAAAAATGTTCTCAACACGTACAAGTGCCACAAGTTGTTACTATATGACTGGCAATCACTATTTCTACAAACCGAGTTGGGATAAAAGATAATATAATAAATTTTGACTAAATAACTCAGAAACTTAAATGTTTGGCATGCGGTTGGAGGATTTGTGTGGGGGTTCAGCTCGAAATTTCTATATTTGTCCCACAGGCCCACCCCCTCATTTGAACCGACCCCTCCTTTCAAACTGTTGTGAAATTCCACCCTGACAAAATATTGATCGAAAGCAATAAATTAATAATAATGGATATTCTGTTTATAGTGCTTAATGACACAAGTCTATCAGCTCTTGCAGTTACAGTATTACCGAAATTATTGAGCAATGCCAAGTTTAGGCCATGGTTAATAAAGTTTATGTTTAGTATCATCCAGGATTCTGAGAATTAAATGCGAAATGAGGGGATTTTTCATTATTAATTATATTCCTGACGGGTTTCTGACATTACTTACTGGTGTATATAGTACAATGCAATTATAACATAAACATTAACACCAATCTTGTTTATATTATTTCTATGTGAATGATATATCAAACAATCAAAGTGTGCATTGTGCCAATAATATGTGAAATTCATTAATTTTAATTATAGAAAAAGAAAATGCGCGATTGATGGTAAACATAACATTAATTAACCATGACCTTAATCCTAGTAGGAACATATCAGTCAGGCATGACATTTCCTGTGGTCCATCTCTTAAGATGAAAATATGCCATGGGTACATGTAGGGGAGGGGTGTTTGAAAATGTTTGATCCCCTCGATAACAACCCTGTTATAGCCATACAAACTGTCAAGTCATAATAATACCCACACATTCGATTACAGCTGGTTGAATATATTCAAAATGTCAGATTGTCTATAATTGTCTGAAAAATTCTGATATTCTAAATTTATATAATAATATTTCAATCAAATCACTTTAAACTTGACTATATTGAAATTGAAATATATTCCAGGAATGAGCAATTACCTGAAAACTATAGAAAGTAATCATGTAATTTCCACTGATATTAAAGACATTGAATTCCTTCAAAATTTCACTGTTTTCAGGACAGGTAGCAGCTACCTTTTTCCAGCCTTTAAAAATATATAAAAATAAGATATTGCAACATGACAAGTGCATCATGGGTAGAAAAGTTGTGACAAAGGCTTTCATTAAATTTGATGTTTAATAAGCAAACAACATCTCTCATGTCTGTCAGCCCGCCCTTAACCTGCTGTACAAACAACACTTAAGCAAACTCCTGTCTTTCCCTGTACCGGGGTACAGAATACATGATGGCATTAAACATCTACTGCGATGTCCAAGGTACGTCCCGGCACCATCGGTTGAACTGCCAGTAGAATGTATACTTCATGCATCATATAATGGACCTTCAAAGGGTGACCACATTGTTGCTGACCAGAAACCGATTCAAGAATGCACCAATCTATGTCATGCAGCTGTAGTCCTTTTGATATGCTGAGCCGTCTTCTGAGCAATCCTGACACACTTAGTTGTACAGTAGGTGATTCTGCCATGCAATTTAAACAGGAACACCTGAAATTGGCAAAGATTGTAGAAAGATTAAGATCTTGCATAAATAATCCCCAGGCAGAACTGGCATAAAAGTATATTTCATGATTATAATCAGTCACTTGGACTTCCACAAATATGTTTACCAGTGACATGTATGTTGGACGCACATACCGGTACTTGACATAAGTTGACAATTGAAACAGAAATGTACAAAAAAAAGGCCGAGATTTTATCGCCAATTGCCAAAGAGATAATTTTTATATTTACATTTTTAGCAAAATTATGTTGTGGGTTATAAAAAAAAAACAGAACACAATTATGAGACTAGTAAATATATTCTTAGCTCATGTTGGACATTGTCGGGTTGTCCCGAGTATATCGGGTTTGGGTGGTCCCACTAACTCCCAATACTCAGTATCTCTGATAGTATCTTTTCACTACGCAATACATGTACTGTTCTTTTCTAAGGAGATGGCTCCATAGAAGCGCCTGGCTTATCATACTTACATATATATATTAATATATATTAACATCATTTTGTAAATTGTTGTATTAATCTGGGATACTAAATAAATAATGTTTACACCAACTCCCACTACCCACTGTGACCCAACAACCGTTGGATCAGGCATTTTGAAAATTTTATATTTATTTTTTTCAGGCAAACCTGAAATTTTTGTAACAGTTTAAATTGTTTAATATAACTTTAATTACTCTTCAAATATACTATAAGTTAGACAACTAGAGTAGACAGATACCGGGTAGAACAAACTGTCATAAGACATAACACCATTGATGGCAATGATCAGATCTAGATCTAGATAAAATTATTATCTTTTCCATTGACAATTCATTTTTATTTTTATTTTTTTAATCACATCAGATTTCAAAAATAAATAAAATTAAAAAAAAAAAAAAATCCAGTACTCGGTTTCACTTGTTTTCAATTCCACTTCAATTAGAATACTATGACATTATTGATATGTATATCATATGCACGTCCATGTGATTTCGAAAATTTCCTTTTCCAGTTTCACTCACCGTTGTTACCAGGTCATTCTCCAGGCCAACACACCGATCTGCCATCACATTTCTTCGTTTAGTGGTTAAACGCCGGTATTATCTTCTTAAATGTCTGTATCGAGCATATAACTGCTAACATTAGCTTCATTTAATACACTTTCTGTAACGCTGTCCCCACTACCATCGCCATCATTGGCTAATGAAACGCTTGAACTTTTACAAAACAAATCATCAGTGCGCCATTGTTTCAATGTTGAAGGTTGTCCCCAAGTGACGTCATCGCACAAAAGAGACTCCAAAATTTACGTTCCGGGGTAGGTTTGTTGCCGGTCGATTTACGCGGCCCGGAATGACGGAACAGAATAATCGTTTACTATGGGCTTTGTTTTTCGATGTTAGAGGGTCGGGGTGAACTCGAAAAAGCATAAATGATACCAAAGTGCGGGGAGTTGCGTCTATCTCTTTAAATATTGATGATTATTATCCTTGAATAGCCTTGAATTTTATACTTGAGGGCCATGGATAACCTTGAAATTTGTCAAGAAATTGCCTTGAATTTTATTAATTAATTCTGACCTGTGGAAACCTGTGTTTAGTTTAGGCAAATTGTGGAAATTAAATTTCATCACCCATTAACCATTATATTTGTAAAACTTAAGAAGAAAAGTTGTAAAAGTTTTGCACTTCTTCAACGATGATTAAAATTCTATGATGGAAAAGCATTTGTAAATGATTCATGCTTATGTCATTGTAGTGCTGATTAGACAGACTGTCTTTAAGAGCACATGTACTTTTGATATCTGTCTGCATTTAAGGATTAATCTGTTAGCAATGCGTCTAGCCAGATCATCAAACAGCAATCAAAAGATTATACAGCTTCTATGCTCCGGAGATCAACCACCAGATCGCAGATCCGACATCTCTTATTATGCCCCCGATCTCCGATGGAGATTTGGGGGTATATAGTGGAGCCCTCCGTCCGTCCTTCCGTCTGTCCGTCCGTACGAACGTTTCAACTCATAACTTTGGTTTCGCTAACTCAATTCAGTTGATCTTTGGTATGCTAATAGACCAGCCGGGGGACAAGATTTCCTCATAGCCGTGGTTTCGTCCACCCATTTTTTCCAGAGTTACGCCCCTTTTTGGACTTTCCAGATGATAACTTGATTTTGGATTGTTTATTTGCAAAACCCGTTTTTTTGTGTATTACCAATATCGCAATATAGGTCAAGGTAAAATTTCGGTTCAATCGGATAATTTTTGTGAGAGTTATGACCCTTTTTCGACTTAAAAAATTCAATTTTATTTTTAGAAAATTCAGTTTTCCTTCTATTTTTGTGGCACCAGACCAAATTTGAAGCTAATATAGAACAACATGTGGCATTTTTATAGCGCTTAATCAGAAAGTTTCTCTGATTGTACAGTCGGGGGCGTTACCTCCGTCCAGCGGTGCACTTGTTTAAAGTACCATACTCCGAAAAGTACCATTTTATACGAATAAACAGATAATGTACTTGAAGCCTTCCAACCGTGTTTAATGGTCCGTAAGGCTTCACTTCCTAAGATATCGTGTCAGTCCAATCCCTGAAAGAGATTGTGCGACCAACAGAAACTCCTATTCCATTAATGGCAGTCTTTTTTTCACCAGAGTTCTATAATGTCTCAACTATTGTGTGACGATTTAGCCCACTGGGAATCCAGCTTAATGGCAAGACGATTGTGGTATTGATTATTTTTTTGATTAGTGGTTATGCACCATGACATAACTTGCCTCTGCTCATCGTGATCTGCCAGAGCTTCTGTTCAAAATGACAATAAATCCTCAATCTATCTATCAACATGCCTCTAAAGCAAAATAAGTGATACAAATATAGCCGTCATTAAAGATCTGTGCAGGGCTCTCGACCAATCATGAATCCTACATGCACCCTACAACTGTACTCCCACCTTCTTCCTTCCAAAACAAGCCAGACAATTTGGGCATTTGTGATTTTTTTGACAGTTAATCAGAAAACTTGGCCAATTTGGAAATCTAAATATGGTAAACATGAAGAATCCATATTTAAACAAAATGGAAAATTAGAGAACACCCTATAAAGTGATAATAATTGTGATTAAGCCGTAGGTGTTGTTTGTGTCAAAACATTTACAAAAATTAACCTGTTCTTTTGAGTTAGTTTATATAACACTAGCAGGTTAGCCCGCCACTGGCGTGGTTCGTCTCATGGCTTTGTTCGAAAAAGCAATTGCAACAGCTTCCGAGACACGTATGCTGCACCTAGGTGAAAAATTTCGTCAAAATCCAACAGTTTTACCCGATTTGACCTTGAATTGATCATTTTCAAGGTCAAGGTCAGGTCGGGGTCACAATTTAATCCGTCCATGACACTTCCCGTAGGTAGCAAGTTTGAGCTCAATCGGTTCGAGTCTATAAAGGACACACACATATATATCATTTGTGGGTACCCGTTTCAAGGTGAAGATCACCTCGGGCGGAAAAAGTGACCCGATGAAAATCTCCCCCGTTCCTAGGAAGCCCTAAGTATATAAGAATCACACAACACGCTCATGCCTGGATACAGTCACGCTCACGCCCGGACCCAGACGTAAGAATCACATTACACGCATACGCTCTTTATCAACGACACTGCGGATACGAACGCTCTTTAACTATCAATGCGATTAACCCCACAGTGCCGTTTTTTGTGACTGAGAGTGGAGAAAGGGTGCTCGGAGCTTCTCCAAAACGCTGCGACGACCATTCCCGTGGGTTTACCCTTAGATGGGAAGTTTGGTCTCGATCAGTGCAGCCATTTTCGATTCTATAAAGTATATACACATATATAGTCACATATATATATACGGAAGTCTCAAAATATATAGTAGACTAGCAGGTTAGCCCGCCACTGGCGTGGTTGGTCAGAAACATGACATTTTTTTTTTTTTTTGGTTTCTGGCGGAAAAAATTAGCCGATGAAATCCCCCCTTCCTAGGAAGGACAGACAATGCATTCTTTGTTTTTCTTATTTTTTTAACCTGCCCGTATCTGTCCTAATGTCGTGAAATCTCTCTGCATAATATTTCGAGCGATAACATTGCATTGAATTGAAAACAAACACTTCCTGTCGTGAAATCTCTCTACGATAACATTGCATTGAATTGAAAACAAACGCTTCCCGTCGGGAAATCTCTCTGCATAATATTTCGAGCGATAACATTGCATTGAATTGAAAACAAACGCTTCCCGTCGTGAAATCTCTCTGCGTAATATTTCGAGCGACAGGCTACAATCAGAATCCCGTCATACATATAAGTAGATAGTGAAAACAACGCTCTTTATATAGACACTGCAGAAAACGAACGCTCTTTATATATCAACGCTATTAACCCCGAAGTGCCGATTGCGGTGATTTTGATGATTGGGAAGGGAGAAACGGTGCTCTGAGCTTCTCCAAAACGCGACCACGGCGGTGTCCGTGGGATTTTACACTTATATACGAAATTTGAGCTCGATCCGTCAACGTGTTTTCGATTCTATGAAGTACACACACACACATATATATATACGGAAGTCTCAAAATATATAGTATAGACTAGCATGTTAGCCCGCCACTGGCGGCAATCGTCAGAAACATGACAATTGTTAAATTTTTTAATTAATTTTTTGTTTTGCAATGAGTTAATTGTGCCTTTTTAATTTTTTAATTATATTTTTGTTTTCAATTTGACCCGATTTGACCTTGAATTGATCATTTTCAAGGTCAATGTCAGGTCGGGGTAACAATTTAACCCGTCCATGACACTTCCCGTAGGTAGCAAGTTTGAGCTCAATGGGTTCGAGTCTATAAAGGACACACACATATATATATAATTTGTGGGTACCCGTTTCAAGGTGAAGATCACCTCGGGTGGAAAAACGAACGCTCTTTAACTATCAACGCGATTAACTCCACAGTGCCGTTTTTTGTGACTGAGAGTGGAGAACAGGTGCTCAGAGCTTCTCCAAAACGCCGCGATGACCATTCCCGTGGGTTTTTACCCTTATATAGTAAGTTTGAGGTCAATCGGTCCAGCCGTTTTCGAGTCTATAAAGGACAAATATATATACACATATATTTACACATATATTTACATAGTTCTCAAAATATATAGTAGATATAAACTAATCATATCACAAATAAATGTTTTGGTTCCATTAATTTTCCAGTGGGCTCACAGCATAAAAATTCTAATTCAAAATAGTGAGAGAAAAAAAACAGTGATAGTTTTTGCCCAACATAAATCCCACATATATTCTAGTAAGGTAAAATAATTTCAGCTGCTATCACATCAACCTAAATGGGCAATGATCACCTTTTTGTTTGACTTGATTTCATTAGGAAATCATAAAACAGTATGACCTATCGTATTGTTTCACTTGATGTCATTTTGAAACCATAAAGCAATAAAGTATTGAAAATGAATTAAGAAAGGGCATAGTAATAGCCATTAATCATTATTGACTATTGTCTGCTAACTTATAAATTGTTATCGCGTTATCGCATAGGCAAGCAAAATTGACTGGCTGTTAAACATTTCAACAAGAAGCTGCCATAGTCTATACATTGCACTCTATCCCACAAACATAGAGATAAAGCTTCCAAGTTTTGATTGATTTTTCCTCCTATCCATTAATATAGTTTTGAGGTGTTTGACTATATAGACCAAATGAAATTTATTAGGCCATTTTTAAAGAAGCTGGTCATTGGCAAAAATTAGCCACTGACAACATTAACCCTGTGCTCAATACTGTGTAATACACCTTATATACAGGGTTCCTGCATGGCCTTCAAAACCTGGAATAGCCATTTGACAAATGGCCATTCAAGACCTGTAAAGTGCTTGAATTGTCATATGCGGCCTTGAATAACCTTGAATTTGCTGGATTGTAATAGATTCCAATTTGCATTTTACGATAATTAATTCACAGTCTAATTAACTCTTTAACACCTGGTGACGTGATTTTACATGTCTGTTGAATACCTGTGACGTTGCCCTGGCAAACACCTACAGATAATGTCAAAACGCCAGTTACTGAACATTTATAATACTTTCTATAATCTATATGACTGAAATGATTATCCGAACAAGAAATAGATTGATTTACTACAGAAACTTGACTTAAAATATGATGTGGCTTCGGAGTGATGTACAAGGCATTAAAACTTGAGCAAATATCATGTTTGTTTATGAAATCACCAAAATAGCCAATTTATCATAACATTTTAAGTATCAAAGCATGTGAAAATCCAAGTATAATATGAACAGAGACGCACATGTTCAAAGCTATAAAATTTTCCAAAAGTGTCCCACTACACACTTCTCAGCAACTTATTCCCAAATGAGTTGTGTTGAAATGTGGTTGCAGGTGATGGATTTAAATATAGAAATGGAAAATAATCTTGTTCAAAGTAGTTATTTTAACAATAATAGTATATCTAAATTGACAACACACACCCTCCTTCTAATTATTAATTAAATGCAGTGACTCTCGATGGTGAAATCGTTTTCATTAGTTTATTACCGATAGATGCGTCCCGAATCGAGTAAATATTTACATTTGAGCGTAGTTCAGACGATGTTTTCTATGGAGTGGTACGGTCGATTTGCTTCAGATTTTCGGCAGTGTTAGTAGAATGTTGCATTCCTCCAATGACATAGTGCCTGATTACTAACTTATCAGTTTCACGCACCCGAACAAGTACATAATATGTCTTTAAGAGTTGAAATTTGAAAACTGACCTTGAATGGCCTTTAATTTTAGAATTTAGGGTCTTGAAAAACCTTAAAAATTGTCAAGAAATGGCCTTGAATTTTATTTGTTATGACCTGTGGGAACGTTGTTCAATATGTTCACGCCTACTAGTACTATCTGCCAAAGCATTGTGTGTTCACATTCAACACTTAGAAACAGGTGGTCGATTAAGACTGGTCTCACTGCCGTGATGCCAGATTCAGTCTTGTTCAACCACTTGGCACTAATAAATTTAATTAATGTAGTTTCATTGTAAAATTAACAAGCTAGCTAGCACTCGATCTAAAACTAACAAACTGACATTGGCTGAATTTGCCAAGTTTGTATATTTTCATTAATTATGGTACCCTAGATCCTCAAAGCAGACAGTTAAAAAGAATTAAATTACTTTCACCCAATTTTTACGAAGGCAAACATTTGATTCAATTTGAGGCATTTTTGTTCAGTAAAAGCCAAAATGGACACGAAGCTAGCCTATGGATTGGAATCATTGATTTATTTTTATTGAATTCGAGTAGACAACATTTCTAATATCTAACACTATGATTAGAAATCCTGGGTACCCAAATCAAAGGAAACATACAAACTTCACCAATTCAGCCTAACATAGCCTCAGTAATTGTGTGTATATACTAGTAACACATGTGACACACTCAAGATTTATATCAGGAATATGAAATCTAAGGAAGCTTCCAATGTTATTTATTTAGAATGGAATTTCACTTCATCAAAAATTCTTAAATTCCAATAATTGCTCTTTATTTCAGCATATGGGATTAGCTATAGGAAGCAAGATTATTACTGATTAATTGGCAATAATTGCATCCACTCTATTTACTATTGTACTTTGACTTTAGGTTTTAAAACATTTAGGACAATTACATTGAGGTGGAATTGAGTTTCAGCGGAGGAATTCATCACATCAGCATGCAATGTTGTAGCAACATCACTGTAAAGTTTTAATAAATCATGATATTTCCAATTCCATAGTCATTTTCAGGTATATTTGTATTCACTGCACAATATATAGACCTCAGTGATGAATAAACTTCATTTCCTGTAATCATACTGCGTGAAAAAAAGGTCATATTCTCTCTAAATTAAACAGTCATATCAGATTCTCTTTACATTAAACAGTCATATCAGATTCTCTTTACATTAAACAGTCATATCAGATTCTCTCTACAATAAACAGTCATATCAGGTCATACAAGGAGCTCCGGAAAACACAAGAATCTGTGCCAAAATATTATAAATAAATCTGGTTCTTGCAGATATTTTGTCCGGAATTCTTGTTTTCTTGTAGAATGGATTCTGTTTTTTTGGACGTCGTTTATCCAGTGGCAGTGTGGGGTGGGTGTGGAAATTGTATTCAATATAAATTTAATGGTGCCAGATTATATGTTTGGAAGATTATTCCTTATTGTCTTATATATATTAAAAGTGTTACTTTCATTAAATTTTAAACAACAAATATAATGAAATAGGCTTTTAAATGTTATAAATTTTATCATTTCTAATTTCAGAATGCAAACAGCTCAGCAGAGGAAAAAACGAAAGAAGAAGAAGAGGTTGACATTGACCTCAAAGATCCAGATGTGGAGAAAGCAGCAGTGAAGATTCAGGCTGGGTTTAAAGGTTATAAAACGAGGCAGGACTTAAAATCTACAAAAGAAAATAACCAGTCCACAGAAGAATCAAAACAAAATGATGAAGAGGAAGTTGATATTGACTTAAATGACCCAGATGTTGAAAAAGCTGCCGTCAAAATTCAGGCAGGATTCAAGGGTTATCAGGCGAGAAAAGATCTGAAGGATAAAAGGGAGGGCAGCAAAGATGATGAGGAAAACAAGGAAGAGGAAGTAGATATCGATCTGAAAGATCCAGAGGTCGAGAAAGCTGCCATGAAAATTCAGGCAGGGTTTAAAGGTCACAAAGCTCGGCAGGATTTGAAGAATAAGAAATCATAATGTAGCTGGCAGCATTCAGAGGTCATTCTGAGAATCTCTGGCATGACATTTGAGGAAACGAAATGTTTTTTTGTCATTAGACATTACCAGGCTAAAATATCATATAGCTGAATTAAAGCGTGGAAACCTATAGCGCTGAATTAGGAAGATATCTTTCATTGTTTTTTGGTACTTTAATAACCGGGTTAGCAAATTTTTAGTTTTAGCACCCAGCTTTAAATTACTAACTTTGGTAGTAGAGAGCGCAGATTGTTCCCAAGACTCAGCAATATAACATGTGGCACTAGAATATGACTTTTGACATTTTCGCTTTCCTAAGGCTAAGATAGTATTCACAGGAAACTGAATTCTAGGCATTGAATTTTTCTGGCCAGCCAAAATGGCAAATATTACATACATACAGTAAGATTAAAGAAAGGTAAGAAAATATCAGAGTGTCAGATTTATTGAACCAAATGACAAAATTGGATGGGTTAGACCAGTACTCAATATATTTGATTACAGCTAATTCAGTCCTATCAGTACTTTGCAATTTTCATTTCAATGGAAGCTATTGGAGCCTTTGTGGCTCATACAATATTCTCACCTGCCAAATAATCCTCAAATCATGAAAGATTATTTTACTTATGATATAAAATACATGCCTTCATTGTTATTAATAGAAATTTATTTCTATAATGAATATTAGAAGGTAAGCTTATTAACCTCAAATTTCATGTCAGTGCATCAACATCTCACAATCATGGTTAAAATTTTCTTCTTTTATGTATGATCTTTCCTTTCATTTTCAGGATTGTGTTGACATATTAGTATCTAGATAATGAACATGTTTAGATTGAACAACTTTGCCCGTGAAGCATCAACAGACTATAATATTCCATAAAGTGTGGCAGGAGATTGTGTCCAATGGTAGTTGAACTTGCATAACACTAATTGCATGGTTTAATATTGACTATAATATGGTATATATAATTTTGTGTCACCGACAACTGAAGAAAACAATGCAGAATGATTCACAGATTTCGTTTGGAAATAGAAAATTGACTACTGGATCATATTTTTCTGTTGCAGTCATAGTGTTGTAGTCTTAGGATGTTTAATGGACAAAGTCATATGTTTATCAATCTAAACCTTGCAACTGGCTCAATTAGGACATATTTTGAGAAGTTCAGTGGAAATACATTAGATTTGGTTATGCGCCTTTGCTTACATATGACTCCATAGCTGTTAGAAGCCTTTGATCATTATGACTCATATTTAGAATGATTCACAGCCATCTAATTATGTGATGCGCAGCAATCCCAATAGTTGATAGCAATGTATTTCTTATCATCTAATTCTATTTTTGGACAGAATAGCAATAATATACAACTTCAAACTGTATTTTATATGAGACTAAATATTATTCACCATGAGGTGTCTGATCTGTTCATGCCCTCTTGATATTTCGTCCTTAGTTGGAACATCCAGTTTTATATTATTGTTCGCCGACGTCAAGTGTTCTCGATGTCTGGGTCAGTATGTGAGACTTATGTGACATGATATGAGTGGTAGTTGTGTTTACGGACTAGCTTTTGGGTGCATTTGATATATCCCTAATGTGTTGTTGGAAGAGTTTAAAAAGATTGTTGGGAGGGGTTTATTTTGTTTATAAATTATTTCTTGAGTGCTTTTGTAAGCATGTACATGTCCTGTCGGGGTTTCGGAGGGGTTTACCACAGTGACAAACACCTGAAGAGCTTAACCCAAGCGAAATAAGTAAACCCACTAAACTATAAACATAGTACTAGTATACCAAATATGAGAACTTATGAGAACTCATACCGACAAACGCTATACTAAGATAGTTAGGCTTCCTTTGCTAAACTTTAATCCTGTATTTTATATGGTGCCATACTTGAAATGATGTACTTTTAAGTTATGACATAGTAATACTAGACCTCTGAATGCTCCCCAAACTTTTCATGTTAATCCTTCGATTGAATAGGGTTTTTTGTTTGTAATTATCAAAGAATCTGACCTAGAATAATTCATGTTAACCCTTTATTTACTAACTTGATTCTCCCACTCAGTTAAAGTATACTGTGGAATTGTTTACTATTCATCTGGAGAGGTTTTCATGCAAAAAAAAGCCGACAACAGATAATACAAGTGCAGAAGGAGTCCTATTTATTGGAGGGAAATGTTCAGATAATAAGTTCAACAATCGACATGGTTGTTTGTTGAACTTATTATCTGAACATTTCCAAAGGGAACTACTCGACAAGGAGTATTTAGTAAATAAAGGGGTTTAAAACTGATATCCTAAAATTTCAAGCATTGAAATAATAACTCACCACCTTAGATGTTGCTAGATCATTACTAGTATTATGACAACATAACCTATGGTCATATTGGTGTTAATTTCCAAAATATATTTTATGACTACTGAAATTTCACACTCCAGCACCTTTCTTATAAATTATAATAGATGTGTGCTAAGTCTATTTTAGCAGTAATTTCCCATATAATAGGAAAATACCATAAACTCTCTTGAAATATATAATTTCTTATCTTCTTGAAATATAATTTGTACATCAGCAAGAAAAATTAATTTTTAAATCTCTTTGCTATGAGAACAGTATTGATATAAACTTTACCCTTTACCACTTTGTCTGTTTATTCGATTGAATGCATCTCATTTTTCATCCACCAAAATGTGTTTACCATCAGTTGTTAATATATTGAACAGATTAAAGCAATACTGACTACAACCAAAGTCCAATATGGTCCAATCATAAAAGTGAAAGAATAACTTAAATACCATTATGGTTGAATCGGTTATTGTTACATGGCTACGGAGATTTATGGTAACCCATGATCTTCCGAATGATCATCACATTACCCAGGACCTTGAAATTTCGTCCATCAGTCACAACAAAAAATGGCTGCATATTTAAAGTTTTCTGTTTGCAAGGTTGTCAAGCAGTTCAACTTCTGGTCAGTTTCAAATTGAGCATTCAAAGCCTCATTCCAAGATTTCTGCTATTGACAATGAATTCATTTGGTCAATAAATAATAATAACAAAGCAGATTAATATTTCATTTTCGGAGAGATTTTCATTTAGGACTAAGGTTGTAGTCCCTGATAAGTACTCTTTTGTTATATGTGATGGCTGTGACATTACTTAACATTCCTTTTATTATTAATGGCTTATAGCTATGCAAGCCTCAGTAATACTGGTTACTGTTATAACATTGGATCCATTTCTTTTATATTATACAAAATTGAATAAAATATTTATTAAAAATTGGTCCTGACTTTTTTTCCTCCATCCAGAATCCACATGTTCAGTTTCTTGCCAAAAGCCACAGAAGTAAATTAAGAAATAATTTTGTTTCAAGTTTTAAAGTTTATGAAGTTTTAACTTCATAAACTTATTAAATAGAAACACTTGTCTTTCTTGTAATGCAAAACCAAGATGACTAAAAATCATCAATGTTTGTGAACACAGCATGAATAAAAGGTCGCAGAAATGAAGTGGCTTTTTGGGATGTTGGTTTTTTTTAAGAACAAAGAAGTCAAATTCTGGCAAACATTTGACGATGACCTGCATGTTCTCTCAGGTGAACTGCACACCAAATGTCGAACAAAGGCACATAAGTCCTAAATCATTGGACCATGACAAAATCAAAATTTGACATGTGTTATCTGATCTCTAATCCAAATATAAAAAAATTCGGTTGAATATTGATCAAGTTAGCACCCGGACACCCAAAAAAAGCATTTTCTAAGTCGACATAAGGGCATAACTCAAGTCAACAATCATCCGACCATGGCCAAATTAGAACTTGGCCTGCATCTTCTCAATTGTGAACCAAATATCAAGAAATTCTGTTTAATATTGCACAAGTTATCACCTGAACGCATGGACATGCGGATTATAATAGTCCTCCAAAATTGTTCTGCACAGGACAATTAAAGATGCATAATCCAATTTAACGCCTCTTAAATTACTATTTCTTTGATGTTGGGGGTAACAAAATATTTTCAATTTGCTCAAGAGTTATATGCCCTTTTGAAAAAAGATATGTATAATAAGTCTGTCTGTTAATATTTTTGGTTTCCGATCGATAACTCCCATTTGGATTAATTGATCTGAACCAAAGTTGGTATGTGTATTTCCCAGCAAAAGATACAGGCCAAGTTCAAATATGGGTTCCATCCAATTACTTTCACATGAGTTACGGCCCTTTTTGACTGTCTGTCAACTTTTATGGTTTCCGACCGATAACTACAGTTTGGATTATTTGATCTGAACCAAAATTGGTATGTCCATTTCGCAGCTAAACATTTCTCAGATAATTGCGAGCTGCAGGGTGTGCAGATGGATTTAAATTTTAAATCCAAGATTGCTGTTGGCAGCAATGTTTTTTTTAAACAAATTTTGATAATAATCTAGAGGTCACCCCGAAGATCCACATGATGTTTGGTGATGATTGGATGAGCGATGTGGCCTGCAGGGTGTGCTGAAGGATTTAGTCATGCCAAGAGTAAAACCCAAGATGTCTGCTGGCAGCCATGTTTTTCAACAAATTTAAGAAATAATCGATGACTCCCATCACAGGATTATACGTTGAATAATAAGAATAATGTATAAAATAATTATTTAATTGAAGAACATCAAACAGGGAGAGTCCTCCAGAATCTGGCCTAAAATGGGTTAAATTCAATAGTTGGGAATCCCAATAGACGTCAGCTAGCAAAGGGATGACTTTCGATTAACTCCCAAGTAAGTAAAACACACTGCCTGTACAGGTGGTGACTTAATGCCACTGTAGCGTAAACACAGTGCCAAAGTCGAAGTCCCAGGTAAGACTAAAATGCCGTAAACCGAAGCTTCATATAAGACTAATTAGTTCTGCCAACTTAGAATTACGTCATGAGACGTGAATGGCCAACATAGTCATCAAAGTTCCTATTCCGGTAACGGTAAGCACCTAATTGTGCACTAAGTGTCGACAAAGGCTGTATACGGGTTATGCGCCAGAGAGTGGTCTGTTTCAAAAAGTGACCCCTTGACGGTTGGGCGGGTCCTTTTATACCCAGCCTGACAACTAACGGACTAGGGGGTCGCATGTGAGCCAAGGGGTCGCCTGCGAGCCCTAGTCTCAGAGTTGCTGACTGCCGTTGAGACTACTGCACGCGTCATAGCTTGACAACGAAGTATGATGTAGGCATACCTCGTTGCATCCATGTGCGTACAGTAAACAAGAAAAATGGCTGCCTAGAGGAACAAACACTGAATATACGCATGGATAATTATGAATTACATGTACATTGAAACATATAATCTATAGCAATTGAATTAACAATGAATAGAAGTAATGTAAAGGAGTTTATATAAGAGAATAGGTAATTACGTGAATTAAGCCCAATAAAATGGGTGGTTTTGGAAAATATTTACGAAAACGAAAGTAGCACGAATTGCGCCTGGGAAATCCCAAATTAGAAAACATAACTCCGTTACACCAAGTTTGATGACCATCAATTGGGGGTTGTGGCCTTAGGTTTCGTTCATTGTAGCAGATTTTAGGATATGTTATTGTAAGTGATTGAGAGTGGATAGCTTTGTGCCAATTTTGATTAACAATTCAGAATCGTTAATCGAAATTTGATTTGATGAATCGTGGGGCCCTATCATGTAAGACTTCATACTCTCATGGGTAGTGACATTACCTCACTGGAGTTGCATGCATAGCATATTAGACCTTGAGCTACCATATGGCCACCCTCCCCCCCTGTGCGGATTTTAGCCGACTATGTTTTTTTCCGATAGAGGGATGTATTTCACACATTTTTTGCGATAAAATCCTTATTGGGGGTAGGGGAAATATTTCTCTCAAAATTAATACTAAAACTGTATGTATCTTCTCAAACTCAGTTTCATTCGAACTGAATATAACAAGTGTCTGCGTAGATAGCGTCACATGGGCACCTGACTCGATATTTTTCTTAAAGTGACACCGATGATATGATTTTTCGTTTATTTTGAAGATATATCTGAAAAAGTACAGTGTGTGAACTTACGCATGCATAACGTGATTAAACTATGAACAATACCGATGTTTTCATTATTTTCCACGAGAACATAGACCAGGGCAGTTTTCTATAACATTCCACGAGCACATGGATGCATATAGGTAGTCAATGTTCACATGTTTCGAGGCCATTGAATCCAAGATGGCCGCCAAAATTGAATATCTGACTTGATAAATTTTAATTCGCAATCAATCGGGCAATTTATGAGATATTATGTCGTGCGATATGTTATTATATTGATAGTTGAGTAGTCCTTTTGAGAAGTATAAATAAATTTCATATATTCAAAATGGCATAACTCTGGTAAAAATTGGCCGACGGAACTCAAATTTGAACTTGACCTGTGTTTTGGTGGGAGAAAGTAATTATCATTGAATCTGATGAGCTCTAGTAAAGTTATCATCCGGACAACAAATTTCAGGGATTTTCTAAGTCAAATAAGGGGCATAACTCCGGTGAAAATTGGCAGACGGAACCCAAATTCGAACTTGAGCTGTCTTTTCTCCTAATAAACCCACATACCAAATTTGATTGAAATCGTTTCACTCTAACTAAAGTTATCATCTGGACAACAAATTTCAGGGATTTTCTAAGTCAAATTACGTCGAAAAAAGCGGCCATAACTCTCGCAAAAATTATTGGATTAAAACGAAATTCGGACTTGAGCTGTAACTTGATATATGTAATCCACAAAAAAACGGGTTTTGCGTATAAACATTCCAAAATCGAGTTATCATCAGGAAACCAAAAATCATAAGAAAAACTGAATTTTCTGAGTCGAAAAAGGGGCATAACTCTGCCAAAAATGATCGGACAGAACCCAAGTTCGAACTTGACCTGTGTTTTGGTGGGAGAAAGTAATATACCAAATTTGGATTCATTCCGATAAACTATACTAAAGTTATCATCCGGACAACAAATTTCAAGGATTTTCTAAGTCAAAAAACGTCAAATAAGGGGCATAACTCCGAACTTGAACTTACTTTTCGGCTAATAAACCCACATACCAAATTTTATTATATTTGGTTCACTCTAACTAAAGTTATCATCCTGAAACCAGGTTAACGGCCGGATGAACCAATACTATAATACGGCCGTTTTTTCAAACGGGCGTATAAAAATGGTAGATATTGCCCCAGTGTGTCCTGGAATCGCTTACAATTTGTGGTTGATGAATGAAATTGGCTATTCTGCCTTCTATACATTGAATACTAACATTGTTACT
This sequence comes from Siphonodentalium dalli, assembly GCA_032622095.1. Lineage (NCBI taxonomy): Eukaryota > Metazoa > Mollusca > Scaphopoda > Gadilida > Siphonodentaliidae > Siphonodentalium > Siphonodentalium dalli. The sequence continues at coordinate 69,362,775 of CP136068.1, forward strand.
AACTATTGTAACAAAGACATTACCAGAAATATTGGATTTCACTCTCGCAAACGTGACATAAATATCGGCAAAAATCTCTTCTCATGTTTGAACCATTTTTTGCAAGTAAACTGTAACTATCTTTGGCATGAGAGGTGTTTATTGTTGTTATCTATCTTAAATGTGTCACAATAAGGTGTTTAATGACCAAATTACTCAAGGTGGCTTCCAAAATGGCAACTAAATTGGGTAAAAAGTCGATTTTCACATATATCCGGAACATAATTATCTGCTGTTCCGAAAAGGTAGCAAAGTGTGACTAACTTTGTTATTATTCACGTTAGTTAATCGACTGACAACTACATTTTATATTCTGGTTGGCACTGTACATTATGAGGCACGATCATTTAATTTTAAAATGTGCAGTGTACAATTGTGCCGAAAACATCTTTTGGGATTCTGGCCAAGTTTTTGAAAATAAATGGGCAGAACTTTGAAACGGAACTGAGAGGGACCATCCGACCATAATATGTGGCTACTCTTGCCCATTAGCATAAACATTTATCAACTATTGTCAGGAAAATCGTTAACATTTCCTCCATCGTGCATACACGCCACCAAGGAGGACTCTCTGGTGTGATCTCTATATCAAGTAACATATTGAGTTATTGTGGAAAGCGATAGCCACCCAAGGTACACATGTACAACCCACCAGTCACTCCAAATACAAATAAACAACACACATATGACAATATAGTCGCTTGATTTATAAACATACACCTCACCCATAACCACACAGCCATACTTGTGTATATCCCTGCACACCACACATGACCATACATCTGTCAATAACAATTTAATGCATGCACACCAGGTATACCTCCTACAACTGACCAATGACCGTATCGTCACTATATGTATACATATTCACCACATTCATGATCACACTGTCAATCATTGTATACCTATTGACCTCACCATTGGCCATAAAGTCAATCCATGTGTACCTATGTTCCACACCATGGCCATGTTCCACAGGGGTCAGTTCTGGGACCCGTTTTATATTCGGCATACACACAACCTCTCGGAAGCATAATAGCTGGTAACGGTATCAGCTACCACATGTATGCTGATGATACCCAGATGTTCATTTCTTTTAAGCAGTGCGATATAGACTTAAAACTCGCACATTTGCAGTCAGGGGTGATGCAAGTCAAACAGTGGATGGGGGTGAACAAACTTCACATCAACGAGAACAAAACTGAACTAATGTTTTGTGGTGCGGATCAGCGTTTAAAAGCTATCAAGGTTACCTCCCTACGCATTGGCAGCGCCGACATCGAATTCTCAGATAACGCCAAAAATTTAGGAGTGATTTTAGACAAAGAACTGTCCATGAAGTCCCATATAAACACACTGTGCAAGTCCTTATTTCTGGAACTTCGGCGTATTTCTCATATGCGATCACATCTGTCGGTAGAATCCACGAAGACTTTGATCTGTTCATTTGTATTTTCACGACTGGATTATTGCAATGCTCTATTCGCTGGTCTGCCACAAGATCAATTGGCAAAGCTGCAGAGAATAATTAACATTTCGGCTCACATTGCTCTACGAAAACATAAATTTTACCACGTCACACCTCTTCTCGCGAAACTACACTATCTTCCAATTGAAGCTCGAATTGATTATAAATGTGCCACTTTTTGTTATAGGAAATTCCCAAATGACATCACAAAGCCTTTGCCGGTTTATATTGACTCTATTCTCAATATGTAGTCTCCGCCGCGCGAATTGCGATAAGAAGATCTAAATCTGATGGCTGTTCCTAGACGTGACTCGGAAAACTACGGAAGACGATCATTTGAATATCATGCTCTGTCCGTCTGGAATGGGCTACAGGCCGACACAAAGAAAGCCGATACCATGGACACTTTTAAAACATTACTTAAATCAGAACTTTTCAAATTCTACTATGGAAACGTCGTCCCTGAGAGTGATGCCTCTTAGTTCTGCACATGTTTATTACGTGACCCACTTGTATATTGCATATTTGTGCGTGAACTTGTGTTGTGGCCGAGCGCTTTGGGCCTTTTGGGAAAAGCGCTATATAAATGTTCTCTATTATTATTATTATTAAATAGCCACTCAAGGTATACATATACACCCCACCCATGACCATTGCATCGCTCCATATATACATATGCACCTCACCAATGGTCATATAACCCCACTTGCGTATACCCATACACCCCACACAGTCATGGGTCAACATACATGTACACCATGTAAACTGCTACACCTGACCCATGACCATATAGCCACTCCCTGTATTCACCACATTCATGATCATAGTCACTACAGATACACATATTCACATCACCATTGGTCATACGGTCAATCCCTGCATATCTACTCGCCACGCCAATTGCGAAATAGCCACTCAAGATAAGCATATACACCCCACGAATAACCATAGAGTGACTCCAGGTATACATATGCACCTCAGCAATGCTATACGTGCTATACATATATACCCCTCGCCCAATGACCATACAACCACTTGGTGTATACCCGTACACATAACATATGACAATGAGTCACCATACATGCACACCAGGTATACTCCTACACCTGACCCATTTCACTCCGTGTATACATATTCACCACATTGGTGATCACACGGTCACTCCTTGTACACCTATTCATTTCATTAATTGCCACACAGTCACTCCCTGTATACCTATTCACCATACCCATGGTCATATAGCCACTCGATATATACACATGCAACACAAACATGCACATAGAGTCACTCCAGGTGTACATATACACATCACCAATGACAATAAAGTCCTTCCAGGTGTACCAATACTTCTCACACATGATCAATTATACATTGCAGACTTTTATATACACCCCACACATGACAATTCAGTCACTCACACGCCATCCATGATCATACAGTTACTCCCTGTATACCTATACATCCACCAATGACAATATACATCCACGACATATATAAATATACATCCCACCCATTACCACCACGGCACTCCCTATATACATACACGCTCGCCAACGACCACCCATATATACTCAGGCATGTATATCCATGACCGTGCTGTCAGTCCATGTACACCTATACACACTACGCATATTAATCCAACCACTCCCTATTTATCCATATACCCCACCCATGAAATTAGTGATGAGCCGATTGTCAAATAGAGCCGTGCGCCGATTGCCGATTATTTGAGATCACAATCGGCCGATTCAGGTGCCGATTCCGATTATTTCAATAATGTATAGCAGAATATGTTATATGTGTTATATAATACTTAGAATTTGAAGCTATCAACAAACGTAGTAATATGCCAGTACACTGTATACATAAGTATATGTTTGGGTAAGTAGATAGGTGGGTATGGGCAGACTAGTGATCGAATACAGGCAACATACCCATGTATTCTAGGCTATTCCACAACAAATTTTTTGAAAGTTTGATGTAGCCACGTGCATGACGACATGTCCATGGTCCGTTTTTGATAACAATTCATCAAACGGCATTTTTCTTTGATCCCAATTCAAAGACATCACGTCAAAGGAAATGAGCCGACTTAACTAGTTGCAAGTTACACCATGTTCATGTCAATTTCACAGACACGATTCGATTTCGGCGTGGTCATCATAATAATCATTTGTGGTGACATATATATATACGTGACGTCACACGAGGCTGACTGGATGGAATGACATTGTCTTCAACTATTTAAAGTCACGTGACATGCACTTTCGGTTTCTATAGTAGTGTTTATACCTGTTACGCTGTATGTACTATATAGATAGCTTTGTTGTACTGGGTATGCATACATTTTGATTTTTGATAGTTTGACATATATAAATCAAAATGTCTACATGTTGACGAACAATAAAGTTACCTATGGGCGTACATGAGTCCCATGACATGTACGTTGTGTACATGACAATGCTAAAGAAATCAATCGACTGAAACGACTGTTCCGGTATGCCAATAATTAATGAATTATTATGCGCAATCACGGCGTCATGCTCGCTGCCTCACTCTAACTCAAAGTGTCACGTGCTTCCCGGCGACCCCCACTAATATATTGTTCACACATGGACCCAGGTACGGCCGGGGTATTGCAGAGGGCATGTATGTATATCAAGTTTGTGTTTGGTATCACTTTCCCCATGTTTACTGGTCATTTATTCAACAAAACATCGTCATATTTAAAACAGTTTATTAAAGAAAAACAAGCACTCATTTATTATTTAGACAATCGGAAATCCCGATGTTCAAACCCGAGTACCGATTGTCATCCGATGGGCCACAATCGGCCGATTCCGATTGTCGTTCCGATTATCGGCTCATCACTACCCATGATCACATAGACACCAGATGTATACATGGTCACCCACATGTGACAATAAAGCCACCAAATATACACCTATACATCCCACCCATGACCATAGTCACTCCATATATACATAAACAACACATATATGACATTGTAGCTACTCCCGTTATATCCGCACACAATATCATTGTCCGTACAGCCACATCGTGTTACCCGTACATCCACACATAACCATACAGTCACTCCATGTAAACATATTCAGCTCACACACTACCATACGGCCACTACTTGTATACATGTACATCTCACAATGGACATCCCACTCACGATCATATAGACATTCCTTGTATATCTGTTCACATCATTCATGATCATAAAATAACTCCATGTATACCTATTCACCTCACCTATGAGCATGCAGTAACTAACGAGCTACCATATTGACCTCCCTCTTGTATCGAGGTGATCAATTTTATCCTAATGAGTCAAAATAGCCAGAATAGTCACCACGGATTATGGTTCATCTTAGTTCCGTTTCAAAGATTCAAAGTGGCCAGAATCCCAAAAGAGGTTTTCGGCAAAATTCCATAAGCAACTTTAAAATTAATTTGTCATGCCCCATAAGGAACCGGGACAGCCAATAATATTTAGTTGTCAGTTGATTACCTAACATGCATAATAACCAAGTAAGTTACAATTTGCTAACTTTTCGGAACAGCAGACAATAATGTTCCAGATATATGTGAACAATGAACTTTTTACCCAAGTTGGTTGCCATTTTGGAAGTCATCTTGAGTAATTTGCTCTATAATGACCTTAGTGTGACACATTTACATTAGACCAAAACGAAAAACACCGTTCATATCAAAGTTAGTTACAGTTTACTTTTAATAACGAGAGGCCGATCACGATCGGCAGATGTTTAACCCATACCTTGGCGATAGCGATCTTTTTATGAGTGCAAGAATTTCAACAATTCACAGCGTACTATTATTTATTAGTTTCATAGTGGAATCAGACATATTGAGCAACTTGCTCATTTAAACACAATAGGAAGATGGATATGACATTCGATTTCAACCTATTCGGTCACTCCAACAGAGATACATGTATGTGTGATAGATTGATAAAGATAATTATACCCAAACACAGTCAGACAGATGCACCATAGCTGTTAAAGATATAATTGTTACAATATTAACATCATAATAACTCTATTTATTTAATTCTTACAATGGAACCTGAGTCATAACAGATTATGTTGTTGTGTTAGCTGCATAGTAAAAGTTATGGGATGATTGAGATTAGAGACCAACAAACACCTGAACATCTATATAAGTGAGGGGTGTATAGACCTTGATATTAAATATGATTGATAATGGTTGGATATAAAATATTTTAATACAGAATTATCAGATAACTAAAGGAGAGATATGAGAAGGGTCAAATTGAAAATATTAGAGTCATAACATTGGATCGCGTACAGTATACATGTACCTATGGTTAATTTTATTCTAAGCTGATCATTGGAAAGATACAATGTCTGTAATATTATTAAATATTGGGTTAATATTCTCAAAACCATTCAATCAATACCAAAATCTATACGCATGAAGAATGTGTCACAATCAACCTGAATGAGATTATAAAAGTGATTGGGTGAAAAATATTTGACCAAAAAGTCAGCTTCAAGAATACCAGAACCATTATTATTATCCTGCAGCCCAAATGCAATAGAGGGAATTTCAAAATAAGATATATCCTCAAATGATGAATATTCAATTGGTGGCTTATAATTAATAGAAATTCTTAGTGAACCTGGCCTAAGGCGAAAGAGATAATTTAAAATCTGCGTATCAGATATGATGTGTCTATGGAATAGGTTAATTTTAATCATGAAATACATGCAAGTGAAAAGTGGATCACGATCAACCTGGACATAGAATAGGAGAATGAACATATGATGTGTGGAGAGTGTTAATCATTTTCAATGACATCATATGATGGAACTAATGTGTGGATAATTTTTTTTCTCAAGATAAGACAACAGTGTCTCTGTAAACAACAATTCTCTAAACAGCCATGCTCCAGAACATCCTTCACATGGACAATGGACTATTTGTATTAATGCCATGAACATGTTTCAACAGGTTGGGTTAAATTACTATTGCACACAAACTGGAGTAAAGTATCATCAATCACTTAATTTTGACAGCTCTGGGAGCAGCAGTGGTTTAGCAAAGAGTATCCAGTGTCATTTTCTGTCCCAATAAAGCAGATTACTGTGTACAGTTTTTTGTCTTAAATTCTCACAGGGCATATACAATAGGTAGTAAATTACTTGAATTATAAAGGGCCATAACTCTGTTAAAATATATCGGATCAAACCCAAATTTGAACTTGATCTGTATTTCGGGGTGAGGACCACATGTACCAAATTTGGTGTAGATCAGATGAAAAATGTTTTGAGTTCTAAGTAAACATAAGTTTGAAAAGGGTTAATTAAACGATACCAAATTCTTAGTTGAAAAAGGGCCATAACTCTGGTATAAAATGTTGGATATAACCCATATTCAAACTCGATCTGTATTTTGAGTTGAGAAACTCGCATACCAAATTTGGTTCCGATCAGATAAAAAAAATTTTGAGTTATGGCAGCATGCATGAATTCTAAGTCGAATAAGGGCCATAACTCCATTGAAAAATATCGGATCAAACCCATATTCGAACTCGATCTGTATTTGGTGATGACAAATTCATATACAAAATTTGGTTCCGATCAGATATAAAATGTTCGAGTTATTGCACCATGCGTAAAGTGTCTACAGACAGACAGACAGACAGACAGACAGACAGACAGACGGACTAACGACGAGTGGTCAATCCGGACGTTGACACTATGTTTACCATACTATGGTATGGGTAAACATAAAAATGATCAAAACATGAAAAGTTAATTTTTGCTGATATTTATGTCAAGTGTGTGAGAGTAAAATCCAATATTTCTGGTAATGTCAGTGGTTACAATACTAAAACTTAACCAAGGTGAATCAGACATGTTAGTTTTCAATGGATATAAGGCAGAATAGCCAATTTACTTCATCAACCACAGATTGTAAGCGATTGCAGTGAACGCTGGGGCAATATATTTACAATATTTACAATTTTCCATATTTTGGCGGCCATTTTGATCGAAAGTAACAATTTTGGTTCCAATGACTTGGAATATTCACGGGTAATGGTATGTCTCACTTACATAACACAGTTTTGCTCATTCCTTGTTGAAATGTGACTAGAATCCCAATTGTGATTTTTTTGTGAAAATTTTATACTGCTTCCTGCAAAGTCAAATTTTTGAGGGATCAGAAGGGCCTAGGACCCAAAGAATTTCTTATTTCATTGCCCCAATGATCAGTTAATATAAACAATACAAAATAAAGTCACAATTCTCAATCAGTTCTAAACAGCAGAAACTGATATAGAAGATATTAGTGAAAAAGTGTCACATTTTCCACTTCCGGTGGCCATTTTGGCGGCCATTTTAAATATATGAAATTTATTCCTACAATTAAATAAGGAGTACTCAATTATCAATAGAATGGCATATCGCACGACGTAATACCTCATAAACTTCCTGATTAATTGCGAATTGAAATTTACCTGGTTAGATATTCAACTTGGGCGGCCATCTTGGTTCAAAGACCGATAACTCTATAAAGCCCCCATCGCCAGATGGCAAACAACCGGCAAATTGAAGGACTGATATAGTTCTACAAAGATATCATAACCACCAAAAATCCGCATAGGGTGGGAGGGGGGTCTACATGCAGCTCAAGTTCTATATATTCAGCCCTCGAAATTAGGAAAAATGTCCCACAGCAAATTTAATGCTGCGGCATATTCGATTCCAATCGTTACCAATTTCGAAGACTGTATATTGGACTACGCAAATGGATTATCCTGCTGAGGCCAAAACTAAAATAAATTTTGTATGTCAATCAACCAATTACAAGCATGGTTTAGGTTTAGAAAGTTATGTTTTGACGGGTAGGATTCTAACAGTATACATCAGTATGCAACCATTTAAAAAGAGAAAATCGTGTAAGGTATAATCTACTGGTCTGGCACATCGTGAATTCAACTAAAGTTCATTCAACTATTATAGTTAAATTTTATAGTGCCAAATCCATTATTTTCCTGTTTTTGTGAAAACTATCAGATTGTGAATCATGATGCACTGCCACTTTTAAGTGATAACTTTGGCAGGGAGCATGCGTAATTTGAATTTTTAGCATCATTAGTCATCCCTGGGTCATCCTAGCACAACCCGTGTCTGGCACATATAAAACAGTGTTGGTGCACAGAAGCATTGACTCTTGGCCGTTGTCAATATACATTGAAGGCAATGGTACGGTACTACTCGACACTGTATTGACTGACAAAGGGCGTTTCACAAAATTTGGGAATAAATATATTGCAGAGATATATACAAAGGTTCAAGGGAGAAGAATGACAAAATCCAGATTTTGAAACCAAGGAAAGCGTTTCCAAGATTCATCCACTGTGGAAGTATTATAAAGACACAGCGAGGGCCAATTTATAATGTCAGATGACACTATCATGGCGTATTTTCATGAACTTCCCAAGCAAGGGAAATGATTATAACAGATGGCATTTTCTATCAGAAATGCTAAAATTGTTCAAAATATACGATTATGGCACGTGCCAGCTGGCTTGACATATAAATCAAACACCCATGCCAGAGACGTGCCAATGTCGAGCCAAGCAAAGATAGCATGACCCGTGTTTGGCTTCACTCTAATGCTATTTCGTTAATCAATTATGCCAAGTTTTTTAATTATTTGCGTGATGTCTGAATTTGAATTTATATATAATCAGCAAAACAGCAATATCCATATTTGGCTATAATAGTTGAATTCATGATATGCCAGACCTCTTATATGGGTAATCATCTTCCTGACATGCGCAATTTATTCAACAAGTGATCAGACACGTGATCCTTATTCAGGGACAATGCTGAAGAACAAGGAAATGACAGAAGAAATAAATAAATAACAATAGATCTGTATAATCTGAAAATTTATCAACGGTCATAACAAATTTATACTACAAATTGAGGAAGTTTAATAGCATTTCCCTGCACTCCATAACACAGTCAAAACATTTATGTTAATTTTAACATTATACCTCAATATGTACTATAGATCTGCTTTGGCCATTGATAAAGGCAATGAGTCCGAAAGCTTCCGAAACAGATTGCATTAATAATTGTGTCTACATGACTCCCTTACCCTGGACATGAATCTATTTACCTGTATACAGAAAGAAATTTTAATTTTATTTTCATATGGGCTAAACCTTATTCGAACCTCATCTAGCAGAATTCCTGTCACTTTTAAAAATTAGATTATCTCCCTTGGGTCTCTTTGCAGCAGAAAGCACAGGAGTGCTTATCAATCCTGAGTACTGCCCTCGATCAATTGACTCCACGCTAACCTTGCTAGAATGTGACTGAAAAGTATGATCACTCGTCCCGAATGCAGGTGTTGGTATTTTTCTGCTGACATGTTTATTATTGTCACCAATATTCCTTTTAGGAACATATCCTGGACAATGCAGCGAATCGTTTAGAGAATTACTAACTTTTTCATTGCAATATGTCACTGGAACATATCCTAAAGTCTGAGAATGATCTGGAATACTCGTAACATTTTGTTTCCGTCTTTTATAAGGTCTGCATTCCATTGCTGATGACCCTCCCTGAGGTAAACTATGTGCATCTAACCCTTGATCTGTGGTAAGATTTATATCTGATACTGAATGAGCCTTATAATCAATGGATGCAGAACCTGCTGCTAAATATCCTCCACAAGCATTTGAATTGATCAGAAAATTTGAGGATGTTTCCAAGGACATTCCAGAATATGTTGGATTATTTACAGTAGATTTTGATGTTGATTTGTTTGATGATTGTCCCTGCATTGTTCTGACTGCAGTTGCTGTCGGCAGAAGTTTTGAATGACCACATGCTGAGACACCCTTTGTCATCTTCCTCTCCATATTTTTCCTGAAACGAAAAAGAGGAGGGTCATCACATGAGGTTGAGTTGCATTAAGAGATTACTGGGATCGTGTATTATTACAAGTCACGTGTACAACAATATATAGACTGGTGAACATTTGTTCAAGTTATGATGCTTATGATCTCAGAAGACAATCTAACCTGATCCCATATGACAAGGCTAATTAATGCATTTGTCAGTACATATGGGAACTGTGGCATGGACTGTTGGTGTGCATTTGTAATATCAAGTTTTTCTCTTAAGTGATTTAATCATTCAAATCACCATGGCAACTGCAGCAAGAGTCAAGGAAATTTCAAGGTGATTGGCAAGTTCTCAAGTACAAGGATTTTTCATGTCCATACAAAATATGTAATGCTTTCACTTCTGAACTCACCTTGCATCAAGTCGTCTAGCATGATGCCAAACACCACCAAATGATGGAAGCCAGTTCCCAGAAATGTCAGCGTTTCTATCAAATTTGGCACCAACACGATTGGGTGGTAACTTGGCTTTCTTTTCTCTTTCCACTAAGAAATAAAATATAAAGAATTCAATGAGAATAGAGTGAAAGAATAGAAAGCAGCAGCAGTTTACTGTTTAGTATCTAAACATACAAAATTTTAAGTGTAACCTAATGATCATTTAGGAGTCATGGGTAACCTAATGCTTGTAGCCATAAATGAAATTGTCAATGACACTGTAGCTCAACTTGGGAAGGAGTTAATTTTTTGCTGAGCAATGAATAGAATGATGAAGAATGAAGTAAAGTCAAACAGTTACAGTAAAGGGCTTGTATTACGTAGATGAAATTATTTTCATTTCAAACATTTCACCAATGAAAGTGTCAATGACACTGTAGCTCAACTTAGGTAGGGGAATAATTTAATGGTTTACAGTAAATGGAGAAATAGGAAAGATGCTGATTGAAATGTCTTACCTGTGCCAAAGGATTTAGTCATGCAAAGGGTAAAATCCAAGATGGCCGCTGGCAGCCATGTTTTTTTTCGAATGACCCCAAAATGACTCGTTCCCATCTACATTCCAATTTCAACAGCCATGACAAATTTTATGATGATCCGACCAAAGGTACGACCTGTAGACCGTGTCAAAGGATTTAGTCATGCAAAGAGTAAAATCTAAGATGGCTGCCGGTGGCCATGTTTTTTGGCCGAATGACCCCAAAATTACTTGTTCCCATCTACATGTCAATATTAACATCCATGACAATAAGACGAACAGTACGGCCTGTAGACCGTGCTAATGGATTGAATTTTGAAATCCAAGATGGCCGCTGGTGGCCATGTTTTTCTTCCGAATGACCCCAAAATGACTCGTTCCCATCTACATGTCAATGTCAACATCCATGACAAATTTCATAATGAAAGTGTCAATGACACTGTAGCTCAACTTGGAAAGGGAATAATTTAATGTATTACAGTCAATGGAGCGATTAGGAATGTGGAAAGTTGAATGTCTAATACTAGTTTATAGACATGAAGAGAAAAGTAAAATCCAAGATGGCTGCTGGTGGCCATGTTTTCGGCCGAATGACCCCAAAATGATTGTATCCCATCTACATGTCATCGTTAACATCCATCACAAATTTTATGACGATCAGACTAAAGGTACGACCTGTAGCCTATGCTAAAGAATTTAGTCATACAAAGAGTAAAATCCAAGATGGCTGCTGGCGGCCATGTTTTTTGGCCGAATGACACTAAAATGACTCGTTCCCATCTACATGTCATTATTAACATCTATGACAAATTCTATGATGATCAGACTAAAGGTACGACCTGTAGCCCATGCTAAAGAATTTAGTCATACAAAGAGTAAAATCCAATATTAACAACCATGACAAATTTCATGATGATCAGACGAACAGTACGACCTGTGGCCCATGCTAATGGATTAAATTTTGAAATCCAAGATGGCCACTGGCGGCCATGTTTTTTGTCCGAATGACCCCAAAATGACTCGTTCCCATTTACATTCCAATTTCAACAGCCATGACAAATTTTATGATGATCAGACTAAATGTACGACCTGTAGCCCGTGCTAAAGGATTTAGTCATACAAAGAGTAAAATCAAAGATGGCTGCTGGCGGCCATGTTTTTTGGCCGAATGACACTAAAATGACTCGTTCCCATCTACATGTCATTATTAACATCTATGACAAATTCTATGATGATCAGACTAAAGGTACGACCTGTAGCCCATGCTAAAGAATTTAGTCATACAAAGAGTAAAATCCAATATTAACAACCATGACAAATTTCATGATGATCAGACGAACAGTACGACCTGTGGCCCATGCTAATGGATTAAATTTTGAAATCCAAGATGGCCACTGGCGGCCATGTTTTTTGTCCGAATGACCCCAAAATGACTCGTTCCCATTTACATTCCAATTTCAACAGCCATGACAAATTTTATGATGATCAGACTAAATGTACGACCTGTAGCCCGTGCTAAAGGATTTAGTCATACAAAGAGTAAAATCAAAGATGGCTGCTGGCGGCCATGTTTTTCTGCCGAATGACCCCAAAATTACTCGTTCCCATTTACATTCCAATTTCAACAGCCATGACAAATTTTATGATGATCAGACTAAAGGTACGACCTGTAGCCCGTGCTAAAGGATTTAGTCATACAAAGAGTAAAATCAAAGATGGCTGCTGGCGGCCATGTTTTTCTGCCGAATGACCCCAAAATGACTCGTTCCCATCTACATGTCATTATTAACATTCACGACAAATTTTATGATGATCAGACTAAAGGTACAACCTGTAGCCCGTGCTAAAGGATTTAGTCATACAAAGAGTAAAATCCAAGATGGCTGCTGGCGACCATGTTTTTTGGCCGAATGACCCCAAAATTATTCGTTCCCATCTACATGTCATTGTTAACATCCATGACAAATTTTATGATGATAAGACGAACAGTACGACCTGTGGCCCGTGCTAATGGATTAAATTTTGAAATCCAAGATGGCCACTGGCGGCCATGTTTATTGGCCGAATGACCCCAAAATTACTCGTTCCCATCTACATTCCAATTTCAACAGCCATGACAAATTTTATGATGATCAGACTAAAGGTACGGCCTGTAGCCCGTGCTAACGGATTTAGTCATACAAAGAGTAAAATCCAAGATGGCTGCTGGCGGCCATGTTTTTTGGCCGATTGACCCCAAAATGACTCGTTCCCATCTACATGTCATTATTAACATTCTTGACAAATTTTATGATGATCAGACTAAAAGTAGGACCTGTAGCCCGTGCTAAAGGATTTAGTCATACAAAGAGTAAAATCCAAGATGGCTGCTGGCGGCCATGTTTTTTGGCCGAATGACCCCAAAATTACTCGTTCCCATCTACATGTCAATATTAACATCCATGACAAATTTGATGATGATCAGACTAAAGGTACGACCTGTAGCCCGTGCTAAAGAATTTAGTCATACAAAGAGTAAAATCCAAGAAGGCTGCTGGCCGCCATGTTTTTTGGCCGAATGACCCCAAAATTACTCGTTCCCATCTACATGTCAATATTAACATCCATGAAAAATTTCATGATGATCAGACGAACAGTACGACCTGTGGCCCGTGCTAATGGATTGAATTTTGAAATCCAAAATGGCCACTGGCGGCCATGTTTTTTGTCCGAGATGACCCCAAAATGACTCGTTCCCATCTACATTCCAATTTCAACAGCCATGACAAATTTTATGATGATCAGACTAAAAGTACGACCTGTAGCCCGTGCTAAAGAATTTAGTCATACAAAGAGTAAAATCCAAGATGGCTGCTGGCGGCCATGTTTTTTGGCCGAATGACCCCAAAATTACTCGTTCCCATCTACATGTCAATATTAACATCCATGACAAATTTCATGACGATCAGACAAACAGTACGCCCTGTAGCCCGTGCTAATGGATTGAATTTTGAAATGCAAGATGGCCACTGGCGGCCATGTTTTTTTACCGAATGACCCCAAAATTAATCATTCTGGTCTAAATGTTGATGTCAACAGCTATGACAAATTTCATAATGATCCGACCAAAGGTACGACCTGTAGACTGCATTGTTGACGCCTTACGTACACACGTACACACGCACACACGTACACACGGACGACAAAGCCATGGCAATAGCTCAAACTTTACAAAGTAAAGTTGAGCTAATAATGGGACCAAAGGTACGAACTGTAGCCCGTGTGAAAGGAACTGTTGACGAATCACGCACACACATACACACACACACACACGCACGACGGATACCAAGCCATGGCAATAGCTCAAACTTTACAAAGTAAAGTTGAGCTAAAAAAGTTAAGCTTACCTACCTACCCTAATTTTTTTCAGCTTGTTAGCGGAAACAAATGTCTTTTTTTTAGGCCTTAGTCATAGCCTACATACAAAACTAAGAGAATTCCCGATCCATCCGGACCAGGGCAACACAGCGTAAAAATATAAGAGGATTCCCGATCCATCTGGACAAGGGCCACACGGCGTATTTGTATACAGGAATTCTCGGTCCCCCATAATACACCAGGCGGAACGTCGAAATAGCAAGCAGTACCAAGCAGAACCAAGCTGAAGAAAACTAAGGCGGAAAATGACACTTATAAAAGCATGTTTTGTGGTGTATAATGAAGAAATAAACCATAATAATGCAACACGACATTATTTTATTTGAGTTTTGATGACATAGCGAGCGTAAAACTAGAAAACAGTGCGACGATCGCGAAAACTTCAGCTTGGAATTTCGTCATTTACATGTACTGCTTGGTTCATCAGCGATAGGTGATGATTATTTAAGCCTTTATTGCTGATTAATTACTGATGTGCGATCGCAGATTACTCTGGCTTACCGAAAAGAGTTCAGGGATGTTTTGACAGTGATATGCAAGCAAGGTTTAGCAGAAAGATTTCATAGAACCCAAAATGGTTGAATAA
Organism: Siphonodentalium dalli; assembly: GCA_032622095.1. NCBI lineage: Eukaryota > Metazoa > Mollusca > Scaphopoda > Gadilida > Siphonodentaliidae > Siphonodentalium > Siphonodentalium dalli. The sequence goes on from CP136068.1 coordinate 69,378,181, forward strand.
ACAATACATGAGTGATGGTTAAATGAGTTGATGGTGTCATATCCATGCCTATAATATAGACGTCTCATATTTTCTATTTTGCTATTCTGATCATGGATCTAAGTAAATTAAAACATGTCTTCAACGTCAATACTATATCCATGTGATATTTGTGCCGAGGAATTTCTTAACAATTTGTTTCAAAAATCCCAATTTGGTGAAAAAATGGCACTCAAAATCCTCCAATTTTCTTAGGACCTGTTTTTATGCATTGGGGTGGCACCACACAAACATACCATCGTTTCTTATCTTTTCTTAACAGCAAACTGACGGACGTACTGACGAACAAAATTGTATTTGGAACGGATGATGAGACTGTTCGATCTGGTTAATGTGATCAAGGCATGTTTCCCAACAGCGGGACACACGTTGTGCACTTTGCATTTAATGAAAAATGCCAGACATAACTTAGGAAAGACAGAAAATGACAAGACAGTTAACAAAATTACAAATAAATTTTTTGGCACAGATTGATGACGATAGATGACAGAGAGACTTATGACGAAATAGAAACTGATTTTCTACATCTTTACAGAACTAGCACATATTTGACAAAGAGGCCATTTCCAAAATTGAAGGCGAAAGTGTTTCTTCCCAGACTAAGTTACCAATCTATTATTCCTTGCCTGTGGACGAACAATAATTGTGAAAGCATGAACAACGTAACAATAATCAATTTTACTCAATAATGATACGAAACGCTCTTTATTCTGCCATATCAGACATTTGTTTTCAAATCAAATAAGAAACGGTCGTTGTAAATTTAATCAGTTTTCCAAATCAAAGCAAATAAAAAAGTTAAATGGTAATACGAAACGCTCTTTATTTCTACCATATAAGGCAATAATAAACAAGTCTCAAAGTCGCATAACTCCCACTTATATGTGGGTAAATGAGCCGAAATAAGTGTCAAGAAGGCACAGCACTATAAACATATACCAGTGCAAAATAAGTGCCAATAAGGTACAGCACTATAAAAATATGAAAGAGTCAATGACACTGTAGCTCAACTTGGAAAGGGAATAATTTAATGTATTACAGTCAATGGAGCGATTAGGAATGTGGAAAGTTGAATGTCTATTACTAGTTTATGGACATGAAGAGAAAAGTAAAATCCAAGATGGCTGCTGGCGGCCATGTTTTCGGCCGAATGACCCCAAAATGAATCGTTCCCATCTACATGTCATCGTTAACATCCATGACAAATTTTATGACGATCAGACTAAAGGTACGACCTGTAGCCCGTGCTAAAGAATTTAATCATACAAAGAGTAAAATCCAAAATGGCTGCTGGCGGCCATGTTTTTTGGCCAAATGACCCCAAAATTACTCGTTCCCATTTACATGTCAATATTAACATCCATGACAAATTTCATGATGATCAGACGAACAGTACGACCTGTGGCCCCTGCTAATGGATTAAATTTTGAAATCCAAAATGGCCACTGGCGGCCATGTTTTTTGTCCAAATGACCACAAAATGACTCGTTCCCATATACATTCCAATTTCAACAGCCATGACAAATTTTATGATGATCGGACTAAAGGTACGACCTGTAGCCTGTGCTAAAGGATTTAGTCATACAAAGAGTAAAATCCAAGATGGCTGCTGGCAGCCATGTTTTTCGGCCAAATGACCCCAAAATTACTTGTTCCAATCTGCATGTCAATGTTAACATCCATGACAAATTTGATGATGATCAGATTAAAGGTACGACCTGTAGCCCGTGCTAAAGAATTTAGTCATACAAAGAGTAAAATCCAAGATGGCTTCTGGCCGCCATGTTTTTAGGCCGAATGACCCCAAAATTACTCGTTCCCATCTACATGTCAATATTAACATCCATGACAAATTTCATGATGATCAGACGAACAGTACGACCTGTGGCCCGTGCTGATGGATTGAATTTTGAAATCCAAGATGGCCGCTGGTGGCCATTGTTTTTTGTCCGAATGACCCCAAAATGACTCATTTCCCATCTACATTCCAATTTCAACAGCCATGACAAATTTTATGATGATCGGACTAAAGGTACGACCTGTAGCCCGTGCTAAAGGATTTAGTCATACAAAGAGTAAAATCAAAGATGCCTGCTGGCGGCCATGTTTTTTGACCGAATGACCCCAAAATGACTCGTTTCCCATCTACATGTCATTATTAACATTCATGACAAATTTTATGATGATCAGACTAAAGGTACGACCTGTAGCCCGTGCTAAAGGATTTAGTCATACAAAGAGTAAAATCCAAGATGGCTGCTGGCGGCCATGTTTTTGGGCCAAATGACCCCAAAATTACTCGTTCCCATCTACATATCAATATTAACATCCATGACAAATTTGATGATGATCAGACTAAAGGTACGATCTGTAGCCCGTGCTAAAGAATTTAGTCATACAAAGAGTAAAATCCAAGATGGCTGCTGGCCGCCATGTTTTTTGGCCGAATGACCCCAAAATTACTCGTTCCCATCTACATGTCAATATTAACATCCATGACAAATTTCATGATGATCAGCCGAACAGTACGACCTGTGGCCCGTGCTAATGGATTGAATTTTGAAATCCAAGATGGCCACTGTTTTTTGTCCGAATGACCCAAAATGACTCGTTCCCATCTACATTCCAATTTCAACAGCCATCACAAATTTTATGATGATCAGACTAAAGGTACGACCTGTAGTCCGTGCTAAAGGATTTAGTCATACAAAGAGTAAAATCCAAGATGGCTGCTGGCGGCCATGTTTTTGGGCCAAATGACCCCAAAATTACTCGTTCCCATCTACATGTCAATACTAACATCCATGACAAATTTGATGATGATCAGACTAAAGGTACGACCTGTAGCCTGTGCTAAAGAATTTAGTCATACAAAGAGTAAAATCCAAGATGGCTGCTGGCCGCCATGTTTTTTGGCCGAATGACCCCAAAATTACTCGTTCCCATCTACATGTCAATATTAACATCCATGAAAAATTTCATGATGATCAGACGAACAGTACGACCTGTGGCCCGTGCTAATGGATTGAATTTTGAAATCCAAAATGGCCACTGGCGGCCATGTTTTTTGTCCGAATGACCCCAAAATGACTCGTTCCCATCTACATTCCAATTTCAACAGCCATGACAAATTTTATGATGATCAGACTAAAAGTACGACCTGTAGCCCGTGCTAAAGAATTTAGTCATACAAAGAGTAAAATCCAAGATGGCTGCTGGCGGCCATGTTTTTTGGCCGAATGACCCCAAAATTACTCGTTCCCATCTACATGTCAATATTAACATCCATGACAAATTTCATGACGATCAGACAAACAGTACGCCCTGTAGCCCGTGCTAATGGATTGAATTTTGAAATGCAAGATGGCCACTGGCGGCCATGTTTTTTTACCGAATGACCCCAAAATTAATCATTCTGGTCTAAATGTTGATGTCAACAGCTATGACAAATTTCATAATGATCCGACCAAAGGTACGACCTGTAGACTGCATTGTTGACGCCTTACGTACACACGTACACACGCACACACGTACACACGTACACACGGACGACGGACGACAAACCCATGGCAATAGCTCAAACTTTACAAAGTAAAGTTGAGCTAATAATGGGACCAAAGGTACGAACTGTAGCCCGTGTGAAAGGAACTGTTGACGAATCACGCACACACATACACACACACACACACGCACGACGGATACCAAGCCATGGCAATAGCTCAAACTTTACAAAGTAAAGTTGAGCTAAAAAAGTTAAGCTTACCTACCTACCCTAATTTTTTTCAGCTTGTTAGCGGAAACAAATGTCTTTTTTTTAGGCCTTAGTCATAGCCTACATACAAAACTAAGAGAATTCCCGATCCATCCGGACCAGGGCAACACAGCGTAAAAATATAAGAGGATTCCCGATCCATCTGGACAAGGGCCACACGGCGTATTTGTATACAGGAATTCTCGGTCCCCCATAATACACCAGGCGGAACGTCGAAATAGCAAGCAGTACCAAGCAGAACCAAGCTGAAGAAAACTAAGGCGGAAAATGACACTTATAAAAGCATGTTTTGTGGTGTATAATGAAGAAATAAACCATAATAATGCAACACGACATTATTTTATTTGAGTTTTGATGACATAGCGAGCGTAAAACTAGAAAACAGTGCGGCGATCGCGAAAACTTCAGCTTGGAATTTCGTCATTTACATGTACTGCTTGGTTCATCAGCGATAGGTGATGATTATTTAAGCCTTTATTGCTGATTAATTACTGATGTGCGATCGCAGATTACTCTGGCTTACCGAAAAGAGTTCAGGGATGTTTTGACAGTGATATGCAAGCAAGGTTTAGCAGAAAGATTTCATAGAACCCAAAATGGTTGAATAAACAATACATGAGTGATGGTTAAATGAGTTGATGGTGTCATATCCATGCCTATAATATAGACGTCTCATATTTTCTATTTTGCTATTCTGATCATGGATCTAAGTAAATTAAAACATGTCTTCAACGTCAATACTATATCCATGTGATATTTGTGCCGAGGAATTTCTTAACAATTTGTTTCAAAAATCCCAATTTGGTGAAAAAATGGCACTCAAAATCCTCCAATTTTCTTAGGACCTGTTTTTATGCATTGGGGTGGCACCACACAAACATACCATCATTTCTTATCTTTTCTTAACAGCAAACTGACGGACGTACTGACGAACAAAATTGTATTTGGAACGGATGATGAGACTGTTCGATCTGGTTAATGTGATCAAGGCATGTTTCCCAACAGCGGGACACACGTTGTGCACTTTGCATTTAATGAAAAATGCCAGACATAACTTAGGAAAGACAGAAAATGACAAGACAGTTAACAAAATTACAAATAAATTTTTTGGCACAGATTGATGACGATAGATGACAGAGAGACTTATGACGAAATAGAAACTGATTTTCTACATCTTTACAGCACTAGCACATATTTGACAAAGAGGCCATTTCCAAAATTGAAGGCGAAAGTGTTTCTTCCCAGACTAAGTTACCAATCTATTATTCCTTGCCTGTGGACGAACAATAATTGTGAAAGCATGAACAACGTAACAATAATCAATTTTACTCAATAATGATACGAAACGCTCTTTATTCTGCCATATCAGACATTTGTTTTCAAATCAAATAAGAAACGGTCGTTGTAAATTTAATCAGTTTTCCAAATCAAAGCAAATAAAAAAGTTAAATGGTAATACGAAACGCTCTTTATTTCTACCATATAAGGCAATAATAAACAAGTCTCAAAGTCGCATAACTCCCACTTATATGTGGGTAAATGAGCCGAAATAAGTGTCAAGAAGGCACAGCACTATAAACATATACCAGTGCAAAATAAGTGCCAATAAGGTACAGCACTATAAAAATATGAAAGAGTCAATGACACTGTAGCTCAACTTGGAAAGGGAATAATTTAATGTATTACAGTCAATGGAGCGATTAGGAATGTGGAAAGTTGAATGTCTATTACTAGTTTATGGACATGAAGAGAAAAGTAAAATCCAAGATGGCTGCTGGCGGCCATGTTTTCGGCCGAATGACCCCAAAATGAATCGTTCCCATCTACATGTCATCGTTAACATCCATGACAAATTTTATGACGATCAGACTAAAGGTACGACCTGTAGCCCGTGCTAAAGAATTTAATCATACAAAGAGTAAAATCCAAAATGGCTGCTGGCGGCCATGTTTTTTGGCCAAATGACCCCAAAATTACTCGTTCCCATTTACATGTCAATATTAACATCCATGACAAATTTCATGATGATCAGACGAACAGTACGACCTGTGGCCCCTGCTAATGGATTAAATTTTGAAATCCAAAATGGCCACTGGCGGCCATGTTTTTTGTCCAAATGACCACAAAATGACTCGTTCCCATATACATTCCAATTTCAACAGCCATGACAAATTTTATGATGATCGGACTAAAGGTACGACCTGTAGCCTGTGCTAAAGGATTTAGTCATACAAAGAGTAAAATCCAAGATGGCTGCTGGCAGCCATGTTTTTCGGCCAAATGACCCCAAAATTACTTGTTCCAATCTGCATGTCAATGTTAACATCCATGACAAATTTGATGATGATCAGATTAAAGGTACGACCTGTAGCCCGTGCTAAAGAATTTAGTCATACAAAGAGTAAAATCCAAGATGGCTGCTGGCCGCCATGTTTTTTGGCCGAATGACCCCAAAATTACTCGTTCCCATCTACATGTCAATATTAACATCCATGACAAATTTCATGATGATCAGACGAACAGTACGACCTGTGGCCCGTGCTAATGGATTGAATTTTGATATCCAAGATGGCCGCTGGCGGCCATGTTTTTTGTCCGAATGACCCCAAAATGACTCGTTCCCATCTACATTCCAATTTCAACAGCCATGACAAATTTTATGATGATCAGACTAAAGGTACGACCTGTAGCCCGTGCTAAAGGATTTAGTCATACATAGAGTAAAATCCAAGATGGCTGCTGGCCGCCATGTTTTTTGGCCGAATGACCCCAAAATTAGTCGTTCCCATCTACATGTCAATATTAACATCCATGACAAATTTCATGATGATCAGACGAACAGTATGACCTGTGGCCCTAGTCCAAGTCTTCTTGTACTAAAACCAGCTAAGATATTGGGATGGCGATGCTGGCGTTTAGTCCAAGCCCGCTTGCATACCAATCCTACCACATGAGTTACGCCCACGATCTGTGGCGGGAATTTGTGGTGTATTTTACTCGATTTACCTAGCAAATCAATACATGATGCTATATACATCGGAAAGGCTTACATCTAATGGTCATAATGGTGTATAATAATCTAACTTTAATGTTAAATTACACATAGAATATTCCGGTTGATTGCCACAAACATCGATTTGTTTCTCTGTTTGTTTACGTTTTAACCGAAAGCCGAAGTGGTCCTAATAAGTTCGGCATAATCCGCTGTTTGTTCTGGGAATTCTACTTTCCGTTTCTATATATAGCGCGGGTTTTTCCGAACAAAAAATGCGAAAACCGATCGCCCGAAAGTCCAGTTTTCTATGTGCTTTCAGAACAATTCCCGCACTAAAAACTTAATGACATAATGGAGGATCAAAACGGTAGTTTTGTTGACAATTATCGCAAGCAACTTGTCAAAATTGGAGCAAATTAGATCTCTTGTGTCTGACTTGCCATGCGTGTGGTGTGCATTTTGACATCTGTGTTGATAAAATAATCGGAGAACCGAATCACACAGTTTCGAAATATAGTTCTTCCGTTTTAGTGGGACTTTTCAAACTTAAGGTTCATTTATTTAGTGTATTACATTTATATCTCCAATGTTTAATTAATCTATTTATTATTTTATTTATTGACACACATAATTACGATTACAATGGAGAATTCATCGTAATTTGCGTTGTTGTCCAAAATCTACGGAATATTTTCAACGGAAAATGCCGAACACAGTTCGCGAGGTCAACCGAGTTCGCATACTTTTAAAAAATTGTAAACATTGAGGTAAATGTCTCTTTTCGCATTAAATTACCGTTTTAAATTCACAACTGATGTGGGTTTCAGATAAAATAGCATGTCTTCTGTGGAAAATATCCGTTTATTGTCGCAATTGTGATATTTTATTTCATATAATTGTGGTTTTATTTGAGCGGGTCACTAACGCTTAAGCCGTGTCATAAGCGAGCATATAGGGCGGGCTTGGACTAAACGCCAGCATCGCCATCCCAATATCTTAGCTGGTTTTAGTACAAGAAGACTTGGACTACTGTGGCCCGTGCTAATGGATTGAATTTTGAAATCCAAGATGGTCACTGGCAGCCATGTTTTTTGTCCGAATGACCCCAAAATGACTCGTTCCCATCTACATTCCAATTTCAACAGCCATGACAAATTTTATGATGATCGGACTAAAGGTACGACCTGTAGCCCGTGCTAAAGGATTTAGTCATACAAAGAGTGAAATCAAAGATGCCTGCTGGCGGCCATATTTTTTTGGCCGAATGACCCCAAAATGACTCGTTCCCATCTACATGTCATTATTAACATTCTTGAAAAAATTTATGATGATCAGACTAAAAGTACGACCTGTAGCCCGTGCTAAAGAATTTAGTCATACAAAGAGTAAAATCCAAGATGGCTGCTGGCGGCCATGATTTTGGGCCAAATAACACCAAAAATTACTCGTTCCCATCTACATGTCAATATTAACATCCATGACAAATTTCATGACGATCAGACAAATAGTACGCCCTGTAGCCCGTACTAATGGATTGAATTTTGAAATGCAAGATGGCCACTGGCGGCCATGTTTTTTTACCGAATGACCCCAAAATTAATCATTCTGGTCTAAATGTTGATGTCAACAGCTATGATAAATTTCATAATGATCCGACCAAAGGTACGACCTGTAGACTGCATTGTTGACGCCTTACGTACACACGCACACACAGACACACGGACGACAAAGCCATGGCAATAGCTCAAACTTTACAAAGTAAAGTTGAGCTAATAAATGTTGGCTGCAGGGTGTGCCGATGGATTCAAGTTTGAAAACCAAGATAGCTGCCGGCAGCCATTTTTATAATGAATTACGAAATAATCGATGGCTCCCATCTAGAGGTAACCCCGATGATCCATATGAAGTTTGCTGATGATCGGATGATGATTGTGGCCTGTAAACTGTGCCGAAGGATTTAGTAATGCGAAGAGCAAAATCCAATATGGCCACTGGCAGCCATGTTTTTCAACAGATTTTGGAAATAATCGATGGCTCCAATCTAGAGGTCACCCTGAAGATCTATATAAAGTTTGGTGATGATCGGATGAGGAATGTGGTCTGTAGGGTGTGCCAAAGGAATTAGTCCTGCAAAAAGTAAAATCCAAGATGACTGCCGACACCATATTTTTCATCGAAAAATTTTCAAATTTGATGGTTCCAGATCTAGAGGCGATCCTAAACAAGCCTGCAAATTTTCAAAACAATTCTCCTATAAATGCAGGCTGAAGACTGCCGTTGAATTCAAATTTGAAATCCAAAATGGATGCCGGTGGCCATGTTTTTTAACAAATTTCAGAAATTATCGATTGCTCTTGGTCTCCTCAATGATCCGTATGATGTTTGCTGATGATCGGAAGAGGGATGTGGCTAGTAGGGTGTTCCTAAGGATTTACTCATGCAAAGAGTAAAATCCAAGATGGCTGCTGACGGCCATGTTTTTTTTAACCAATTTCGGAAATAATCGATGGCTCCCATCTAGAGGTCACCCTGAAGATCCATATGAAGTTTGGTGATGATCGGATGAGGGATGTGACCTGTAGGGTGTGCCGAAGGATTTACTCACGCAAAGAGTAAAATCCAAGATGGCTGCTGGCGGCCATGTTTTTTAACGAATTTCAGAAATTATTGATGGCTCTTGGTCTCCTCAATGATCCGTATGATATTTGCTGATGATCGGATGAGGGATGTAGTCTGTACGGTATGCCATAGAAAATCATTCAAATTCGATAGCTCCCATCTAGAGGTGATCCTGAACATGCGTGCAAATTTTCAAAAGATTTCTCCAATAAATGCGGGCTGCAGGGTGTGCCGATGGATACAAATTTGAAATCCAAAATGGCTGCCGGCAGCCATGTTTTTTAACAAACTTTGGAAAAATTGATGGTTCCATCTAGAGGTTACCACAAAGATCGATATGAAGTTTGGTGATGATCAGATGAGGGATGTGGCCTGTAGGGTGAGCCAAAGGATTTAGCAAAGAGTAAAATACAAGATTCCCATCTGGAGGTGAACATAAACTTGCCTATAAATATTCAAAAGATTTTTCCAATAAATGCGGGCTGCAGGGTGCGCCGATGGATTCAAATGTGAAATTCAAAATGGCTGCTCCGGCCATGTTTTTTAACGAATTTCGGAATAAAAATTGATGGCTCCCATCTAGAGGTCCCCCCGTAGATCCATTTGAAGTTTGGTGACGATCGAATGAGGGATGCAGCCTGTAGGGTGAGCCACAGGAAACTGTTGATGCACAGACGCATTCATGGAAGTGAAGTTGAACTAAAAAGGGACAAATTCAGCTACATTTAATAATGCCATATTATAAAGATTATTATAAGCGGAATCGAAAAAAATATTCTTGGCATAATAGTCCAGGAGATATTGGTCGACCTCTGCACCCCCCCCCCCCCCCCCCCCCCAGGACTCAACTTCACCCCACTAATTTTCTTTCTTAATGTCTTCTCTAATTTTTTTCGGTTGTTAACAAGAAAAAAAAGTGGCCGCAGAGACTCCAGACAAGATGGTGTCCATCATGACAGCCATTTTTTAAATATGCACCAGGTCTCTTTGATCGCCGTTATAGTGAAGATGATATCACAGGCGGTCTTGTTTTCCGCTCGATTCATTATGCTAATATACAACCCTTACAAATTAGCAAAAAATCCGACACCAGAATCCAATATGGCGGCCAAGATGGCCGCCAAAATGTGAAAATATGCTATTTTTCTGACATGTTACCAGCTTTCGTTTGTCTCTGTGGGAAAATATTGGCATCTTGGGTTGATATTATACATTTATCGTATAGAAGAGTCATTGGCGGATACATGGGGACCATAACATACATTCATTGTTGGATATTTTTGTCCGATATCACGTTTTCCCAAATGCCGGTATAATAGGTCAAAGCCGAATCTACGTTAATAACGAGATGTAATGTTTCGAATCAATGAATGTTATTGCTATCATAACAACACCCATGCATATATATGTGCAGGAGATACTCGAGCTAGGATTCCTCTTATACCTGAGTTGAGGAATATTCAGCCAAATCCAAGATGGCGGCCAAAATGGCCACCAGAAATAGAAAAATCGTCGAAAATCGCTGATTTTAACATCAGTGAGTATTATTGTCAAGACAACTCCACACCTGCTTACTATTGTGAGTTGGTAACACTTAGGCGAAGAACATTCCTTATACTATATCCAAATAAAAGTCCCCAAATCAAAAATGGCGCCCAAAATCACCGAAATTCCCTCATATTCACATCATTGGGCATTATTGTCGAGACAACTCCACCCCTGCTTACAATTGAGTTGAAATACTGAGGTGAAGTAATTACCTTACATCTCCAGGGGGGGGGTGAACAAATTTTTGCCGGGGTGGGTGGGTGGTCAAAGCCACCAACAAGCAATTTTTTCCGCAACTAAAAAAAAAATTCATGCTTGTTTTTTAGTGTTTTGGCAATGAGCTGGGCTTCAAACCCACTTTGAATGAGAGAAATAATGTAATTCTAACTGTAAACTGACTGCAGGCAGTCATCGTGTTGTATTTTGTTGCAAATTTTGAAATCCAAGATGGCCGCTGGCAGCCATGTTTTTTTGGCCGAATGACCTCAAAATGACTCGTTCCCATCTACATGTCAATATTAACATCCATGACAAATTTCATGATGATCAGACGAACAGTACGACCTGTGGCCCGTGCTAATGGATTGAATTTTGATATCCAAGATGGCCGCTGGCGGCCATGTTTTTTGTCCGAATGACCCCAAAATGACTCGTTCCCATCTACATTCCAATTTCAACAGCCATGACAAATTTTATGATGATCAGACTAAAGGTACGACCTGTAGCCCGTGCTAAAGGATTTAGTCATACATAGAGTAAAATCCAAGATGGCTGCTGGCCGCCATGTTTTTTGGCCGAATGACCCCAAAATTAGTCGTTCCCATCTACATGTCAATATTAACATCCATGACAAATTTCATGATGATCAGACGAACAGTATGACCTGTGGCCCTAGTCCAAGTCTTCTTGTACTAAAACCAGCTAAGATATTGGGATGGCGATGCTGGCGTTTAGTCCAAGCCCGCTTGCATACCAATCCTACCACATGAGTTACGCCCACGATCTGTGGCGGGAATTTGTGGTGTATTTTACTCGATTTACCTAGCAAATCAATACATGATGCTATATACATCGGAAAGGCTTACATCTAATGGTCATAATGGTGTATAATAATCTAACTTTAATGTTAAATTACACATAGAATATTCCGGTTGATTGCCACAAACATCGATTTGTTTCTCTGTTTGTTTACGTTTTAACCGAAAGCCGAAGTGGTCCTAATAAGTTCGGCATAATCCGCTGTTTGTTCTGGGAATTCTACTTTCCGTTTCTATATATAGCGCGGGTTTTCCCGAACAAAAATGGCGAAAACCGATCGCCCCGAAAGTCCAGTTTTCTATGTGCTTTCAGAACAATTCCCGCACTAAAAACTTAATGACATAATGGAGGATCAGAACGGTAGTTTTGTTGACAATTATCGCAAGCAACTTGTCAAAATTGGAGCAAATTAGATCTCTTGTGTCTGACTTGCCATGCGTGTGGTGTGCATTTTGACATCTGTGTTGATAAAATAATCGGAGAACCGAATCACACAGTTTCGAAATATAGTTCTTCCGTTTTAGTGGGACTTTTCAAACTTAAGGTTCATTTATTTAGTGTATTACATTTATATCTCCAATGTTTATTAATCTATTTATTATTTTATTTATTGACACACATAATTACGATTACAATGGAGAATTCATCGTAATTTGCGTTGTTGTCCAAAATCTACGGAATATTTTCAACGGAAAATGCCGAACACAGTTCGCGAGGTCAACCGAGTTCGCATACTTTTAAAAATTGTAAACATTGAGGTAAATGTCTCTTTTCGCATTAAATTACCGTTTTAAATTCACAACTGATGTGGGTTTCAGATAAAATAGCATGTCTTCTGCGGAAAATATCCGTTTATTGTCGCAATTGTGATATTTTATTTCATATAATTGTGGTTTTATTTGAGCGGGTCACTAACGCTTAAGCCGTGTCATAAGCGAGCATATAGGGCGGGCTTGGACTAAACGCCAGCATCGCCATCCCAATATCTTAGCTGGTTTTAGTACAAGAAGACTTGGACTACTGTGGCCCGTGCTAATGGATTGAATTTTGAAATCCAAGATGGTCACTGGCAGCCATGTTTTTGTCCGAATGACCCCAAAATGACTCGTTCCCATCTACATTCCAATTTCAACAGCCATGACAAATTTTATGATGATCGGACTAAAGGTACGACCTGTAGCCCGTGCTAAAGGATTTAGTCATACAAAGAGTGAAATCAAAGATGCCTGCTGGCGGCCATATTTTTTTGGCCGAATGACCCCAAAATGACTCGTTCCCATCTACATGTCATTATTAACATTCTTGAAAAAATTTATGATGATCAGACTAAAAGTACGACCTGTAGCCCGTGCTAAAGAATTTAGTCATACAAAGAGTAAAATCCAAGATGGCTGCTGGCGGCCATGATTTTGGGCCAAATAACACCAAAAATTACTCGTTCCCATCTACATGTCAATATTAACATCCATGACAAATTTCATGACGATCAGACAAATAGTACGCCCTGTAGCCCGTACTAATGGATTGAATTTTGAAATGCAAGATGGCCACTGGCGGCCATGTTTTTTTTACCGAATGACCCCAAAATTAATCATTCTGGTCTAAATGTTGATGTCAACAGCTATGATAAATTTCATAATGATCCGACCAAAGGTACGACCTGTAGACTGCATTGTTGACGCCTTACGTACACACGCACACACAGACACACGGACGACAAAGCCATGGCAATAGCTCAAACTTTACAAAGTAAAGTTGAGCTAATAAATGTTGGCTGCAGGGTGTGCCGATGGATTCAAGTTTGAAAACCAAGATAGCTGCCGGCAGCCATTTTTATAATGAATTACGAAATAATCGATGGCTCCCATCTAGAGGTAACCCCGATGATCCATATGAAGTTTGCGGATGATCGGATGATGATTGTGGCCTGTAAACTGTGCCGAAGGATTTAGTAATGCGAAGAGCAAAATCCAATATGGCCACTGGCAGCCATGTTTTTCAACAGATTTTGGAAATAATCGATGGCTCCAATCTAGAGGTCACCCTGAAGATCTATATAAAGTTTGGTGATGATCGGATGAGGAATGTGGTCTGTAGGGTGTGCCAAAGGAATTAGTCCTGCAAAAAGTAAAATCCAAGATGACTGCCGACACCATATTTTTCATCGAAAATTTTTCAAATTTGATGGTTCCAGATCTAGAGGCGATCCTAAACAAGCCTGCAAATTTTCAAAACAATTCTCCTATAAATGCAGGCTGAAGACTGCCGTTGAATTCAAATTTGAAATCCAAAATGGATGCCGGTGGCCATGTTTTTTAACAAATTTCAGAAATTATCGATTGCTCTTGGTCTCCTCAATGATCCGTATGATGTTTGCTGATGATCGGAAGAGGGATGTGGCTAGTAGGGTGTTCCTAAGGATTTACTCATGCAAAGAGTAAAATCCAAGATGGCTGCTGACGGCCATGTTTTTTTTAACCAATTTCGGAAATAATCGATGGCTCCCATCTAGAGGTCACCCTGAAGATCCATATGAAGTTTGGTGATGATCGGATGAGGGATGTGACCTGTAGGGTGTGCCGAAGGATTTACTCACGCAAAGAGTAAAATCCAAGATGGCTGCTGGCGGCCATGTTTTTTAACGAATTTCAGAAATTATTGATGGCTCTTGGTCTCCTCAATGATCCGTATGATATTTGCTGATGATCGGATGAGGGATGTAGTCTGTACGGTATGCCATAGAAAATCATTCAAATTCGATAGCTCCCATCTAGAGGTGATCCTGAACATGCGTGCAAATTTTCAAAAGATTTCTCCAATAAATGCGGGCTGCAGGGTGTGCCGATGGATACAAATTTGAAATCCAAAATGGCTGCCGGCAGCCATGTTTTTTAACAAACTTTGGAAAAATTGATGGTTCCATCTAGAGGTTACCACAAAGATCGATATGAAGTTTGGTGATGATCAGATGAGGGATGTGGCCTGTAGGGTGAGCCAAAGGATTTAGTGATGCAAAGAGTAAAATACAAGATTCCCATCTGGAGGTGAACATAAACTTGCCTATAAATATTCAAAAGATTTTTCCAATAAATGCGGGCTGCAGGGTGCGCCGATGGATTCAAATGTGAAATTCAAAATGGCTGCTCCGGCCATGTTTTTTAACGAATTTCGGAATAAAAATTGATGGCTCCCATCTAGAGGTCCCCCCGTAGATCCATTTGAAGTTTGGTGACGATCGAATGAGGGATGCAGCCTGTAGGGTGAGCCACAGGAAACTGTTGATGCACAGACGCATTCATGGAAGTGAAGTTGAACTAAAAAGGGACAAATTCAGCTACATTTAATAATGCCATATTATAAAGATTATTATAAGCGGAATCGAAAAAAATATTCTTGGCATAATAGTCCAGGAGATATTGGTCGACCTCTGCACCCCCCCCCCCCCCCCCCCCCCCCCCAGGACTCAACTTCACCCCACTAATTTTCTTTCTTAATGTCTTCTCTAATTTTTTTCGGTTGTTAACAAGAAAAAAAAGTGGCCGCAGAGACTCCAGACAAGATGGTGTCCATCATGACAGCCATTTTTTAAATATGCACCAGGTCTCTTTGATCGCCGTTATAGTGAAGATGATATCACAGGCGGTCTTGTTTTCCGCTCGATTCATTATGCTAATATACAACCCTTACAAATTAGCAAAAAATCCGACACCAGAATCCAATATGGCGGCCAAGATGGCCGCCAAAATGTGAAAATATGCTATTTTTCTGACATGTTACCAGCTTTCGTTTGTCTCTGTGGGAAAATATTGGCATCTTGGGTTGATATTATACATTTATCGTATAGAAGAGTCATTGGCGGATACATGGGGACCATAACATACATTCATTGTTGGATATTTTTGTCCGATATCACGTTTTCCCAAATGCCGGTATAATAGGTCAAAGCCGAATCTACGTTAATAACGAGATGTAATGTTTCGAATCAATGAATGTTATTGCTATCATAACAACACCCATGCATATATATGTGCAGGAGATACTCGAGCTAGGATTCCTCTTATACCTGAGTTGAGGAATATTCAGCCAAATCCAAGATGGCGGCCAAAATGGCCACCAGAAATAGAAAAATCGTCGAAAATCGCTGATTTTAACATCAGTGAGTATTATTGTCAAGACAACTCCACACCTGCTTACTATTGTGAGTTGGTAACACTTAGGCGAAGAACATTCCTTATACTATATCCAAATAAAAGTCCCCAAATCAAAAATGGCGCCCAAAATCACCGAAATTCCCTCATATTCACATCATTGGGCATTATTGTCGAGACAACTCCACCCCTGCTTACAATTGAGTTGAAATACTGAGGTGAAGTAATTACCTTACATCTCCAGGGGGGGGGGTGAACAAATTTTTGCCGGGGTGGGTGGGTGGTCAAAGCCACCAACAAGCAATTTTTTCCGCAACTAAAAAAAAAATTCATGCTTGTTTTTTAGTGTTTTGGCAATGAGCTGGGCTTCAAACCCACTTTGAATGAGAGAAATAATGTAATTCTAACTGTAAACTGACTGCAGGCAGTCATCGTGTTGTATTTTGTTGCAAATTTTGAAATCCAAGATGGCCGCTGGCAGCCATGTTTTTTTGGCCGAATGACCTCAAAATGACTCGTTCCCATCTACATGTCAATATTAACATCCATGACAAATTTCATGATGATCAGACGAACAGTACGACCTGTGGCCCGTGCTAATGGATTGAATTTTGATATCCAAGATGGCCGCTGGCGGCCATGTTTTTTGTCCGAATGACCCCAAAATGACTCGTTCCCATCTACATTCCAATTTCAACAGCCATGACAAATTTTATGATGATCAGACTAAAGGTACGACCTGTAGCCCGTGCTAAAGGATTTAGTCATACATAGAGTAAAATCCAAGATGGCTGCTGGCCGCCATGTTTTTTGGCCGAATGACCCCAAAATTAGTCGTTCCCATCTACATGTCAATATTAACATCCATGACAAATTTCATGATGATCAGACGAACAGTATGACCTGTGGCCCTAGTCCAAGTCTTCTTGTACTAAAACCAGCTAAGATATTGGGATGGCGATGCTGGCGTTTAGTCCAAGCCCGCTTGCATACCAATCCTACCACATGAGTTACGCCCACGATCTGTGGCGGGAATTTGTGGTGTATTTTACTCGATTTACCTAGCAAATCAATACATGATGCTATATACATCGGAAAGGCTTACATCTAATGGTCATAATGGTGTATAATAATCTAACTTTAATGTTAAATTACACATAGAATATTCCGGTTGATTGCCACAAACATCGATTTGTTTCTCTGTTTGTTTACGTTTTAACCGAAAGCCGAAGTGGTCCTAATAAGTTCGGCATAATCCGCTGTTTGTTCTGGGAATTCTACTTTCCGTTTCTATATATAGCGCGGGTTTTCCGAACAAAAATGGCGAAAACCGATCGCCCGAAAGTCCAGTTTTCTATGTGCTTTCAGAACAATTCCCGCACTAAAAACTTAATGACATAATGGAGGATCAGAACGGTAGTTTTGTTGACAATTATCGCAAGCAACTTGTCAAAATTGGAGCAAATTAGATCTCTTGTGTCTGACTTGCCATGCGTGTGGTGTGCATTTTGACATCTGTGTTGATAAAATAATCGGAGAACCGAATCACACAGTTTCGAAATATAGTTCTTCCGTTTTAGTGGGACTTTTCAAACTTAAGGTTCATTTATTTAGTGTATTACATTTATATCTCCAATGTTTAATTAATCTATTTATTATTTTATTTATTGACACACATAATTACGATTACAATGGAGAATTCATCGTAATTTGCGTTGTTGTCCAAAATCTACGGAATATTTTCAACGGAAAATGCCGAACACAGTTCGCGAGGTCAACCGAGTTCGCATACTTTTAAAAAATTGTAAACATTGAGGTAAATGTCTCTTTTCGCATTAAATTACCGTTTTAAATTCACAACTGATGTGGGTTTCAGATAAAATAGCATGTCTTCTGCGGAAAATATCCGTTTATTGTCGCAATTGTGATATTTTATTTCATATAATTGTGGTTTTATTTGAGCGGGTCACTAACGCTTAAGCCGTGTCATAAGCGAGCATATAGGGCGGGCTTGGACTAAACGCCAGCATCGCCATCCCAATATCTTAGCTGGTTTTAGTACAAGAAGACTTGGACTACTGTGGCCCGTGCTAATGGATTGAATTTTGAAATCCAAGATGGTCACTGGCAGCCATGTTTTTTGTCCGAATGACCCCAAAATGACTCGTTCCCATCTACATTCCAATTTCAACAGCCATGACAAATTTTATGATGATCGGACTAAAGGTACGACCTGTAGCCCGTGCTAAAGGATTTAGTCATACAAAGAGTGAAATCAAAGATGCCTGCTGGCGGCCATATTTTTTTGGCCGAATGACCCCAAAATGACTCGTTCCCATCTACATGTCATTATTAACATTCTTGAAAAAATTTATGATGATCAGACTAAAAGTACGACCTGTAGCCCGTGCTAAAGAATTTAGTCATACAAAGAGTAAAATCCAAGATGGCTGCTGGCGGCCATGATTTTGGGCCAAATAACACCAAAAATTACTCGTTCCCATCTACATGTCAATATTAACATCCATGACAAATTTCATGACGATCAGACAAATAGTACGCCCTGTAGCCCGTACTAATGGATTGAATTTTGAAATGCAAGATGGCCACTGGCGGCCATGTTTTTTTTACCGAATGACCCCAAAATTAATCATTCTGGTCTAAATGTTGATGTCAACAGCTATGATAAATTTCATAATGATCCGACCAAAGGTACGACCTGTAGACTGCATTGTTGACGCCTTACGTACACACGCACACACAGACACACGGACGACAAAGCCATGGCAATAGCTCAAACTTTACAAAGTAAAGTTGAGCTAATAAATGTTGGCTGCAGGGTGTGCCGATGGATTCAAGTTTGAAAACCAAGATAGCTGCCGGCAGCCATTTTTATAATGAATTACGAAATAATCGATGGCTCCCATCTAGAGGTAACCCCGATGATCCATATGAAGTTTGCTGATGATCGGATGATGATTGTGGCCTGTAAACTGTGCCGAAGGATTTAGTAATGCGAAGAGCAAAATCCAATATGGCCACTGGCAGCCATGTTTTTCAACAGATTTTGGAAATAATCGATGGCTCCAATCTAGAGGTCACCCTGAAGATCTATATAAAGTTTGGTGATGATCGGATGAGGAATGTGGTCTGTAGGGTGTGCCAAAGGAATTAGTCCTGCAAAAAGTAAAATCCAAGATGACTGCCGACACCATATTTTTCATCGAAAATTTTTCAAATTTGATGGTTCCAGATCTAGAGGCGATCCTAAACAAGCCTGCAAATTTTCAAAACAATTCTCCTATAAATGCAGGCTGAAGACTGCCGTTGAATTCAAATTTGAAATCCAAAATGGATGCCGGTGGCCATGTTTTTTAACAAATTTCAGAAATTATCGATTGCTCTTGGTCTCCTCAATGATCCGTATGATGTTTGCTGATGATCGGAAGAGGGATGTGGCTAGTAGGGTGTTCCTAAGGATTTACTCATGCAAAGAGTAAAATCCAAGATGGCTGCTGACGGCCATGTTTTTTTTAACCAATTTCGGAAATAATCGATGGCTCCCATCTAGAGGTCACCCTGAAGATCCATATGAAGTTTGGTGATGATCGGATGAGGGATGTGACCTGTAGGGTGTGCCGAAGGATTTACTCACGCAAAGAGTAAAATCCAAGATGGCTGCTGGCGGCCATGTTTTTTAACGAATTTCAGAAATTATTGATGGCTCTTGGTCTCCTCAATGATCCGTATGATATTTGCTGATGATCGGATGAGGGATGTAGTCTGTACGGTATGCCATAGAAAATCATTCAAATTCGATAGCTCCCATCTAGAGGTGATCCTGAACATGCGTGCAAATTTTCAAAAGATTTCTCCAATAAATGCGGGCTGCAGGGTGTGCCGATGGATACAAATTTGAAATCCAAAATGGCTGCCAGCAGCCATGTTTTTTAACAAACTTTGGAAAAATTGATGGTTCCATCTAGAGGTTACCACAAAGATCGATATGAAGTTTGGTGATGATCAGATGAGGGATGTGGCCTGTAGGGTGAGCCAAAGGATTTAGTGATGCAAAGAGTAAAATACAAGATTCCCATCTGGAGGTGAACATAAACTTGCCTATAAATATTCAAAAGATTTTTCCAATAAATGCGGGCTGCAGGGTGCGCCGATGGATTCAAATGTGAAATTCAAAATGGCTGCTCCGGCCATGTTTTTTAACGAATTTCGGAATAAAAATTGATGGCTCCCATCTAGAGGTCCCCCCGTAGATCCATTTGAAGTTTGGTGACGATCGAATGGGGGATGCAGCCTGTAGGGTGAGCCACAGGAAACTGTTGATGCACAGACGCATTCATGGAAGTGAAGTTGAACTAAAAAGGGACAAATTCAGCTACATTTAATAATGCCATATTATAAAGATTATTATAAGCGGAATCGAAAAAAATATTCTTGGCATAATAGTCCAGGAGATATTGGTCGACCTCTGCACCCCCCCCCCCCCCCCCCCAGGACTCAACTTCACCCCACTAATTTTCTTTCTTAATGTCTCCTCTAATTTTTTTCGGTTGTTAACAAGAAAAAAAAGTGGCCGCAGAGACTCCAGACAAGATGGTGTCCATCATGACAGCCATTTTTTAAATATGCACCAGGTCTCTTTGATCGCCGTTATAGTGAAGATGATATCACAGGCGGTCTTGTTTTCCGCTCGATTCATTATGCTAATATACAACCCTTACAAATTAGCAAAAAATCCGACACCAGAATCCAATATGGCGGCCAAGATGGCCGCCAAAATGTGAAAATATGCTATTTTTCTGACATGTTACCACCTTTCGTTTGTCTCTGTGGGAAAATATTGGCATCTTGGGTTGATATTATACATTTATCGTATAGAAGAGTCATTGGCGGATACATGGGGACCATAACATACATTCATTGTTGGATATTTTTGTCCGATATCACGTTTTCCCAAATGCCGGTATAATAGGTCAAAGCCGAATCTACGTCAATAACGCGATGTAATGTTTCGAATCAATGAATGTTATTGCTATCATAACAACACCCATGCATATATATGTGCAGGAGATACTCGAGCTAGGATTCCTCTTATACCTGAGTTGAGGAATATTCAGCCAAATCCAAGATGGCGGCCAAAATGGCCACCAGAAATAGAAAAATCGTAGAAAATCGCTGATTTTAACATCAGTGAGTATTATTGTCAAGACAACTCCACACCTGCTTACTATTGTGAGTTGGTAACACTTAGGCGAAGAACATTCCTTATACTATATCCAAATAAAAGTCCCCAAATCAAAAATGGCGCCCAAAATCACCGAAATTCCCTCATATTCACATCATTGGGCATTATTGTCGAGACAACTCCACCCCTGCTTACAATTGAGTTGAAATACTGAGGTGAAGTAATTACCTTACATCTCCAGGGGGGGGGGGGTGAACAAATTTTTGCCGGGGTGGGTGGGTGGTCAAAGCCACCAACAAGCAATTTTTTCTGCAACTAAAAAAAAAATTCATGCTTGTTTTTTAGTGTTTTGGCAATGAGCTGGGCTTCAAACCCACTTTGAATGAGAGAAATAATGTAATTCTAACTGTAAACTGACTGCAGGCAGTCATCGTGTTGTATTTTGTTGCAAATTTTGAAATCCAAGATGGCCGCTGGCAGCCATGTTTTTTTGGCCGAATGACCTCAAAATGACTCATTCCTATTTACATGTCCATGTTAACATCCATGATAAATAGTATGCACAGAATTCATATACAGCTGTTTACAGTGAATTTCCCCCCGCAAATCTCTGTTTTAGTGTTAAAAGGGGGGTGGGTGTAAAAAAATGGTCGAAAAAACTGCCAAAAACAGAAAAAAAATTGGCGGTGGGGGTGGGTGGGTACAAAAAATGATCGAAAGGGAAAAAATGCCATACGTGCCTGAAATTTTTTTCCGACCTCCCTCGACATCTCATGAAAGAAATGGTTTTCCAAATTGAAGATGGCGGCCAAAATGGCGACCGAAATTTGAAAACACGCCTACATTCCTTTACTTTCTTACGATGGGCGTATTGTTTCGCGATTTCTACCCACCATTACATGTTGATATGGAATATTGATATTAAGTATTCATTAGGGTTTGGCAATTGATACTCACAGTAAATATGGCGGCCAAACTGGCGGCCAGAAATTGAAGAGAGGCCAATATTATCACATACTAATTTAAACTTTTTGTCATAATATCGATCTGTATAGATGAAACGGTACATAATATAAGCCATCTATTAGTTCCAACGTAAGTCATAGCCTTTTGACGGATGAAAACCCACAATCGCGATGTGACATTTCAAAATCCATTCTCCACTAAGGGCCCATACTGGCCGTAACCGTATATAGGTGCACCGAATAGTCATATTATGACTTCCAAGAATCCAAACAACAGTACCTGAGCTTATTCTGATTTGCCACATTCGGCATTATCTAGACCAGTTAATGTCTCTTCGTCAGATTAATCTATCTCCCTCACAACAACAGTTTTCTACACTTCGTTGTAGAAGGGCACCACTAATCGGAATGTTTCAATCAATACATATGCCGGTGTCCAGCTCACGTGTTTGTTTCGAAAGCTTGGAATTTTTATCCTTATTCTTGGGGGCTTCATTCGTAGTATAGCTTATGGTATAATTCAGATGCTACATATGGGGTATGGGCGTCATCTTGTGCGATACACTAGAAAGGTATTCGGTCGATGCGTATACTAGCTTTCAGAAGGACCTATCTTTTTGCGTATTGTCAGCTGTGGTTACCTAATGGGGATAACAACGTGTACACCTCGTGATCTTCCCAAACAGCCACTTCCCAATATATGGTTCATCAATTCACATACTCATCTAATGCACTGACGTACCCGGACAACTTCTGTATATGGCTTCGAATGTTGAAAGCCTGACATTTGACGGATGCCTCTCTGCTAAGGCGTAGAAGACCATAATGCATAATATACCCAAACTTCTTGAACATGATCCTAAGAACAATCTTGTTGGCGTCCAGCAATCGTCTCACCGAACAGATCCAAGCAGACGATAACAATACACACAGTGCTAGTTTGTGGGAAAGTCTCATGATAGTGGAAATGAAATTGTACCATGACTGCACCGCCCCTTATTTGGTATGTTTTAGATTCAGACAGGATCTCATGTGTGGCTTTGCTTTCCTTGTATGCTAAGATTGTATGTTCCCATCCATTCTCCACTAAGGGCCCATATGGAGCCGTTCTTAATCAACTGGACCAGGCGTGTACCATTGGCTACTACTGTATAAGCCCCACCAAGACTTGGGTGTAGTCTTAAAGGCGATACCTTTGATAGTTGGTTGATATGTCATACTCACGCTGGGTGGTATGGTTCAAGAAAGTACAAATGCCATCAACAAAAGGGTGAAATGTTCAACGCGAAGAACATCCAGAGGAATATTACGTTGAAGAGCTCTTGCATTCAGTTCAATATACGTTGGTACACCATGTGATTTCTTGGTAACATCACCATTGCGACCATTTTCCTGCATGAGACATTAACTAATATATTCTAAAGTTATATATATAAAGCTATATGATCATAAAGGTCGCGTTCCCCAATGTCCACAGCCATTGCCATCGAGACTATAAATTGTTCTTTACATACATAGTGAAATAAATGCACCACAGTTCCTGACATTTTCTTGAATAATACCACCCACATACTGACACTAACCATGAGAGAGGATAACACAAACGCATACATTCATGCTAAAAAGACATTATCCTTTAGTCCATCCGACTGTTTTGAGGGAGGCTAGCATAGTATTATCCAGACAAAATTGTACGTCTGGTCAAGTTGAATCAGAACGGCTTCGAAACGGATGTGGAAATACAATCTTACCACACACAAAAAAAACCGACACGCATGACATTCTATATCTTAAACATGCACCAGGTGTAGGGGTGGTGTATACCGTGGCCCATTTCATTCCCACTATCATGGCGCATGTCCACAAACTAGCACGGCGAGTATTGTTCTTCTCTGCTGGGAGATATTCGACGAGACAACTGCGGCACGTCACACAGTTTGCTTCCGATCATGGTCAAGAAGTGTGGGTAGTCGATACACTATGGTCTTCTGCTTAGCAGATAGACATCTGTCCAAGAGAATGAGACAGCTAGCACCATCGAAACACTGTCGAAGTTGTCCACGTATGCCAATGCGTTCGCTGAGTTTGTGAGTTGACGAACCATATATTGAGAAGTGAATAGCTAACTGGTTCACCAGGTGTACATGTCGTTATCCCCATACATAGAGAATACCTTCTGTAAGATTGTATACTCATCGACCATATGCCTTCCTAGTTCAAGATGACGCACAAATCCCATATTTAGCAAATATTTATAATCGTA
Source organism: Siphonodentalium dalli (assembly GCA_032622095.1). Lineage (NCBI taxonomy): Eukaryota > Metazoa > Mollusca > Scaphopoda > Gadilida > Siphonodentaliidae > Siphonodentalium > Siphonodentalium dalli. The sequence continues at coordinate 69,402,771 of CP136068.1, forward strand.
AGCTAGACACCGGAAAATGATTGTTTGAAATGTTATGATTAGAGGGACCCTTCTCCCAGGAAGTGGTGAATACTTTGTCGGTGTGAGCGACCTAGATTTATCAGACAAAGAAATGGAAGCTGGTCCAGATAATTATGAACGTGACAAGGCAAATCAGAATCTGTTATCAGGTAATTGTTCTGATATGACTATCGGCGCACCTACGCTTACGGCCATTATCGGCGCTAAGTGGAGAATGGATTTTGAAATGCCACATCGCGATATTAATTGTGGGTTTTCATCTTTCCAGAAGGATACGAGCTATATTATGCGTTTTGATATGTTTAAGTTGAACTAGTAGATGGTTTATGTACAGTTTCGTCCATACATACCGATATTATGACAAAAAGTTGAAATTAGTACGTGAAAATATCGATTTCTTTTCAATTTCTAGCCGCCAATTTAGCAGCGATCTTGACTGTGAGTATCAATTGCCAAACCATAATGAATACTTCATGTCACTATTCCATATCAACATGTAATGGTGGGTAGAAATCGCGAAACAATAACGCCCATCGTAAGAAAATAAAGAAATGTAGGCTTGTTTTCAAATTTCGATCGTCATTTTGGCCACCATCTTTGATTTGGAAAACCATTTCTTGCATGAGATGTAAGGGAGCATGTCAAAACCTCTTTCGCGCCGTAACGTTGTACGTTTTCGTCAATTTTTCGTCATTTTCGCCGTCTTGGTTAGATGTTTTCGCAATTATCGCAGTTTTGTTTCGACAGTTTCCGAGTTTTGCTCAACATTTTCGCCGTTTTGTTTCGACATATTTTCGCAGTGTTTGTTTTCGTCAAGATCGCAGTTTTGTTTCCGTCAATATTGCCTGTGGTGTCGATATGATCTGCAACACACTTTGTGTTTCGTCATGGTCGCAGTTTTATACGAATGTGTCGTGAACAGTAAGATGTCGGTGTCTTGCAGTGCTGAAAGTAAACTGTATAGTAGACTCATTGTATATCGAATCGAAGAACGAATGGGATATGGTGTTGGGCTTTGGTAATGGCATGAAAACGGCTGACTTAACCATACAACATTTCATAATGCACCCACTGAGTGATTCCAACATCAAAGCCCTACATCTTTATTATCAACTTTCTGATAGAAAAATCCCAGATAAGTAAAGCATCATATAATAATATATACATTTAAAAAACAAGCTTATACCGGACATTAAGCTAATTAATATAAAAATATTTCAGATTTTATTTCATTCACTCATTCAGCAACGTAGTCTCTGACCAAAAATAACGTGATTTCCGTGGGTGTGAAAGGTAACAGCCTTGTCAACAGCTCACTTCCGTAACTTGGTTGCCACAATCAACAAAGCAACAACAATGCTAACATTTCGCTTGTTGTTTCACCGATCAAGTGAATTTGACAGCCAATACATTCGCCATGTACATTCCCGGCGAATACATCATTATTCCTCTAATTATTGTCTCGCTAGAATGTGACACAATTTCTTGAAACGAAACTCGAGACGTCGTGATAACTGATATACAATGACTAAACTATTTTCCATTTTTCAAGTTCGCGGGCAAGACTCATAAAGTGAAATGTTCAAGTGGTTAAATAAAAATCGACGGATCTTGATCTGGTCACCCATGAAAAATAGATATCCGTGACATGCGGAAACTAATTGTTATGGATATTTATTCCTATTTAAAATAGTTCAGATTTTAGTTAACAATAACATGAATTTCTTCCGTCTATATTTATGTTTGTTTACGTATTCCGAGGGGGGTGATTAGATCCGCCGACCCGCTCCCTGTTTATTGGTTGTAAATGAATCGGATTTGCGTTTATTAATCGGCATTTTTGTATTATGGTACAACTAATTTCCCCAATTTAAGTTATACTATAGTGTTTACTTCATGCCGACTTCAAGATCAAATAAATAAACATGAACAAAATAAGTTATGTTAATGTTTAAGTATACCGCTGGGTGATTTGTTTAGATTCAACAGCCGGCTTCCCATTGTGGTTGTTGATTGGTTGAATGTGAAAAATATTCCCACGGTACGTCACAACTATTAAGGGGAGGACAAGTGACCAATATCGAATGGGGATTTCCATGCAAATCTCCGGAGCAAAAGTTACATATGGAGCAGTTGTCCGGGAACCAAAGCAGGCATATCATTGAACAGTCATAACATTTAACTGGCAGGTGCGCGCTAGGTAAATTATACAATTTTGCAATAAGTAAATTTTGAGAATATTTCTATGTAAATTACATCACATGACCTACATTTGAAAAATCAATATAAAATTCAAAAATAAATACACCAACATTATAATGGAACTGGTCACAAGCGGATTCACCAGACAAATACCTGTTGTTTCCAATACCACCTCAAGTCACCATCAGAAGTATGTGCAACTCTGTAACTTTTGCTCCGCAGATTTACATGGAATTCCCCATTACAAATTGGTCACTTGATCTCCCCCTTAATTCACAGCGAACTATGCAGTCATGCATTTCATTCACGGGAGCATGAAGTACTGTGAATTAGTCACCGATGTAAACATTTTAGCCCAATTATATAATGCAGACATTTATGGTAGGCTACCGAGTACGCAGGCCTGCAGTTAAATATTAAAACACTCAAGTGTTATTTCATAATGTTTTGCGCTCATCGTGAGATGATTTTTTTTTGTGTTCTGATGCAGTCATTTCACTTCACCGATTTGTTAAATTGACAGAGGGATGTCTTCAGTTCATGTCATAATCTTATTATAAGCCCCGTTAATCGTGCACCGCAATTTAATTAGTGTCCCAATTACCACTCCCAATCACTGTAATCAGGTGAAACTAATTACGTGCCACACCTGAGCACTCTCCTGTAAATATGTCATATATGTAGGCCTCCCCAGCGCCAGTTCGCATGCGCGAATTTTATCGCATCCTTTCGATTTAACTTTTCGTCACTATCGACATTTTAAAAAGCGAATTGTTGTCGATGTTTCGACGTCGATTTTAGCGTTGTCGAAAGTTTCGACATTTTAGTTTGTTGCGGTTTCGACGTTATCACACTTTTATGGCCAGTCGCTTTCAACGTTATCGCATTATTTTTCGTCATTTTCGACATTTCGTTTTTGCACAATTACGTCGATTACGTCAAAACTTTTTCGACAATATTTTCGCATATGCGAAAGAGGTTTTGACATGCTCCCTAAGGTAATTACTTCACCTCAGTATTTCCAACTCAACTGTAAGCATGGGTGGAGTTGTCTCGACAATAACGCCCAATGATGTGAATATGAGGGAATTTCGGTGATTTTTCCAAATCTGTCCGCCATTGTGGGCGTCATTTGGATTTGGGGGACTTTTATTTGGATATGGTACAAGGAAAGTTCATCGCCTAAGTGTTCCCAACTCACAATAGTAAGCAGGTGTGGAGTTGTCTTGACAATAATGCTCACTGATGTTAAAATCAGCAATTTTCGACGATTTTTTATTTCTGGTGGCCATTTTGGCCGCCATCTTGGATTTGGGCGAATATTCCTCAACTCAGGTATAAGAGGAATCCTAGCTCGAGTATCTCCTGCACATATATATGCATGGGTGTTGTTACGATAGCAATAACATTCATTGATTCAAAACATTACATCGCGTTATTAGTGTGGAAATCGGCTTTGACCTATTATACCGGCATTTGGGAAAACGTAATATCGGACAAAAATATCCAACAATGAATGTATATTATGGTCCCCATGTGTTCGACAATGACTCTTCTATACGATAAATGTATAACATCAACCCAAGATGCCAATATTTTCCCATAGAGACAAACGAAAGGTGGTAACATGTCAGAAAAATAGCATATTTTCACATTTCAGCGGCCATCTTGGCCGACATATTGGATTCTGGTGTCGGATTTTTGGCTAATTTGTAAGGGTTGTATATTAGCATAATGAATCGAGCGGAAAACAAGACCGCATGTGATATCATCTTCACTATAACGGCGATCAAAGAGACCTGGTTCATATTTAAAAAATGGCCACCATGATGGACGCCATCTTGTCTGGAGTCTCTGCGGCCATTTTTTTTTCTTGTTAACAACCGAAAAAAATTAGAGGAGACATTAAGAAAGAAAATTAGTGGGGTGAAGTTGAGTCCTGGGGGGGGGGGGGGGGGGGGTGCAGAGGTCGACCAATATCTCCTGGACTATAAACTATTCCGTCACTGAACAACTTCATGTTCGGTCACTCAAACTGTTGGTTTTATGGTACAGTATGTCAAGGAAATATTTGCAATATGTGGTTCCTGACATGTATTTCTGAGAAATAGTTTTATAAAAATAAAAATTGTTTTAATTGATGAATTCTAATATAAACAACATTTTTTTTTATAAAACGAGTTTCTCAGAAACACATGCAAAATGAGCTAATTTTGTAAAAGTTTTATCATAATTTAAGGTGTTGAAACAGGTAATCTTTCACACAAGTTGTGTTGTAACTGAGCAATCCTGAGTGATTCTACCAGGTAAAATACAGAATAAAGTTGTTACAGTGTATCTGGAAGTCTTCCATTGTAGGTCCAATAACTGCATCCTTCGGCGTGTCTTCCATCTGTAGCCAGGGAGGAACACCACCAGAGTATATGTTTCCGGAATCTCTGTCTGGGACCTAGCAAAGAAATTAAAAAAGAATTCATAGCAAGAAAACCGATTTTAGGCCATGGTTAATTAAGTTTATGTTTAGCATCATCCAGGATTCTGAGAATTAAATACAAAATGCAGTGATTATTCATTATTATTAATTATTCTCGATTTATTTCTGAAGTTAGTTATATAGTATAACACCAATCTTGTTCACCTTCATTTTATGCAATGAAGCATGTTTTAAGTACTAAGAATAAATGTTCATATCTAAAGTTTCACAGGGGACACTCTTTGGGACAATGGGATTGATTATGCCAATAATTAACCAAATGAGTTATTATTTTTGCCAAAAAAAGGAAATGCAGCAATTAAGGCTAAACATAATATTAAGTGACTATGGCCTAATCACTACAAGATTATGCTTCTTTGGAGTTTTGTGTGCGGCTGATATCACACAAAACAATAAATCTGCAAAGGACAGAGAAGTCAGCTCATAAAGCAGGAAGAAGTTAGGGTGATCTATGATTACATAGCCTGGATATCAGGCTAATTAACACCGTTATAGTCGGGAGGGAAAGAAAACAGTATGGTATGGACACACAATTTCTATTCTCCAATACAGTTACTTCTCTTACATGGCACATTCAGTGCAAAAGTAGTAGTCCATCGACCTGTAGATGAACTGGGAACTTATTGCAACAGAATATATTTTCATACCATAAGTTTCTTTACTATCCCAAATAACATTCACAAAAACTCCCCATCATTCCTCCTTTGGAAAAGTTGTTTTTAATCACTTTTATTTTTTAGAATATTTTTCAAATTGTGTGCACACGGTTTTCCGCAGTATTTGTATGTGAACATAATTCTCGAGATCACATGCAGTGATGTTTATAGGGCATTGGGTTATATAACACACATATTCCACACTATTTTACTTGCATATTCCTACAGTACTAAATTGTATTTATACTGTGGTTCAAAGTAGTTCGTTAAAAACATTGGGATAATGCATACCACAAGTTTTTGGACTTCTTCTTATTTATAAATTTGAACACAGCTGTTCAGCTGTGTATGTTGGATTATAGTTGTTCACCTTCACATCTATGATGTATAATCTTGGCCAACCAGGGACGTGGCTAGATTGTCTTTATTGTGGTGGTAACTTAGAATGGCAATGGGACGACCTAATCTAGTGTGCTACAACATCTCCCCCTTCTGCACATCTTGCATCCCCTGCTGGTTTCGCCTAGTATATCTCTTCCACTGCCCTGATCATCTCCACCCCCTGCCTGAACTGTTCTTACCTTAATATGTGGTGGCCAGTTACTCTAAATTTATCATTCAAAGAGACTACCTAATTTATTTTTTAATATGATTATGTAATTAATTTTCAATTACCCAGTTTATCTCCTCACCCCATTTTCCAATTGATGGCCAATCATTGGAATGAAAGTATGAAAATATTTGAATTTTGGCCTAAACAAAATATTTCACACAAAATACTGGTTGAAAAACCAAACTATCAGAACAATTTCTATGTATTTTTGGTTTGAAATTTCAAACATTAATGTTGTGTAAGTTGTATACTCACCTGAGATCCGATGAATGTGACACCCTCACCGGAGGCCATCATGGTACATTTGGCCGGAATCTGCTCAGGTTTCATTTCCTCTGACTTCCTCTTTACAACTGTGTCTGGTCTTGCTGATCTAGTCTAATAATTATTCAGGAAACATAGAAAGCACAGATCTCCAAAGAAAGTTCAATATGGGAGGTACCCATGCATCAGCTCAGATAAAGAGTGTGTTAGATACTAATAATTATCATGGAGTACAATCCTTTATGAAATCTATCAAATTATATTATATCTCAAGTGACTTTCTCGCGTTCTGATTGGCACACTGATATACTATTTTACAATAGTACCCCAGTAGGAATCCTGCTTGCCCACTACTGTTATATTTCTATTTATAGTAACAGACTCATTTCACGCAATTGGATTGCCGCTTGAAGACACAGCCAATCTGAAACTATACATTGTACGTTACTTGTTGCAATATCGGTATATCATTAGACTAATTAGAGAATTTTAATGATCTAACAAATGTCTGATAATAGCTATACAATGTATTTAATAGTTTGTCCGTTTAGTTGGCAAGCGAACAGTCCTAATTTTTAAATGCCAGTGAACGTTATTTATAAATTCCTTTTCCGTTTTCATTGTAGATATTAATATAACTTCTGAATTTTCACCAAAATGTCTTTGCTGATGACGTATTTATAGAAATAAATGCATGAATCATGAAGAGATGCTGTTAGATGTAACTAATAACAGAGTTATGCTCTCCTGCCATTGTTAAAAGATTGCCGTAAATTGTAAGATCTGAGACCGATTTCTAAAATTCACGATAAATAAAAATGTGACAAAATCGGACACAGAAATTATGAGAGAATTGACACCAATGTTCGATATAATATAATAAATAATGCATGTCTGGTCGTTGACTATGCCAAAATAGTGATCGGCGGCTTGTTGACTATTCCCCATCTCGGACCACTATTTTGGCATAGTCAACTCCAAGCCATGCATTATCTATATAATAATAATAAGGCTGCAACTTTTGAGGGTTCAATGACATTAATACCAACTTTAAAAGTCAATGACACTGTAGCTCAACTTGGAGAGGGGATAACGTCATTTGTAATTCAAGTTGAAAATGTGTCTCTGAAACATGTATTCTGAGAGTTGCTAACTTTAATTTTCGATTCATCAGCATCGGTAGCTGATCGGTTAACAAATTTTTAATGGAACACTGCATCATGACAAAAGTGTAAAATACGTCACCACAAAGACAGGAGTCGCATAATCGAGTCAACCACTCAAGATGTTTACTATAGATACCGTTGACAAGTAGTTTTCCGGGCACTGTTCCATGGAATGTACCCAGATAATTGATCACTGAAAAAGGATATCTCACCTCATAGCATGCAATGTTGATAAAATGTGCTTTTCTTGCAGTTTCTTTAAATTTTTTGGTGGATTGAAGTTCAATGGAGATAAACATACACTGTTTTATTGGATACAAAATGTTTTCATGCTCGAATCCCCGAATATCCAACTCAACAGAGTACTTTTATCTCCTAATAAAAGGTCAGCAGACCACAGTGTCCCCCGAAAACGTGGCAATTCGATGCCGCTTTGTTGAAGAAATTAAAAAAAAAATGTTTAATTTTCTAAGTTGAAAAGGGTTAATAACTCTGTAAAAAAAAAAAAATTCCGTCATCTATATACATGTTGCACATCTCCAATATGTGGGTAACAATACTCTGAAGTTTCAAATATCTACGATCGAAACTGTAGGAGGAGTTGATTACACCACGAAGGTACCCTCATACAGAAAATTATAAAAAATGTTGAAATTTTCTAAGTCGAAAAGGGTTAATAACTCCGTCAAAAAATTATTTTTCCGTCATCTATATACATGTTGCACATCTTCAATATATGGGCAACAATATTCTTAAGTTTCAAATCTCTGGGATAAAATCTGTAGGAGGAGATGATTACACCATGAAGGTACTCAAAAGTGTGACGGACTAACGAACGGACAGACGGTACAACGGAAGGACCCCGTTTCTATAGTCCCCCAAAAATAATTTTTTCGGGGGACAATAATTACACCCCATGGAGCAATAAGCAATGTGGAAAGTTTAAATGTTTAACCCTTTCATGATGGGGATCTGTTATGGTGCAACATTAAAGACCATGTGCCAATGCATTCTCTTATATATGCGAGTCTCCCATAGGGAGCCTTGCATATATAAGAGAATGTACTCACTTATAAGGTCAAGGTAAATATTGTTAGGCCAATGTATTATTCTCTTATATATGTGAGGCTCCCTATGGAGATTGGCATATACAAGAGAATGCATTGGCACAGGGTTTTCGCAAAAAATCAGGAAGTTCCATTCATGTTAAGCAATACAAGAGGTCAACTGGAGCCATATGAAGTTTGGGATCAATTGAATGAAAAATGTTGGCTGTTGGACATGCCAAAGTATTTAGTGATGCAAAGAGTAAAATCCAAGATGGCAGCTGGCACCCATGTTTTTGAACGAATTTCGTTCAAATTCGATAGCTCACATCTAGAAGTGATTCTGACGTGACCTGTAGGGTGTGCTAAAATAAATTGTTGATGGACAGACACATGCATGGGCGGACGGACGCCAACCCATGGCAATAGCTCAAACTTGACTTTGTCAAGTATAGCTAAATATCTGGGCCAGAGTTTTATTCAGAATGAAACAGTAATGATCGTTTGTACATAGTAAGTGTATTCCCGAAACACGGTGAACAAATACGAAAATGTCAATGACACTGTAGCTCAACTTGGAAAGGGATTAATTTCATGTGTTACAGTCAATAGAGCGATTAGGAATGCGGAAAGTTGAAATGTCTAAGTAATACCAGATTATCAACATGAAGAGATATATATAAAGTAAAATCCAAGATGGTTGCTGGCGGCTATGTTTTCGAATAAAATTCCAAAAAATTTGATAGTTTCCATCTACTAGATCAATATCAATATTAATATGAAGTTTGGTGATGATTGGCTGAGGGAAGTGGACTGTTGGGTGCGCCAAAGGATTTGTCATGCAAAGAGTAAAATCCAATATGGCTGCCAGTGGACATGTTTTATGACTGAATGACCTCAAAATGACTCGTTCCCATCTACATGTTAACAGCCTTGATAAATTTCATAATGATCGGCCAAAGCTACGACTTGTAGCCATTGCCAAAGGATTTAGTCATGCAATGAGTAAAATCCAAGATGGCTGTCAGCGGCCATGTTTTATGGCCGAATGACGCCAAAATGACTCGTTCCCATCTACATGTCAATGTCAACAGCTATGACGAATTTTATAATGATACCAAGCCATGGCAATAGATCAAACTTTACAAAGTAAAGTTAAGCTAATAATGAGCGTTTGTCTCACTTTGTACTGACAATTGAAACCAGCTGATAATTTAAGAGAATTTGTTTGTTTGTCCAGATCATGTATACCAGTAGTCTGTCTATATAAAGGTATCCTCCAGTTTGTGTTTGGGACAGATTTTATAGGGATTATTAGCATATTGAATGTTCAACAAATTCAGAATAATGGCAATGAATAGAAATAAAGTGATAATTTGGCTTGATTTCTAAAAAGCTGATCATTGTATCCGTACCACATGAACACTTTGCAACAACAACAACAAAAATCAATAAGCCAGTGAATAGACAGGTATTATCTCTTGAATTAGATTACATGACGATAACAGAATTTCATGCAGTTGTGTGTTGAACACACCATCAAGTCATGTGGGTACCAAATGACAATTTTATTTGAAGCTGAGTACCCAGCATACCACGGAGTGAAAAACAAGCACCTCATAAATATCTGTAATCTCCAGTATGATTGTTGGTGATAGATGGTAAAATGATGGGGAGTTTGCATCATGCTACATTGATCACAATGTTGTAAGCAGCAAGAAATGTTAGACCAAAACAAGAGATGGACTGTCGTCCGGTGCATACCCCCTCGTGGCATACCGACTAGTGTGGGCATATCTATAACTTATGATGGCTATACTCAGACAGATGGACCCACACACCAGCATTTTCATATAAACAAAGATGAGTAACTATAGAACAATTAAAACAAAACAAACATTTGAATGTGCCATTAAATGTCCTCTTTGAATGTGCCATTAAATGAACAACCATACAAAATTTCATTGAGATCCGAGCATTACTGTTCAAGTTATGAGCTGAACAGACATCGGATGGACCAAACAACCAACATTTCCAGATAAACAAAGATGAATAACTCTAGAATGGAAAAGCGGAACAGAACAATGGAACCCTCTATTGCATGTCCTCATAGTAGTGAACATCCGTACCAAATTCCATTGAGATCCCAGCACAACTGTTGAAGTTACGACATGAACAGACACCAGACGGACCAAAAAGCCAACATTTCCAGATAAACAAAGATGTATAACTCTAGAATGGAAAATCCGAACAAAACAATGGAACCCTCTTTTTAATGTCCTCATGGTAGTGAACATCCATACCAAATTTCATTGAGATCCCAGCACAACTGTTGAAGTTACGACATGAACAGATACCAGACGGACCAAAAAGCCAACATTTCCAGATAAACAAAGATGAATAACTCCAGAATGGAAAATCCGAACAAAACGATGGAATCCTCTTTTTAATGTCCTCATAGTAGTGAAAATCCATACCACATTTCATTGAGATCCCAGCACAACTGTTGAAGTTATGACATGAACAGACACCAGACAGACCAAAAATCCAACATTTCAAGATAAACAAAGATGAATAACTCTAGAATGGAACATCCGAACAAAACGATGTAACCCTCATAGTAATGAACAGCCATACAAAATTTCATTAAGATCCGAGCACTACTGTTCAAGTTATGACATGAACAGACATCGGACGTACGGACGCATGGATGCACGGACGGACGGACGGTACGACGGACGGACGGACAGGTGCAAAACAGTATACACCCCTTTTTTTTTTAAAGGGGGTATAATTAGTAATGAAGAGATTAACTGGACTGGCAATCGCAATTGGCTGCTATTTGGGTAATCTGTTTATAATCGGCATTGGAGAAAAAATCCTGCTGCTCCGATGGTGGTTCCAATTATTTCCGTTTTTCCAGCAAAGTGAGAAAATGGTAAATCAACATTCAACTCAACAGTTGTTTTAGGTATTGTAGGGTATAAAGTAATGGTAAGTATGGTCAGTCAACATTATAGTTAAAACAATATATGGTTTATACAGTGAATAAACATTAAAACGTAACCATATATTGGGAGTCTTTGAGATAAGTTAAAGTGTGTACCGAAAATAGTTAACTGACTTCGCCAAATTACAGAAAGACTGTGTTCAGTAAAATGGGTAATTGAAAAATTTGGAATAGATTCGCAGCCAAGTAGTCAAATGCCTGACACAGATGATGGATACAGAATGAAAACCTGTCTTAACGACAAATCAGAAGATTGAACCCTAGTATAATAAGACTAACATTGACTGGAGTATCAGACAATGTTTATAAATATGAAGCAATTTCGACAACCGACATAATTGATGCTGTCAGGAAATGTACTGTGGAACATTTTTGTCATAATAAACTTATGAATGAACACAGAGCATGAAGTCAAAGATTCAAAACTCAAAAATTAAGTTTAAAACTTATTAAACTGTAGGTTATATAAACTAATATAGTAATATAAACTGATATAGTAATTTTGAGGAGTAATCAGGAATGAAGGCATTTTGATATATCTGCAAACACGACAAAATATCTAAATGTCACCAGGATCATGCATCCTTTAAAATCAATGAAATCATGTCACTGTAAGTGCTAACTCTGTATGGGAGGCCCTTTTCACATTTATTATGTATTTACGCTTAAGCGCAAATAACCTCTATCATTTGCGCTTAAGCGCAAATCATTTGCGCTTAAGCGTAAATCATTTGCGCTTAAGCGCAAATAAAAATTAATATTCATTGATTCCCCCCTGAATTAATTTTAAATGGCACAGGTCTAAACACATCACTCAAGTCTATATAGGCCCACCATATGAGGGAAGCAATCCCTCAGTAACTCCTAGATCCCTTTTATGACATGGAAATGGTATACCGGTAGATCTGTGCAGGATATGTCTCATTTATAAAATATACTTGATCTCTGTGATGGAGACACAATTTTTTGGGGACAGGGATGCTGATAATATGAAAATAGGGTTTTTTCCCCCTATTTCAAGTCAATAAGTACACCATATGAAGGAAGCAAGCCCCCCCGGTAACCCCTAATTCCCTTTTTATGGCCATGGAAATGGTATATATCTGTGCAGGAGATATCCCTTTAATAAAATATACTAGAGCTCTGGGAGTGAGACACCAATTCCTGGGACACCAGGGACAGAGATGCTGATATGCATATGGAAATATGTTTTTTCTTCAACTTCGAGTCTGTATGGGGCTAATCGGGCTATTACTATGGGCCCATCATAATTTACTATGAGATGGACTCAATCATTCACAATCAGAGGGAAGTAAGGGAGTGTTAGGTATTTGCGCTTAAGCGCAAATGATTTGCGCTTAAGCGCAAATAAATTGATAGACACATATTTGCGCTTAAGCGCAAATATTTGCGCTTAAGCGCAAATAAATAATAAATGTGAAAAGGGCCTCCCATAACTCTGCAGTAAATGAAAGTAGAACATGCGGTATGCACAAATTAATTTCCTTGGACACTTGACATAACTATCGTGTAATTCAATATCCATTCATATATCGCATTCTTCCACAGCCTGTCGGCTTCGCAGGCAATCTTAAATCTACTGGTGGATAAATTTCTTCATTGCTTGATCATAACTGTATTATCAGCTAAATGGATTATTAATTTATTTTTCGCTTTATATTCGGTAGCTGTGACTATACGGTTCAGTTAGATCAGGATATAATCAGTTTTATTGTGTGGCTAACTAGTTATGGTGAATTTTGTTTATAATAAGTGTCAACATTGCATCACTTTTTGTACTATATATAGTATAACTGACATCGGCCGATTACTATGTTTTAACAATCGACCGATGGTGCATTTCTCATATCGGTTCATCACTAATCAAAAGAGTTTAGAGTGAGGATAATCAACTAAACAGAAATGATAAAATGGAGAATTTTACTATATGGAAATATGTCAAGTACCAAATTTATATACAACAGATTTAAACTCTACGTATATACATGGTCTTTATATTACTTACGGGTATGGTATGGCTTAGACAGATCATGGAGAACCATCTTGAATGCATCATAAGCGACATCATTGTCTGCATATTACAAACAACCTAACTATAAAGTGTTGATTTTTACTTACAAATGTTCCTAGGTTTCTAATAAGTACACTATGTAAAGGATATTGAAATAGGACACCAGAGGTCACACTATGACAAAATATTGATCTATCATAAGACTGAAATAACAATATATGGATACGGATCCCTGTTGACACCGAGTGCAGATGATCTCTGACCTCATAACTTCATCAACCACCACACACCTGTTGTAGACCTGCTTCCAAAACCTTTCGCTGTTTCATTTCTTTCATCTGTATTCTGTTTGCTTCCTGGGAAATAAGATTTTATTTTTAACAATCAGCGCAGGTAAAGGCACATTCTGCTTTGTTCATTTACTGTCCACACAAGTACATTGTGTTATTAATATAAGCTTCAATGGTTCCATATTAGAATAAATTCAATATTGCAGTTTCAACTTTATACATGTATCTATTATAGATATATTCTGCGATATTGCCAAACCTATCAAATGCCAACAAATAAATATTTATTTTCACAAATCATGTCAAATTTCCTTCTCTTTACAAACTAAGGCTCTATCTGATACCAGTATTGTATTGATCCTGTCATGATTAGCGACTGCATTCCTGAAGAATTCCATTATTTCAAGGCCTGTCAGCAGAAACAAAATCCATAGATGACATAGGCTATAAATTGATATGATAAGGCCAAATAAAAAAAGGTACTAGATTCTCAGTAGACCTGTTAAGTTTTGAAAATGGCCAGCCGGCAGATTTTTGCGGGAGGTATGCCCAGATATGCTCATGAGTGGCAAGTTAAAAAAAAAAAATTATTTTGATTTTCATCTTTTTATTTATGATGAAGATTATGTAATTTTATTTTATAAATATATATACCTAAATAAAACAGTAATGAAAACAAGAGTTTTATACAGCTAATGTGAGATACATGCATGTTATATAAAATAAGACAATGCTGAGAAATAGTTTATATGCCAGCATGCAAAGGTCAAGGGCACCTGCTGACCATGGCTATACCTTTTGTGGTCTTCAAAATACGGTATTTCCGAGTTCTCAATAAATCAGATCTCTTTGGTGCAGAAGGTAATTATAGTAGACCACATGACCGCTATGGTGGGTGCAATATTGGCAACAATGGAGCTGCTAACTGTGAACATCGATTTCAGTGCTATGAATGTGTCGAAGACGATGTTCTTATCTATTCTTATTTATATATAATACTAGAAGGTGACCCCACTTCGTCCGGGCTATTCAAAAACCAAATTTCAAGTCGATAGCTCCACCCGTTTCCGAGATCTGGTCTGCGCATGCGCGAAGCTGGCATCGCACGGGCTCGGCGACCCGATAAAATTCGTATCCGGGGCAAGATACATTCACATACCAAATTTCAAGTCGATAGCTCCACCCGTTTCCGAGATATATATATTGCCCAATGTCATTTGCGGATACCTCGGCCGGTGATGAGTTAACGCGACATCGGCCGGTTAAGAGTTAAACGCGATCACGTCATATTTACGGTATGTTTTTCGATGAGCGAAGCATGGTCCTGCGTTCTTCCCGATAATTAAGGTAGAAACTTTAAACACACACAAGCGTGTGATACATCATTGGAAAGATGAAGCGCCACAGATTCTAACCGTGCAAATTATATGACTGGCAATTTATTATTCGCGCTATATCGAATCGATTTGTGAGCACCGAACTGAAATATATTAGCGCAAAACGGCGTAAAAACAGATTTGACCTCGGCACGTGAAAAG
Organism: Siphonodentalium dalli; assembly: GCA_032622095.1. NCBI lineage: Eukaryota > Metazoa > Mollusca > Scaphopoda > Gadilida > Siphonodentaliidae > Siphonodentalium > Siphonodentalium dalli. Next base: position 69,418,103 of record CP136068.1, read on the forward strand.
TTGACCTCGGATCTGAAAATTAATATGCCTATGCCACTTCCCGACCGATAGTACCCTCACATACGAAGTTTCATCGAAATCGGGTCGGCCGTTTTCGAGTTCATCGCAAACACACACACAGACCACAGATACACAGACAGACAGATCTTCCAAAATATATAATAGATGAATATTAATGTGTAGAGTGCTACTTTGAATGCCCCACCATTAGGTCGAAGGGGGTGTTCTTCTGTATTCTTAATTATATATAATGTGATTGTTCTTGAATATTCTATAAGCCTGTATTCCCTCCTCCCATAGGGGAATAAGGTAGACAGCTAAGCCAATGTCAACATGCACTCTTTAGTGCGTGAGATAAATACTTCATGCGATATCTACTCAATTCCTGAAATATTCCTGAGTATAGATCATTTAAACAGGATTGATCGATAAAACATGCATCACATATGCATTAGTTACTATTGAAATGGAATTTATAAACTTGTGTCCCATGGTTTCCTCCTGCTATCGGAAACAATAGGTTGCATCTTAATGCGACATCTATCGAACTCTTAATATTTTCCTAGTCTAAATCACCATAGTGAAATTAAATGTAACTCCTGTTATGAAAGACCTTAATTTAATTTACTTTCTTGTATGGCACTCTGGCCAATTTATACTTCATTTATCCATGGAAAGATGAGCGGCCATCTGGGCTGTGTTTTATGCCAATATCAGGTGTTATGCGCCTCCACAGGAGATAAGCGTGATCTAACCCTGACTGACTTTTCTATATATACCATTATATATGATCATATAGAAAGCTATAATTGGACACTGTCAGCCCAGTTCTCAGTTTTCTCAGAATAAACTACTCAATCATGCTGAGAGCGAATATGCTACCGAATTTGATTCATCTGTGGATGATTTCACACTGGATTCCTACGGACCATAGCCATAGTGAAGTATTAGTGGGCTCTAAAAAAGTTGCACAATCGTCACTGCCATGTGTGCAACCACCGGGAGATGTCGAGACACGTCCCAAATGTCTGACAGACGGCACAGAGAAACTTCACAATGCACGTCAACCATTCTTGACCTTGAATGCGAGATTGTTGCACAGCAAAGCCAAGCATGAATTACCTAGATGTGTCCACATTGATATGGATTATGGGAGGATGCACCTTGGTGACGATGATACAAGATCAAATATGATCGAGAAAGGTTTTTGAATTTTCTGATGGAAGCTGTAAATCCATTCTCTTTGCACCAAAATTGAGGCAGTATTATGAGTATACAAAACATGAATTACACAGAGCTACTCTATCGCTGACTGCTGTATACTGTAAAAGTACATTTATTCGTGGGGGTCCAATTTTCGTGGTTTTCGTGGTTGCTGCTAACCACGAAATTAAAAACCCCACGAAAAATTAATCTTCCAAACTAGATCGATTTAGAGAAATAAGAAATGTCATGTGGGAGGTAATTCTATTGTCCCAATGTAAAATCAAAGCCAAGGGAGGTAACATTATCAAACTGGGAGTACATTAATGAAAGAGTAGCTACGTCTAATTACAATGTTTAATCACATACTCGCCATGTTTTCTTTTTCGAGATTGTTGACAGGAATTGGAGCCGAGTTTGTTATCAACAGAATCGTTAGCTACTTGCATAAGTAGAGCAGTATCATGATACGAACTATGATTCGTGTCAGGTAATCCAGGAGTTGTAGGAGGACGAAAATCAATCTTACCACTTTTTAACCAGCTTTGAGAGACATATTTGCATTATGCAGTTGACCATTTGGGGTTGTATTTCATATGGTGCAGACTAATAGATGTTGGCTTCGGTAAATAATCCCCAGTCTCACACTGATTGTGTTGAGAATTAAGCGAGTACTTTCATCTAGCTTTTGTATGCTTAAGTTAAGTAATACAATCCCGTCCTTAATATTCTCGATAGCCGGCAACAAAAGCTTATACACGGGACGTGCTAATTACGCCTGCAGTGCGGATGCGCAATTACTGACGGCTCGTCGAGGTGTCTACACTTCTATCAGTTCGATTTAATTGTTGTTATTGGGGATTTGGAGGTGACATTTAGCACCGGCGGAACCACGAATTTACGAACCCACGAAAAAGTCATAAATGGCTGAACCACGAAAATTGATACCAACGAATTTAAAGCCATTCACAGTAAATGATTTCTGGCATCTCTTAGAAGTAATTAGCAGTGCTCCCTAGCATCCAGCAGGCAGGGAGGTAATTGGTGCTACCACTTTCTGATATCTCGGAAATAAGAGTATTTAAGTTCTAACACATCCTTTTAAAAATATAGAGTTTTCCCCCTTCTATTGTCTACATTGTCATGTCAGTCATTTTCACTTCAATAAAACTGCTGTCACCTGTGAAGTGTCTGTGTTTATACAGCATTTTCACACATCATGACACAATTATAGCTTGGGAGAGTGTGAAAATCAATTAAGGTTGTCACCCTGTCACCAAAGTGCATCTGCACCTGTCCATTTATCGACGAAAATCAGATGTACTTTTTAGGGGCACATGCGGGAGAAATTTGGTGGTCTTCTGTATTTTTGAGGTTTCCCTATGGTAATCCGGGAGTTTCACGGACAATCTGTGAAACTTAACAGCTCTGATTCCCAAGCACCGCCACATTGAAATTAATGGTCTGCATTGGACATTTTATTTTCAATTTTGAATTTATGACAAATATAGTAAGAAAAAAAAAAGGAAAAAAAAAATCTGTTTCTGCATATTTTTACCAACATGTCCATACGTATTGAGCATTAATTTCAAAATACATGAACTCTTAACATATCTCTGTAATATGTGAAAAGAGTGACTATCATGCATGTGCATAGTGACATAGAATATGAAGTAGATGACTACATTGAAGACAAGAGCATCACTTGGGCATGGCAAAATACGCCCTTTAGCCATTTCAAATTGTACTACTGCAAAATAATATAATTAGTTGAGCTTACAAACAATATCTGACATACCCCAAACTTTAATGCCAAAATGCAGTAAATAAGTCGAAAAATGGCCATAACACATGTGAAAATAATTGGACAGAGCCCATATTCGACTTTGGCCTGTAGTTTTAGCAGGAAACACACATACAAGCTTTGGTTCAAATCAAATAATCCAAACAGGAGTTATGGGTCGGAAACCAAAAATGTTAACGGACAAAGATGGCCAGACGGATGGACAGACTGATTACATAATGCAACCTTTTTTTTCAAAAGGGCATATAGAAATGATTAACCCTTTCAGTGCCAAGTCGGATTTTTGTATCAACCCATATTTCCTTGATCATTTTTCAAATTTATTGATTATAATAATGTGATACATTGATGGAAAGATGTAAGAGCTCTTTCCACCAATGTATCACATTATTATAATCAATCAATTTTAAAAATGATCAAGGAAATATGGGTTGATACAAAAATCCGACTTGGCACTGAAAGGGTTAATAGCTGATCCTCATGATTTATCATTAGATGAAGATATGATACTCGCCAAAAACAAACTATCGTTCAATCAGTACATCAAGGACAAACCAATTGGTTGGGGATAGAGACATTCCTTCTGTGTAACAGCGGTATTAAATGGTTATTTTTACAATGCCGAGGTCTACAGCTGGCAAGTGCTGATGACAACATACCCAAACTTGGTGTAACTGGAAACCTTGTCATGTGTATAACCAATTTGTATAAAGATGAATACCGGAAGGTCAGCACTGATAGGTTTTACACATCCATGACCAACAGAGATTAAAAGGAACAACAGAGAAATAACTACAGAGAGGGTTATGGAAGACGGTTTAATGGTAAAGTCGGGGCAACAGTAATTAGAAGTCCATTTATTTCGTCACCACTACTCACATTGCAGATCCTCCTGAGCATGTACAATGCTATAACAAAACTGATGAACTTCTACATGCACAGGCAAATAAACGTTTATTCACATTTCATATGTTTGTTGCCAAACTTTGCCAACAGTTGTTCGGTAATTGATCGGTAATTCACCATCTGCTACATTTGCAGATCAGGGGACACAGATGAAGTGAGACTGAATATCGATGTCTATCATGATGCTGAAAGGAGCCAATCGGCCTCAACAAACCATCGTTTTATTGTATGCAGTGATAAATGCAGACAAAGCTCAGTGACCCATCACTCGGAGATAGAGATTTACCAAAATGAAGAAAGATGGGTTTATAAATGCTCGCTGTGTGAGGCATTCCTATGCATTTCCACACCAAACACAAACTGTGGGCATGATTGGCACAACAAAGTGCAGTTTTGGAGATAATTGTTCAGTGATGAAGAGTATGTGATAATACTCTGTTTAGCTACATGTGCATGATCTATATGCATGGATTATGTCAATTTGAATGTTATAATGTTTACCTAATTTATAATTTTTCACTAAATATTTTATTAGATTCACCGATTGTCCATAATAATAGTGCAGGGATCACATCATGTCACTTTATCTGATTGATTCGAGTAACCAACATTTCCTACTCTTAGGCAAAACTGGATTTATACTTGTCAAACTCAAGCTCTATTTTCAAAATCAAATCCTCTTGAGTTTATTTATAATCCTTTTGAGATAATTGATACAAATATTATTGAAATGGATAGATTGCTGCTAACTAATCAGCGATACTATATTTGGATACTCGGCGAATCTGGTTAGATCACACAAGGTAACAAGTGAATTCAAATTGTCAGCTTTTGCTACATAATGGTACATATATACATGATGGGTATACTGGATTTCTACGTCCGATCCTCCGTCTGTCCTTCCACCCATTGTCTGCCCATCTGTCTGTCAGAGCAGATATCTCAGCCACAGGTTGTCGATTTGGAATTTGGCATATTGTTTCAAACAATATAAACTGGAAGGAAGAGATAGTCTCTTGAAGTGCTTGATATATAATTAATGCACAATACATACCTGAGTACACTTCTCTTTCTGTTTCTCTTCATATGCCGCTATCTGTTTCAAAGCAGAAATCCTAAAACTGAATAAAAAAGGTGGGTTTTTTTACATGAATATTATAGTATTTGTTCTTAACCCTTTGAACCCTGGCTCCCCACAACGATCGACACCCTGACCCTGGGCTCCCAGTGGTATTTTTTATATTGTGGCCAGTGTTTAGATGTATGGTGTTGTTTATGTTCAAGTGGTGTCACATTTCTGAAACTTTAGATGTATGTTCCCCATGGACCACTGATTATTTTACGATCTGGTTAGATTGCCACGTGGTGTCAATATTTGCAACAGCTCGGCCAATTTTCGTCGCAGATGCCGACAGATTTTCGTTCTCATCGTTTACTGGTCACTCCCTGGTAACGGTTGCTAGGCATCTACCCTATATTGAAAGTAAAATACAATTATAGCTTTTACGGTCGTAATTCAGCCCAAGGAAATGGCGTTTTTGATGCAGTCAACACCCTATTGTGAAATTTGAGATATATCTGGCCAGAAGTCTGATCCTAACTTGTATTTAAGGGTAGCAATGGTTGCTAAGCAAATACCCCAAATGATCGAATGACACCATTGCCCTGTGAATCCAATAGTATTATGCCCCAATTTAGACATTCTTGGCATGCACATGCTGATGGTTATGTTCAAATGGTGCTACAGGTCTGAAATTTTACAGGTATGTTCCCATGGGCCACTGTGTATTTTTTTTACAACGGTATACTTTGCCACACGATCACTCCCTGGTAACGGTTTCTAAGCAACTACCCGGAACTGAAAGTATAATGCAATTATAGCTTATAGCGTCGTATAATTCCGCGCTAAGAAACAGCATTTTCTATGCAGTCAATACCCTATTGTGAAACTGGATATACATCAGGTCAGAAGATTGAATCTACATGTAGTTTGTATTTAACGGTATCAATGGTTGCTAAGCATATAGCCCAAGTGATCGAATGACACCACTCCCCTGTGCATTCAATGGCATTACGTCCCGTTTTAGACATCGCCTATAGGCAGGGTTTCCGCCAAGGGGAAATTAATGAGTCCGTATTGGGGAAACACATAACGCGAAGGGCGAAAATTTTGTTATTTGACACCGAAAAGTAGCCATTTCCTTGCACCTGAGTGTCCCACAAAGCAATCCAAGCTACGTATATTACGCAAGTCGATCATTTTCCGTGGGTGCATTAATTCTGTTGATGGTATCCAGATAATTAATCATGTAATTACGCACGTAAGACTGCCGTCTGATTGAAGACTATATCTAGCTACAAGTTACAGTGTTTAAAGATTTAGAACTTACAATAAGATTCCGACAGGTATATAATGAAACTAAACACTAATAGCATCTATGCATTGTCCTAGCTGGGAGAATTGAATTAAGTATTTCCTAGAATTTCAAGTAGCTTTCGTGAAAATAAAACTGATATATTCCATGTATTCTGTCAATCGTAAAACTATTTGTGCGCTGTGATGTCATATATACTGCAGGGTTTGTCTGCAGGAGATATTTATAGCGGCGTAATACGAATGGTAGTGAAATCTTTCAAACCCGGAACGCGTAGCTTGTCAATAGTCTGTATTAGTCCAACAACTGACGACCGCTGCTATAGAGTTTTAGCCAACATGTTATAAAATATAATTGAGTTTTGGCGGGAAATGTGAACATGTGCGCCGTTGTTTGTGTTTGGGGACCCAGGCGGGACAACGAAACTATTATTGACCGTACTTTGACTTTATCTCCATATTGGGGGGGTATGTTTTTTGTGTTTATCCTCCATGCATGTAATATGGGTCAAATGAATGGTGTTGTCACTATGAATTCCCGCTATAAAGACTGATTTGGGACAGGTTCCGTATTATAATATATAGTACAATAGCACGGGATCTCGGAGGTAGAACCTCCTTTGGTAGGAGAACACCTGTTGGCGTATGTTGATCCCTACTCTGCCTAACTCAGCAATTCGGCATTCTTTGATCAAATTATGTAATCGTACGAGTAGTTTCAACCACAGAAATCCCGTGCAAAATAATATCCGTACTCAGCAGTCCGACATTCTTTGATGTTACCGCGACATTTATTACGCTGTATATAACGTCCCTGTTTCAATGCACACCAAACATTACGTTGTAGTTTTGGCGCTTTGATTTCAAAGGGTTACGCTGTACCAGTAACAAACTGTGCTCAATTGACCCGCTTTTTCACCAGTATTCTGTTTAACCCCCCGAAACTCCCGTTGCAGCCAGATTTTTTATGACATATTGCTACTGACTTTTGGCACATGTATGAATCAAACAAATCATCTGCGAGGGGAATGGGTCTGTGGGACGGACCCGCAACCGGCCTGGCGGAAACCCTGCTATAGGGCACGGTGATGGTCATGTTCAAATGGTGCCACGAGTCTTAAACTTTACATAATTGCTCAATAATGCATGATTTGACCACGTGTTTGTAATGTGCACGCGCAAGTAGATCGGACTAGATGGTATTGTGACCATGCAACCCTTTTCCACAGTACTACTCTGGTGCAATGTCAAAACGTGCAGCTGTATAACGCAAATTTATGCACTATGGAGATCCTTGATGTGATTGTATAATTTCACAAAAATCCATACATTTATCATTTTATCCTATGCGCATGCGCGAAACAAATCGACTTAAATAAGAAACTGCGTGCGCCTTCCTCACATATGACAGAACACTGATTATGTATGCAATACTAATTTAAACCAAAAAGAGTGATCGAAATGGTGCCTTCTACAATCCTGCGAACCGCAGAACAATGTAGAGCTTTACCCGAATCGCTTCAAATAATGTACGTTTGTTGAATTCTGCGCTGTGCGCATGCGCATGTTTTTCTACCCCAACTAGTCGGCAACAAACTCATACACATGCACCCATGGCACTGCTGAAGTTCCTTGGGATCATTTACATAGATATAAGTGGATATACCAATGGTTATAACATGTATACACATGCTACATAGGTTTATGATGTCACTGAATGCTACTGGCCACTTTTGCGGCCAGTCGGTGTATGAACGTTTTCTGGCTGGCCGCTTTTGCGGCCAGTCGGGTTCAAAGGGTTAAACCTTGATTACATGTTATTAAAGTATTAATAATCTAGCAATTTGAAATCATAGGCTGGAATTTCAAACTATTATACTCTGTAAACAATCATATTACACAATCTATGCATCAGAGTGACCTACATGTAGTCTGTTCAAAATTCTTTAAAACATTGATACGGGATATTAAAACATCATAACACTAAATTGAAGTGATGTTGGTCTTCACATAACTTCTCGTTGCCAGAGAAGGTGGGATCCCAAAGTGAACTCACTGACATAGGCAGGTCCTCAGTCCTGAAATATCACCTTCTCAACTTGATGCGATGCCATGCGCATTCATCATATCCCTAAGATAATGAAAGCATCAATACACTGAAGATTAACTTGGAGAGGGGTTAATGTCATACATTACAGTGAAAGGAGCGATTAGGAATGGGAAAATTTAAATGTTTAAGCAATACCAGAGTCAACTTGAATAGCAGTATCAAGTTTGGAATCAATTGGATTAAAAATGTTGGCTGTACAGAGTGCTAAAGTATTATTCATGCATTGAGTGAAATCCATGACAGCTGGCTGCCATGTTTTTCAACAAATATATTAGAGCTCCCATCTAGTGGTCACCCAAAACAGATGTTTGGTGGTGATCGGATGAGGGATATGGTCTGCATGGTGTGCCCAAGGATTTAATCATGCAACGAGTAAAGTCCAAGATGGCTGATGGCAGTCATGTTTTTCATCGAAAATCGATAGCTCCCATCTGGAGGTGATCCTAAACATTCTTGTAGATTTTAAAAACAATTCTCTAATAAATGTGGGCTGCAAGGTTTGCCGATGGATTCAAATTTGAAATCAAAGATGGCCACCAATATTGCGGCAATATACATTAGTGCCGGACACTGGTATTTCGGTATACCGATTATAATTGGTAAATTTTTCAATACCGTTACCTTTGTTTTTTTTATAATCGGTTAACCTTGAAGACGGTATTATCGCGGTCACAGATCATACCGGCACTTTAAGGGGTACATTGTGGTTTACCTTTATCGGAATATACTTGGTTTCTTTACACAGCATTTCGTTGAAAACAGAACCACATGCATTGAGTAAGTGTTAGGAGACACATGGGGAACATTGTTGTAAATTGGGCTAGATTAGCTCCTTGTGTTGTGGCTTTGGTTTATTAGGTCGCCCGCGAATATATTGCAAGACTTATGTTACTCGTGCCCTGCCCACGCTGATTACAACTTTAAAATAAATTTTCCTTATTTATTGTAAGCTGTATGGCAATTCGATTTCCTCCACACAAAAAAAACAGTTGACTCAACAGAGGTTTTAAATAATCAATAGCACAGTATAACGTTTTGTCATTTTAGGATTGCCATGGTGTTTTTATGCTTAAATACCACCCAGCACTAATATACATGTAGCCGGACAAGTGTTTAATTGCTGGCTCACCTTTCGTATTTTTCTGGTGACAGCACATAATCTTCTTTCAGCTTCATACTGAGGAAGTTATCCCAGAAGAAATCTGATGTCTTCACTTTATGGGCTGATCTACAACAAAAATATTCAATAATAAGAAAAAAGTGAATCATTGTTATATTTTGCAAACATAAAAAGGAAAGTTAAAGACAAAAAATAGTGTGGAAGAGACAGTTATAATTTAGTTGTATACCAGATGACATAAAATCATAATAAGGACAAAATAGAACAATTGCTAGATTTACAACCCCGTCTGATTTTACTGGTATTCATTGTCCAATATTCATAATCTTATATGTTTCCTGGTGTTCAAGTCATATTAAATTTGAAACTTATTTATACACATGTAACCATTTTTATAATTAATAATGCCAATTTAACAATAAATAAGTGCAACACAGTACAAGCTTGACATATGCCACCAATGCTCAGTTTAGAGAGTGGGCAATACTAGATATTTGTATGGATGGAAAAAAACATTTGATTTTCTAAATCCAAGAAGGACCGTCACTGAGGAAATTAATGGATGAAACCCAGTCTGTATAAATATACACTTTTAATACACATGTACATTAAATGGTCATTCACATGGTGAGAAATAGTTGAGGACCTTTTTTTGGTTGGAGACTATTTTTGCCTCGGATTTTAGTTGGGACTATTCCTGGGAAATTGTCTCTGTTTACATGCATTTATAGGGGAATATAGGGGCCATTCTGTAGCAAGGCTGCATATTTAGCTTGCCATCATGGCGAGGTTAAGACAGTATTGCAGGAGAATGCTTTCTTGCATTTAGTGTCAATAGGATCATTGGATAGTTGACTTCTGAATACGTAATATATTATTCATTATGTCAAGAAGTGGGACCATTTATAGGCTGTTCCAACATATCCGGAAGTCAATTATCACTATTAATGTATATAAAACTCTTTATTTCTCTGCTATACATGTATATGTCACTGTATCTTCCCATCACATTCGTTCAATTATGGATCAAACATAATAGTGATGCAATGGAAATTGAACATATAGCAATGAATATTAAACATTAATTAAGGCAGTGTTGCAATTATAGTTATTCTTTGTGTAACTTACTTACTATGACTAAGGCCAGGGTTTAGTCATAGTGACTCACTGAAATGTGTGGGTTAGTCAAAGTTACTACAAATGCTTGTGAAGTACCCTAAGTTAGTCAAATTGACCCAAATTTTTTCTCAGTGTATACACCATCTCTGTGACAAGTAACTTTTATAGGCGTGAATTGTTCGGTGGTTTTGTGACTATTCGGTAGGATTTGTGCACTACTGCCATGTTGGCACTGGCTTTTAGTGCTGCACATGAGTTAACTGTAGAGCAGAATGGGGAAACAGTAGCAGGGACAACAAGTTCGGTCTTTGTTATTGCATCCATCATATTGATGTGAATAATTAAAAGGATCTGATAAGAAACACAGCTCATCGTTTGATACCTGGGTGTCTCATTTGAACCCTGAGGTGGAGCCGTTGGGCAGAAAAATCAACATTCAGTTATAAAATCTCTGTGTACCTGCAATGTTGACGGGGATAAATTATATGCCATGAAAAATTAATGGGAAACTTTTGTTTGGTCCTGGACCATTTCACACGAGCATTCACATGTACACAGATTGACGATTTGGTCAGGAATCAAATCGCATTATGTGAAAGGAGTATAAAGAGTCATACTGACACACCGAGTCTATCATAGTCTCATCAAAATTTCCTGGATGAATGAAGGCTTCCCCAAAATTACGTCACATCATGTTAAGTTAATCACGTTGATTGGACACATTTATCTTGGGGCTACTAATTGTGAGTTCTGCTTGGCACTAATGATGTGGAATCCCACAGTTTGGGAAATAGAAAGTCTACGACAAATGATCATAACCTGAAATGAAGACGGTAGAAAATCGTTATCAAATAAAAATTTTGTCTCACAATATGAATGCTGTTTTGCTATCAGAACCTAAAAAACGTTTTGAATCAATTAGTGTCATATTTTTCAGTCCCAATTAACTTAGTGACCCTTTTAGCAAATATGGGCTCAATATGCCTTGTGCATGGTCTGTAATAACTTAAGGAATAATATGTTGTAACTTATAAGGTGTATCAGTGATTCACTAGAGGGTAGAGTCCAACTCTGCCCCTTTTTAACTGGCTGACCCCCATTTAAACATATTTGAATCCCAACTATCCATGGACTATTCACACCAAATGTCAGGTGATTCCAGAAAAGATGTTTCAATGAATTTCATATCAGCGATTTCATTAAAGTGCCCTAGCCCCTACTCTTCTTGACTGACTCCAGTGTAACAAATCTGGTCTAGTGATTTATGAGCATACATGTTAGGAGTCAAAGTGAATTCATTGGTACCATGTTCCTCAACTGTAGAAATGAACTTTAGGGAAGCACAGCATGGCATCGCTGTGCTTCCTTGATGGTATCAATTTAATAAATATACATAAATCTCATTAGCATAGACAGAAAGGGTTAACATCCGATATATTCATATTAAAACATTTGCGTGTCCCTAACCACATTCATCGACAAAATGTGCATGCACGATTCAGGAACACGAAACCAACACTACACCTAATGCCAGAGAACAGCGCACCAGTGCGTAAAGAAAGAGAGGTAGAGTGAATCTTCACTCTCAGCACCTTACAGCCACTAGGCATTAACAAGAAGGACATTTAGTCGCCACTTTATTATATACATATTAAAGAATATCTGATAAAAATTTAAATATCAAATCTATACTCATGAGAATCTATGAATTAGTACCAACTTGGAACACAACAACAAGTATTTCTCTTCTGGAGGGGGTTAATGTTTTTTGGGGTCAAAGCTGCCCCTGTTAGAACTAATCCCAATCAAAAAGTCAAAAGTTCTTTCAAGCCAACTACAGACCCAATGGTAAAAGAATTTTGTAGATAAAAGAGTAGAGACTGGAGTATCATGGGAATGAATACATTGTACACCAGGCAGATATTACTGTATACACCTGTCAGTAAGCCCATCCTCGAAGATAAGCCCAGTCTGGGTTTTTTACCCTAAATAAAACATAGGGTGGTCCTCGTACATAAACCCACCCCCATTTTTTTGCATTTTGAACAGCTGTTTTGAAGGTGAATACAATCATGTCTTTCTCTCCTGTAGAATAGGAGACGATACTTAAGCACATTATTTTTTCCAGTTGTTTTTCTTAAATAATAAAGAGGTATAATAGTATCCACTTGTTAATATTGTTGTGAATTATACACATCTTAATATATTCTTTGTTGTTGGATCAATCAATAAGGTATCAAATCAATAAAATCAAAGGATGTGTCACTTATTGTTCACACCTCTATCCAATGGGATGTGGAGTAATGATTTCGTGTTTTTGTAGGATCCTTTGATAATGCAGAAGAGTGATGTATGTTCACCTGCATCCAACTGTTGTGTTTTTATGTTTACCGATACCATAGTATGGTAAACATAGTGTCGTTGTCCGGATTGACCACTCGTCGTTCGTCCGTCTGTCTGTCCATAGACACTTTACGAGTAATGTGATAACTCAAACATTTTCTATCCAATCGGAACCAAATTTTGAATTTGGGTTTCTCAGCCCAAAATACAGATCGAGTTCGAATTTGGGTTTGATCCGAGGTTTTGTTACAGAGTTATGGCCCTTTTTCAACTTAGAATTCACGCATTCTGCCATAACTCAAACATTTCAAACGAGTTCGAATATGGGTTTGATCCGATTAATTTTAAAGGAGTTATGACCCTTTTTCGAGAAAAAAAAATAAAATCCAATTTTTTTATGCTAAATTTAGCATATACAAATATTAAATTTTTTTAATAACAATAATAAAAAAAAAAATTAATAATAAAATATATTTTAGTTTTATACGATTAATTAGGTGTGATATCCTGTTTTGAAAATATGAAGATTTTATTGCAATAGTTTCATGTAATATAATGATATCAATAAATTACCATGTGAACATCCAGAGTATATGAGAGGACATTTTATAGATGTTGTCATTCCAAGTGAAATCTGTTATGAAATGAGTGATGACATATTATACAGAGCTCTGGTGGTCAAGATAAACAATACTGGTGGCTGGCTGTTTGTTTATTCTAACTGTCAAATTGATTAATGGCAGCATAAGACTGGTGTTTATCCTATTCTTGAAATTTCATTACAGGGTGAGATAAGACTTAGTGTCTTCTAAATTCCATTAATTTGCTTCAAAAATAATTAACCCTTTCCAAGGTTTCCATAGACACATGCTATAATGTACATGGACTCTTCCTCACATCTCTTAATATATGTTGGGTATCTTTGCACACTATTCACTTATATCAATTTTGGTTTTGACTGATTAATTGATTTTTGAAAAATATATTAACCCTTCAGACATGTGCTTTCAATTTGAAATTAAAATAACAGCTGATGGCCAATATGATTTATCTATGCAATGGGAATCAGGCAGATAAATATACATGACTATTGTAAGTGATGACTTGTTTTGAAAATCAATATGGTAGATGTTAGTGTTTCCAGGAACCTTATTTTCCCATTTGTTCATATTTTCATGGTTGATTGAATTTTAGGGGCCACAGAGTACTTAGAAGATTAACATTGAAGGTTGTGGCTTTTAGTGTCCAAGCTACTTGTAAAACATTGTAATGTGTGAAACCATTTAATTGAGGGCTAACTTACTTTCTTTTATATGAACGATTTAGTGGTCATAGGGGCAAGCATCCTCATCATATTATGTCTGTATAACATTATATAGATAATACTTTTGAATTGTATAAACTACATATATTTTTGAAAACCATGCATACACCCCTGTTATGAAACACTTAATCTTATTTAATACACAGGTCAGATCTGATCTTATATCTGTCCATGTTTGATAAACAAATAACTGGGGAGAATGGGGGAAGGGGGGGGGGTAATTAAAGTACCATTTAAATATGAGATGGAATCCCCTACATGTATGTCATTCTAAGCAGTCTGTCTTGTCAACAAATTATAATTTCTCTTTAGAAGTGAATAAATTTTAAATATCTGGCATGTCAAAAGTGTTAAAGATAGGGATTTATCACTTTTGCTTCCAATGAGTTAACTTAAACTCCTAAACATGTCCTCCGAAATCACTAAACCATTGGATCTCACAGTGAGAGGTCCTTGGGTGAATAGGGACAGAGTTATGAGATTTAAAACTACTCCTCCCCACCCCAAATACTTTAACCCTTCCTTAAAGGAATACGGTCCTGAAAAAACAATATTATTTTCTTTCAATATACCGATAATATATATATAAAATGTCCATTGGGCGCATATAATCTATTGTAATACGACCCTGCCTAACTATGCTTAAAAGCCATGTCCTGATTGGCCAGTGGCCCGAGTTACCATGGCTATCTCGTTCCAGTTTTGTGGTACAATTCTACTTTTTCCAATTGTACCACGAAAAAAATCGGTTTATTCATATCGCCGCACGCGACTTTTCCCGTCTTTTCTAACTCCGCGCAAACGGGGCATCAACGGAGTACACCCGCACCCGTAACCCTTTGAATTATTTTGCTACATCTTGACAATCTTGCGAATTTTCTAGCGATTTTTCGCTTGAAACCAGTTTGGTTGCCAATGAATATGGTCCAAATGATGTTATTATATACTGATATACGTTACGACCAAAGAAAGTTACTTAATAAGTATATTAAATGACAAACTAAATCCATGGGGCCGGGCTGTGCATTCGTCGATTCGAATCTCGATCATATTCGATATTTCGGAATCAAGTTGAAAATGAAAGCGCTTGTTCACCAGTACAGAAGGGGAATAAGATTAGTTTAGTAAACTAGTTCATTTAGATCGCTTTGTGTAAGGAAAATGGTCCATAGTCGATGATAATATTCATGTTGTCCCAACAACGTTCAACACAGAAATGACAGCAATCGTATTTCCTGTACAATTTAAATGAAAGGCACGGGCGCCGCTGAAAACACATCGTTTTTTAGCCAATCACAACGATTATTTACGCAAACAAATTACTAGAGTACTCCATGCAAAGAATCGAGTACGCCCAATACGAATTACACCACGAAATGATTTCTCACCTGAGACCGAAAAAGCGCAGTATTTCGTTGACTATTCAGTCGAATTGTGACCATAAACTTTCAGTCGTATTACAAAAGAAATAAATACACGGTGTATCGGTGTGTATGGTCAAGTTGTACCACAAAAAACTGATTGTAGGACTCCGCTACGCGTCGTCCTACAATCAGTTTTTTGTGGTACAACTTGACCATACACACCTCTACACCGTGTATTTATTTCTTAAATATTCGGCCGCCAATCGTTATTTTTATAACGATTAAAAACAATTCCGAAGTTAGCCGAAGATTTTGTTGTAGACGAAGTCACGTGATCATCAGCCCGATCACGTGATTGTCACATGTAAACAGAAGCATAGCACGTGATCGATCACGTGGTAACTCATTGACAACGCATAGTTTGCATGTAGTCGATCGCGGCCTTTGAAGATTGTCGCGTTATCACACTGCGAATGCAAAACTTCGCCGAAAACATCGCCTTTCTCGTAATTAAATGTCGATCTTTATCGTGTTATTATTACTATTATTATATGTATCGCAATGTGTTGTTACTATAAAGCCATGCCCGTATATTATTCAGTTTATTATCCAAGTTATATTATATATGCATATCAAGATTGCATATATACGCGAAGACTTGCACAGTTATTAGGCAATTATCATCTCGTAAACATTCCAATTTCCAGATGCCATTAGTCGTGTGTCAATAAAGAGCGTTTCGTTTTAATTATCGTAACGCGGTAAAACAACACAAAATTGGTTTATTGCTGTCGGATTTAATCAATTATAATCAAGTCATTCATTACCAATATGATATGTTCATTTTTCCTTGGTTATGAATCATGTATATATTTGGGCAATATGGTGTTTATATATATTTCGGAATATTGCTTCCCCCACCCCAAAACAATCTAGCCGACTGTCACTGATGGAAATTCACTGCATCTATGCATGGTTATTGGCCTATAAAATTAGCACTCTAGCGATGCGGTCTATTGAATATCCAGGTCATAAATCGACCTATATGTGTCAATTACGCATAACAATAGGGTTATAAACATCCAATCATATATAACACTTTTTGAAGGAGGGATAATAATCCGGTTTAATATGGAATCACATATTCAAGTGCTCTTTATTCGCAATATATCGTAATAGTGAACGCTCTTTATTGCGTCAAGGTAAAGGGACTCGACTTAGAACAGTTGTTCTAGTGATTGTTTACTGATTACAACAATACAGGTCAATACATGTACATGAACTTCCGATATGCATGCTTTATATATCCTTCCATCATTGTCATAGCAATTTCCGCTTTATTAAACTCTTTTTATTCGTACCATATCAGGAAAACTCTTAACATGGAACGCTCTTTATTGAGCCATGGTGAAGGAAATGGGGACTCGACTTAGAATAGTTGTCATCGTCGTGAATTATTCATCAACATACTCCCCACTTTAACTGCAATTGTATGTATTCGTAACCATGACTGACTCGTCAAATTAAATGCTCTTTATTTGGTATATGTAATCGGTTTCTGATTTTGCGCAACGGGTTTCCCACAGAAATCCTGCCAAATGTCACGTAAACGAACATCGTTTGGAAATGAATACAGCATATGCCTAACTGAGAGTCACTAGAATGAATGAATGATTGTAAATACGGGACACTCGGGGCATATACACGGAAAATTAAAACAACATCGCGAACACGCACCCGAATAAAGTTCACATGCCAGCTCGTGTTTTTATAAGCTTTATACGAAAGTGTTATCTACCCCGCTCAATCGTCCCTCTATATTTGTTGTCATCACAATACCGTAACTTTCCAAACAGCACTTAAGACAAATCACAAGTGAAGATAACTCACCGCGCAATGACAATTCACCAATTCACACAATGCTATTGATATGCCCCGCAGTAATTCCATTACATTCACGCGCTGATGTCGATTCCGGATTTTCCATCGCCATATAGGTAGACATAATTAACTCCGACTCCGATTCCCTGTTTTTAATTAGTTTACCTCGCTTGACGTCATGCGAGGTTTTGCGACGGAGATAGCCGACAACCGGTGGTGGTATTATTTATTTATTTCTCGGCTTATTTATTACGCGATTTTTATGGGACTTGGATCATTGTGATCACAATAGGGGTGGCTTTCCGATGGAGTTTTGTTGTTTCATGAGGATAGTAATCCTTTAAGACAAATTATTTGAGCTTTTGATTTCAAGTTGGGTACTGATATATGGATTAATTCCTGTGATCATATCTTTGACAAATTATCAGTTATGACTAGTCGCTATTGCCAAGGTATGGGTTAAACATCTGCCGATCGTGATCAGCCTCTCGTTATAAGAATTAGCTTGATTAAGAAGTACATGTATTAGTGTAACTAAATTAACTTGTGAACTCATCATACAACCCTATTATGTTTACAAATTAATCTCAAAATTTACAATCTTATTCAATTGATCTCAAATGTATGTCTATCAGGGTTTCTGGTTATTATCATATGATTTTATCTTCTTAATAATATAAATAAAACACATTATTAACTTTATTCAATACAAAAATATGGTATTGGTATAAAACATGATGGTAGGTTGGCACCTGAAGGCTAACTGATTTTTTGCACATGGGGGCCCTCGTGAGTAAGCCCAGTACCCACTTTTTGAGCAAAATCATGCACGAGCCCCCCCCCCCCCCCCCCCCCCCCCCCCAAAAAATATCTATCTTTAGCGCCAAATCCAATGGGTTAATTAATGAGCAAGGTTAAAGCAGGAGCAGGTATGCCAGTATCTTGTAGGTACGCCCTAAAAGTTTGACCGCTCTAATGTAAAAGCAACCTGCCCAACAGTGAGCTCGCTTCTGGTGGGTTCAGACTTTTTGCAAATTCTACAGAAAATCAAAGGGGGGAAATTTCTCAAAATATAAAAAATATTTATTTTTTTTATGATTGGACGTATCCAAGCGCAACTTATTGGTGTCTCTTTAATTCGCGTTAACTCGAAGGTTTACTCGTGGCGAGCCTTTATAATATAAATAGGTATAGTCAAGTGCTGCATCATTAAACTATTTTGCCCCGCCAAATCCAAACGGGCTAATGAAGGAGTGAGATTATTCAGGAGCAAATACATCGATATACTGTAAGTAACCTCCCAAAGTTTGACCGTTCTACTAAATAAGCAACCTGTCCAACATGCAGGTGGATTCAAATTGGCAAATTCCACCGAAAACCAAAGGTGCCAAAATACTCCAAACAAGGGATACGCATCTAAGATGCTTTTGTCGAGTTTTTTGGCAGTCGAACCAAACTTCGGCCAATAAGGTGCACAACTGGTATATTATTGCAATAGACCTATATACCAAATATCAATTGAATCCGTTAATATTTCATTGAGTTAACACACTAACGGTGATAAAATTGTTATTAAAATAGATAAATTAAGACCCATAACTCCGGAAAAAAAATTCGGACAAACCAGGTTTTCGAACTCGTCCGAGATATTGTTGCAAGAGACTCATATACCAAATATTGTTTAAATCGGTTAATATTTCATTGAGTTATCACGCTTACGGTGATCAAATTGCTAAAAATAGACAAACTAAGACCCATAATTCTGCGAAAAAATTTCGGACAAACCTGATTTTCGAACTCGTCCGAGATATTGTTGCAGGAGACTCATATACCAAATATTGTTGAAATCGGTTAATATTTCATCGAGTTATCACGCTAACGGTGATAACATTGCTACAAATAGACAAACTAAGACCCATAACTCCAAATATTGTTGAAATTGGTTAATATTTGTGTGAGTTATCGCGCTAACGGTGAAAAACTAAAAAAAAGTCATAAAAGATGGATAACTCTTGTCAAAAAGTTCGGACATGACCCATTTTCAATAGGCAGTAAATAGTCATTGGGAGCAACTCACATACCAAAAAGTTTTTGAATCCGTTCACAAATGTCAAAGTTATAAGGCATTCTTTAGGTCCGCCCGCCCGCCCGCCAACCGTCCCTAGTCAAACCATAAGTCGAGTTTTTGAAAAACTCGACTAAAAATCAACCATGGAGATACAATTTTTTTGACAAGTGCTTGTGATAGGTAGAATCAACGCGGAACTAGTGTGTGATTTTCTGAGTTTTATAGTGGACAGTTTACTCCTGGTGGCATATACCATTGTTATAATGTGCTATGTTTTGCTCTAACAGAAACTCTTAGGATATACTTAACGTTTCAGACATGCCCCTCAGGTAAGTGCTTCATAATAAACCACACAAATGTTGTGCCATCATGACTTGTCTCGTGTGCCATAATAATCCACCAGACGTATTGTGCCATCATGAATTGGTACGTGTGTCATAATGAACCACCCACCTGTTGTGACATCACGACTCTGTACATGGTCATGATGGCATAGTATACAATATTCACCTTTATCGCATTCAGGTGTTCAAAATTAGGAGTGCATAAATCTTGCTCTGCCCCAACATAGTGGATCTCTCATTCTCCATTAAAACCATTAGTTTAATGATACGACCAAGAGACTATATCTACGTGCAATTTCATTGCCCAATTTCAAATCAATAGGACGTAAGCATTTAATTGTGATATACAGCTGAACCTCCTGGCGATGTTCTGCTTTCTTAACAAATACCTCAGCAGAAAGACTGCTATGAGCTCGAGGTATTATAAACAGCAAACTAATGGGAATATTTTCCTTCTCAACAGCTTGCCATGTACTACGATACACGAAAGCGATGGTTCATATCTGGATATGTAGTCAGCGAGAGGACGAGCGCATGAGAGAGAGAGGTGGGAGGGGTGAGGGGAGAATGAGATAAAGCGAGACAGCGAGAAGAATATATAACGTGAGAAACGGGAAAACTTTATATTTCCCCCCGGGAATTTGCAGCCTAGTTTTATATATATTCCAATTGTCACCACAGTTCTTATGGATCTTCGGGGTGAACTCTAGATGGGAACTTCCCTTTTTTCCCCGATATTTGTTAAAAAAAAACATGGCCACCAGCAGCCATCTTGAAATTCAAAGTGAATCCATCAGCAGATCCTGCAGCCCACTTTTATTGGAGAATTGTTTTGAAACTTTACAGGTATGTTTAGGATCACCTCTAGATGAGAGCTATCAAGTTTGAAAGCTTTTCGATGAAAAACATGGCCTTTGGCAGCCTTCTTTGATTTTACTCTTTGCATGACTAAATCCTTTAGCACACCCACAGAGCATATAATAATAATATATAGCATTTATATAGCGCTTCATCCCTGGTGTAGCTTGAAGCGCTTGGGACTCTATATACAAGTTATATACAAACATTGGATGATAGCTGATAGCAATCACACACAAATGAATAATGATACAATGTCATCTGCGGCTAGTTGTGTGTGGGTAAATTTTGAAGATGTGCGTTTTCAGTCTTTGTTTGAATATATCAAGAGAATGCAAACTTCGAATGTCGAGAGGAATTGAGTTCCAAACACTTGGCGCAGCATGTGTGAACATACGATTCAAGTGTCTTATAGTTACAAGTGGGAACAGCCAGAAGTTGTTTTTGCTCGGAGCGTTAATTATCACGCCCCGGTTTATACAAAGAAAGAAGGTCCGAGTTGTATGCTGGAGCAGAGGAATGAAAGTAACAATAGCAGAACATTGTTAACTTAAATCCAAATCCAAATACATTGGCTCCCGGTGCGGGAGCCAATGTAGTTTTTTCAAAATTGGAGAAACATGGGTGGATTTCGGAACACACACTACAATCCTCGAGGTAGGGATCTGCAAATCAGGGATTTTGCATCTCCTTCCTGATATTTACATCGAATCGAATCTCGAATTGAATCAGCTAGTCATTGTCATTGTTTGCCAGTGTTTATTTCGGTGTCTCGTGACAAAAGAAAAAAAAATGCAAAATGTACTAGATACTATATCAACAACAGAGTTAATCTCCTTAAACATCCGCTGGAACTTGTGTTTTTATTTAGGAAAATCATAAAATAGGTAAGTCACTATCAGTCTCACGGAGGGTTTGGGATTTAGTTCTCGAATTGGGTGCCCGATATCGACATCGAATCGAATCTCGAATATTCGCAGGTCCCTACCTCGCGGCTTAGTTTTGTAGACGTTGCAGACGAGTTAGTTGTTCTTGGGAACTTCCCATGAAAAGCGCATTGCAATTGTCCCATCTTGACATTATATTACATGAAGCAACCTTTTTCAACACAGGTATTGTTAAGTATGGGCGAAGACGACTATAAAGGTGCATGAGTTCGATTAATATGGAACGGGAAATGTGTTATACTTGAGCGTCCATGGATAATGAATTAGCGACGTTGATACCGAGATTTTTCGCACAAGATGTGGGCCCTATTTCACATCCACCGATGTTCAATCTTCTGATTTTGAATTGTTCGTGCATTACTTCAGTTTTATCATCGTCTAATTTCAACTTATTAGACAGCATCCATGTCTTGACGTCAGACACACACAGTTCCACTTTTCTTATTAAAGGCCAGATGGGGGGACAGAACCGTAAATTTGCATGTCATTCGCATACATATGTACGTTGAGTCCATGTTTCCTAATAAAGTTTCCCAGGGGTAAAGTGTATAATGTGTAAAGTACACGTCCTAATACGGAACACGTCCAATAAGATAAGACTGGAACCAGCACAGTGCTTTTCCGCTCATTCCGAAGGAGTCTGCCAGTCGATTAAGCATGACAGAGTGATCTATGTATCAAATGCTGCAGATAGGTCCAACAGCGTTGCAACGGAAACTAGGCGGTTGTCTTTAGGGTTCAGGAGGTCGGATGATATCCTCACTAACACTGTGTCTGTGCTGTGGAACTGGCGATATGCCGATTGGAATTTTCTTTAGTTGTTGGAGTACAAGTTTCTCAATAACCTTGGACAAGATTGACAGTCCAGACACCGGCCGATAACTTTTTCAAGTCATTCCGGTTATGTCCTTTCTTTTTGATGAGAGGTGAGCGCTTTTTTTTAAACAGTCAGGCATATTCCCATGTTTTAGGCACAAATTCATGATCTCTGTGATAGGTTCGATTAAACAAGGGCCGCAACTCTAATAAAACAGAATGGACAGACAGCCATATGGGCAGAGCCCTCGACTATATACTGTGAACCACCTTGGACCCGAACCACTTTGGGGGTTGGGGGCATAACAAAAGTTGAGAGACCTTCTCGAATTATCCCCAATAACTCGAAGGTTGCACAAATTAACAATCATGATGAGTCATGAAATTTTCAGGGATTTCCATGATTTTGCAAATTTATTGCACATAATTGGTTTATTTTTAGAAACAAGACTGAATGTTTCAAAACTGAAAGAGTGTTAAAGAATACATCTTGAGCCTAATTTAACATCTCTACCAGTCTTAGTAAAGCAAAGTGTATTGAGGTACTAGCATTATTTTGTGTTGACAAAAATCATAATGATTTCTACATGTACATGTAGATCATTTATCATATCATATAGAAATCAGGAACAAATATACATACTGTGACAGATGTTCAAGTATTTGACCAAATTTAACTGTGCAAGATCTCATCCTCTCATGCTTATCGTAGGAAGTCTCACAGAAGTAACACCAGAACTTGGCATCCTCTTCCCAGTGTATTTCTCCTATCTCAGGACACTCACATGACATCATCGCAGCAGAAATCTAAAATGATATATGATATTCAGGCCATATTTAAAAATATCTTTGTTTCCCCTGACCTTATCCAAGATGAGTAGGTAGGTAATTATTTTTTTTGGGGGGGAATGGACCTTTCCAGAGCTGTCAATCGAATATTTATTAGCAGATATTTTCGACCAATCAGCGACTGAGCCGGCCAATGGCTGCATTGAAAATTCTGCTGCCATCTTTCTTCACCCTAATTTTGATATCCATGCATACATTCAGTGTTAAATTGGCTATATTCAAACAACTTTTTTGTTGTCAAATCATAATATACTGAGATTTATATTTGGGCCATGATGTTATAAATTTATCCGTGATTATAACAATGTTTTTCATTTAGCATCACACTTGTCATATTTTCACATTTAATGTCAAAACGAATGTGTGTTCTCTGGTTTAGATATATTAAAGAGTTCAGGGATCTGTCTGTTCTGGTCTGTTCGCAAATTTTCATCCAGAGCCCTTGACCGATTTCAACCAAATTTGGTGTGGTACCTGGGGGTAACCCGGCAGGTGTTATAACGGCCATATTTTTTAATTAAAATATTTAAATAAATTAAATTTGCACTTAATTTGTATTTCAAAATTTTAATTGTTCAATCTAAAAATCTAAAAAGAAAATTGAAAAATGAAATTATAAAATTAATTTTAAAACAAACTCAAAATTTCAATCTAAAATTAAAAACAAATTAGAAACAAATTTAAAAATAGAAAAAAACAGCAGATCAGAGTACAAAAAATAAAAAGTTGAATTTAAATAATTTGTTTTCGATCAAACTATTTAAAAGATCAAAATGTGCATGAATCATATACATGAGTCTGTTTCAGCTAGTGCAAGTGCTGATGTGTTCACTTCGAAAGTCGATCTTGCGTAACAGACAATATTTTTTGGGTTAAGTCGTATTACCAGTGGGCGGTACTACCGCTGTGGGCGTGGTCTCTGAAAAGCTCCATTACACATACCGGTAGTCACTGGACTGGATAGGTCTAATAACTGTTTAGAGAATAAAAAATTTAAAGAAAGAAAAAGGTTTTCAATACAATTTAGATTTAGTGATTCTATTCATATGTTTTATCATCCTGATTGCAAATATAAAACAAGGGTTGCGCATCAAAGATGGATCTTGTCAAGTTGTTTTGCCAATAAGAGTGAAACTGCCCGACTGAAAATCACTAATGAAAGTGTCAATGGCACTGTAGCTGAACTTTGTGAGACAATACTGTCATGCATTTATACAGTCAATAGAGCTATAAGGAATGCGGAAAGTTAAAATTTTTAAGTTATACCAGTTCAACCTGAAGAGCCATATGAAGTTTGGCATCAATTTGATAAAAATGTTGGGTTTAGGGCATGTCAAGGTATTCAGTGAATCCAAGATGGCTGCTGGCAACAATGCTTTTGATCGAATATCAATCAAATTTGATGCTCCGATCTAGAAGTGATCGTGAACATGTTCATTGAAAATTTTCAAAACATTTCTCTAAGAAATGTCGGCTGCAGGGTGCTGCTGGCCAAGTTTTTAACAAATTTTGAAAATATTTGATGGCTCCAATCCAGTTGTCACACCGAAGATCCATACTAAGTTTAGTGATGGTCGGATGAGGTATGTGGTGTGCGAAAGAAATTAGTCATGCAAAGAGTGAAAATCCAAGATGCATGCCAGCGGCCATCTAGTGGTGATCCTAAACATGCCTGTAAATTTTCAAACAATTCTCCAATAATGCGGGATGCAGGGTGTACTTATGGATTTAAAGTTTTAAAATAATTTCGAAACAAAATTGATGGCTCCCATCTAGAGGTCACCCTGAAGATCCATATGAAGATTGTTATCAATTGGACGCGAGATGTTATCTGTATGGTGTGTTAACGGAAATTGTTAACAAACAGACGGATGCACAGATGGGCATTTGCCATCAGACAAGCCTGGTAATTGAACTCAATAAAGATATTGCGATAAACCAATCCATTACCCAATTAAAATGGAAGTCTCTCAAGTAGATTGACGTTCCGAATTTGTTCCTAACAACACACAGGTCTTCCTTTGATAGTGTGCCAGGCATTTAATCATGCCGGCGATGCCAGTATGTTGTTGATCTACTAGATGGAAGCTATCAAATGTTTTTGAATTTCATTGGATAACGTAGCTTCAGCAACCATCTTGGATTTTACTTTAATGATCCGATGCTGCTGGTGGCCATGTTTTTTGGCCGAATGACCCCAAAGTGACTCGTTCCAATTTACATATCAATAATTTAAAATTTCATAATGATCAGACAAACAGTACGGCCTGTAGCCCGTGCAAATGGATTGAATTTTAAAATCCAAGATGGCCGTTGGAAGCCATGTTTTTTTGCCGAATGACCAATATGACTCGTTGCCATTTGCATGTCAAAGTTAACAACCATGACAAATTTCATGATGGTCCGACTGAAGGTTCAACCTGTAGCCTGTGTCAAAGGATATAGTCATACAAAGAGTAAAATCCAAGATGGCTGCCAGCGGCCATGTTTTATGGCCGAATACCCCAAAAGGACTTGTTCCCATCTACATGCAATATTAACTTTCACGACAAATCCAATTCCAATGTCTATATATTAGGCATTTGTTCCCATATACCCTCATTGCACTCCCTATCTAGGTATACTTTCAAAGCCAAATACATGTTCATATTCAGTCGCGATAGTATTTCCACCGACGTCAGCTGTTCGCTGCCTTTGATGTATACCGGTAGTTTTTTTTTACATGATCAGATGAAAACCGGTCTCTATCCCGTGCTAATGGATTGAATTTTTAAATCAAAGATGGTCGCTGGCAGCCATGTTTATTTTTGCAGAATGACCCCAAAATGACTCATTCCCATCTACATGTCAATGTCAACAGCCATGACAAATTTCATAATGATCTAACAAAATCTACGACTTGTAGCCTGTGCCAAAGGATTTAGTCATGCAAAGAGTAAAATCCAAGACAGATGCCAGCGGCCATGTTTTATGGCCGAATGACCCCAAAATGACTTGTTCCCATCCACATCTAAATGTTAACACCCATGACAAATTTCATGATGATCCAACCAATGGTACGACCTGTAGCCCGTGCCAAAGGATTTAGTCATGCAAAGAGTAAAATCCAAGATGGCTGCTGGAGGCCATGTTTTTTGGCCGAATGACCCCAAAATGACTCGTTCCCATCTACATGTCAATATTAACATAATATTAAAATTTCATGATGATCAGACAAACAGTACGGCCTGTAGCCCGTGCTACTCGATTGAATTTTAAAATCCGAGATGGTCACTGGCAGCCATGTTTTTTTGATGAATGCCCCCAAAATGTCTCGTTGCCATTTGCATGTCAATGTTAACAAGCCTGTGTCAAAGGATTTAGTCATACAAAGAGTAAAATCCGAAGATGGCTGCCAGCGGCCATGTTTAATGGCCGAATTACCCCAAAAGGACTTGCAATATTAACTTCCACTGCAAATCATGCAGCAGAATTGAACCAGTATATGCATTTTGGGAGCTGTATCATGTTTCCAATATTCAAATCGAAGCTCCTTTTTATATGCATAGAATACGAGACCATGTGGTGGTGAATATATTCCCACTGGTAATTAATTGCACCCAAAATTATATTTAGTCGTCTGCTATTAAACATCTAGCAATTTCAATGACCGATGTCATATACCGGTATCTATATTTTCCCAAATCGGTTCATCACTACAAATTTCACATTAAATAACTAGTACTACACTTGTTGGAATACTCGCATATCAGAACAAATTCAACCTGTTAGGCATAAACTTTCCAATTGTTGAAACTATAGGCCTACTGAACACCCCACCCATTATAGCTTTCTTTACATCTCTGTTAATCTGAATAGACTAATTTGTTGGAACTTAAAATTTGGCTGTGCAACAGAGTAAGCAATCTTGTATTTCCGATGCAAACTGTGGAAACATGAATATGGTATAGACGGATTCAACAATTAATAGTAGAATATAACTATTATAGTTGAATCCACGATGTACCAGACCAGAGGCATAGCACAGGAGTTTGACAAGATGATAGTAAATAATAATCTATATATATAATAAAAGAGTAGGATCTGTCTGTCTGTCCATCTGTCTGTTAGGATTTTTCTCCCAGACCCCTTGACCGATTTCAACTAAATTTGGTGTGGTGACTCCGAGTACCCTAGCGGAAGTCATAACAGCATTAGTTTTTCAAAATTTTTATTAATAAAAAAACACACAAATTAAAATTAGCTCACTGTGGGCCTAATTCAGAATCAAATAAATGTGAATATTTAGGTTCAATATGAACCTATTTGCAGACCAGATGCACGATCCTTATGGTATATGTGTTTTCACTGTGGACCGCGCCATCCATCAGAATAACGGGTATAAGTGTACGTTCAGACGACCACGATTCAATCGTAAGTGGAGCAATCGGACCCGACAAGATCGTGGTTAGTTTCTTCACACGATTGCGATGTCGTCGGGCATTATGATATCGTAGGTTGTTCCTAAAGCATGTGATTGACTACCCTACGGTCATTTCCAGCTACGATTTTTACGCACACACGACTGCGATTATGTCGCAAGTGGAGGTAACCAAGGATAAGCCACGATTTCGCATCTAAAATCAAACAGAGCTTGATATTATTTTTTTACCTACGATTTTGACGTGGGCATGCGCAGTCGAACTAACGGTTACTTCCTCCGACGGAAATCTTTCCACTTACGATTGTATCGTGTTTGTCTGAACGTTCACTAAGTCCACTATGGGCTTGGCTTATTTCAGAATCAAATAAGTTGAATATGAACCTATGTGAATATTTAGGTCCAAATGTGTGCGATGCAGGCCCCTCCAACAATGAATAAAGGCTCCCAAAGGGAGTTTGTTTCAGCTAATAAATATATAATATAGATAATACATATATGTAATATAAAGACTAGGAACACAACTAGAGAATTAGCTATTTGACATCAGATTCTTTTTTTTAATTTGTAACACGAAAATCCTAAAAGGGAAACACATTATCAATTGCGGTTGTCAGCCGTTGTCTCCAGATACATTGCTATTGTGACTATTATACATCAATCTGACCGCCTGTTACTTACATTTAGCATCGCATTGAATATTTTCTCTTTATATCCCCATGACAGCAGGTTTGATTTGCGAGACGATCTGATGCCCTCATAAAAAAAAGTGAAGTGCCAAATTGACAAATGTTCTGCTGAACAAATGGGCAAATCCTGGGATACACAAAAAGTAGTAGTCCTAGCCCGGTAAAGGTGTAGTTGGGAATTTCAAATTTGTTTATTGTCGTGATTCTAATGCCAATAATGTTGGTTTTTGATTTGCGATAAGCTATGCCAATTACAGATACAAAATAAGAATTCAAGATAATTTGTAAGTCTTATATTTCATGTCTAGATCATTTTTTCATCCCTTCATTGTCATGTGAACCATCTCATAACCCCATAATCACCTCAAGTGGGTTGAAGGAAAGGGCATACTGACCTTTCAAATCCTCCCGGGTCCTGTCCCAAACTCCTAATAAATCAAATCAGAAATGGTCTGGTAGGACCGACGGAATCCACCGGTCCAGGGCTGCTGGGACCACTGGGAAGAAGAGAAGGAGCAAGGGACCCTCTAGAGAATGCAGGGATGCCTACACGAGGGCCAAGTGGAGACAGGAGAGAACTGAGATATGCCCAGTTCCCCCCACTTGACCTTTGGGCAAGAATACCAGCCAGCTGTCGAGGACATTACCACAGCCAACGGAAGTTTGTACAGGCATTGTTTAATATAGTTGACGGAGAATATAAGGAATTGCAATGTAGTTTATTTGGATTCGGACAGTTTACATTCGTTAACCCAGGAGTTCGCAATTTTGTCCGGCTAGTGTTTTGGACGGGTCAAATCGTGACCCTGACCTGACCTTGACCTTCAAAATTATCAATTCAAGGTCAAATCGCGCCTTTCGACAGGATTTCGACAAAATTTGATACCTAGGGATACTTTTGTCTGGGGAGTGTTTTCGACGGGTCAAATCATGACCCCGACCTGACCTTCAAAATGGTCAATTCAAGGTCAAATCGCTCCTTTCGATGGGATTTCGATGAAATTTGATACCTTGGGTTACTTTTGTCCGGGGAGTGTTTTGGACGGGTCAAATCATGACCTTGACCTTCAAAATGGTCAATTCAAGGTCAAATCGCGCCTTTCGACGGATTTCGATGTCATTTAGCCCGGACGAAGTCGGGTCACCCTGCTAGTATACGTATATTTATAAAACTGTGCTCTATTTTTTCTTTTGTTGCTGTTCTACTATTCTCATGTTACTTGTTACTTGTTACTTATCTTAAGAATTCAAGATAATTTGTAAGTCTTATATTTCATGTCTAGATCATTTTTTCATCCCTTCATTGTCATGTGAACCATCTCATAACCCCATAATCACCTCAAGTGGGTTGAAGGAAAGGGCATACTGACCTTTCAAATCCTGCTAGTATACGTATATAAAACTGTGCTCTATTTTTTCTTTTGTTGCTGTTCTACTATTCTCATGTTACTTGTTACTTGTTACTTATCTTAAGAATTCAAGATAATTTGTAAGTCTTATATTTCATGTCTAGATCATTTTTTCATCCCTTCATTGTCATGTGAACCATCTCATAACCCCATAATCACCTCAAGTGGGTTAAAACTGTGCTCAATTTTATCATTCAGTCCCAAAATAGAGCACAGTTTTAACCCACTTGAGGTGATTATGGGGTTATGAGATGGTTCACAAATAAGAAAGAAAAAAAATAGAGCACAGTTTTAACCCACTTGAGGTGATTATGGGGTTATGAGATGGTTCACAAATAAGAAAGAAAAAAAAAGAAACAAATACAACTCTTAATTTTATCATTCA
This sequence comes from Siphonodentalium dalli, assembly GCA_032622095.1. NCBI lineage: Eukaryota > Metazoa > Mollusca > Scaphopoda > Gadilida > Siphonodentaliidae > Siphonodentalium > Siphonodentalium dalli. The sequence goes on from CP136068.1 coordinate 69,448,436, forward strand.
GTCCCAAAATTCAGTCCAATTCTCTTTAATAATCTATCAGTAGGCCTATAACGATCAAATTAAAGCCCTTTGATTAAAGACCTTTGTAATCAGTACCTCCACTGATTAAACATACCATTTTGTAAACACACATGACTAATCCAACCTTGGCGAGAGGGACTTGCTGCATTTCTAGGGACTTGCTGCATTTCTAGGGACTTGCTGCATTTCTAGGGACTTGCTGCAATTAGTGTAACCGGAATGGGTGAATGTCAATGTGTGTGTGGCATAACAATTAGGTGTGACTAAACACCAAGCCATACCAAGCCAAACTAAGCCATACCAAGTCGTAGGAAATAAGAATAAAAAATTTAAGTTTATTCTATATTATTATGTATATGTGATGTTAATATGACCAAATAAAACTATTTGAATGATATTTGATGGACAAAAGACCAATTAAACCACCTAGAACACAGCGCGAAGGACACCAAGCTACTAGTATATGGCTTGGTGTTTGGAGAATTTGCATTGTGGCTTGGTTCATATCAAATAAAACTCCCATCAGCTTTTATCTATATTGTTGTGAAAATGTTATGTTTATATGACCAAATAAATCTATTTTCATGATGTTTGATGGACGAAAGTCTAAATAAACTAGAATACAGCGCGACGGACATCAACTACAGCTTGGTGTTTGGACAATTTGCGTTGTGGCTTGGTTCATATAAAATAAAACTCCGATCAGCTTTTATCTATATTATTATGTACATGTGATGGTTTAATTAGTCTTAGTTAGTAAGCGGTATGCTGAATAGAGGTTTCTTGCTTACTGTTCTTGTAGCAATTTTAAGTATGGCTCAGACACTGGACTATTGACGATTACTGACGAACAGGCTTACGACGAAAGAGAGAAAGAAATTTTGGCACTGTATGGAAAGGTTGGTTATTTGACAAAGACTTTACAATGTACTACCAAAACTCAAACAAAAGGTTTTCCTACCACGACAAAAATGTTAAAGTTGCCCGATCTGAGGAGACTTCGTCATTAACAAGGCATCGACATGGCAAACATCGACCGACTGATCAGACTCGAGTGGTAAAAGAAAGTGCAAAATAGCACAACCACTATGAACTATACATGTGTAAACACATATACGCATGTTGTGCTGAAACAAATATATTTGAATATTTTATTAGGGATTTGGGGAGGGCCGCGGGAGAATTTGAAAGGGCAGTATGCCCTATCTTACAACCCATGTTGGCTATTTTGGAGGGGTCATGAAATGGTGATACATTTAACATGACAGATGAAAGTTGAAGCCATAGACTGGTGTCGCCGAGCCGTGTTCTATATAGACAGTTTAATTAGTCTTTCGTCCATAAAATATTGTTAGTAAAATAGTTTTATTTAGTCGTATAAACATTACACATACATAATAATATAGATAAAATCTGATGGGAGTTTTATTTATATGAACCAAGCCACAATGTAGTTTGGCGTCCTGCACGCTGTGTTCTGGCCACAGGCCTTCTAAACAGTGAGTGATAAATAATTAAAATACAACTTTTATTAATATTTACTTATAGGTAAATATTAATAAAAATCAATTATATTTTAATTATTTATCACTCACTGTTTAGAAGGCCTGTGGTTCTAGGTGGTTTAATTGGTCTTTCGTCCATCAATTATAATTAAGGGGGAGGTCAAATGAAACATTTTGAATGGGGATTTACATGCAAATCTCCCCAGCAAAAGTTGAGATGCACTACCGGTGTTGACCAATAGACCCAACAATCATGAAATCAAAGTACTTAGCTGGCTGGTCGGCTCAGTTGTCTCTATTGGCAACAGAGTGGGTGCAACTAGACACAAAATCAATTTTACCATGAAAGCAGGCAAGCTTGTGACAGTATGCACCAGCGTTTCAAGAAAATAATACGGAATATGATTATATAAACTCAGAATGGGCGAATGTTTGTGTCGCATGAATATTTGTACTGTGTATTTTCGTACAAATCATCTGCCAATGAAAATCCATGTCACAGAATTTGTACTTGCCCAACTTGTATTTCTATAGTATATTGACTTAATATAGTATATTGACTTAATATTATTAATTATTATATTTAACAAACAGTGATTCCTAGGCCAGGGACTGTGACGTAAGTGACATGTAACTGTCGTGGAGAAGACAGAAAATGCTTCAACAATATCTAGAATCTTACCGGCCTGCTATCCAACGTTGGCTCCCAGAACGTTGGATCCCAGGGCGGTTGTATAAATGTGTTATAACGCAAATATTAGTGAACTATGAGCTGACATGAGTCTGATGAGATGACCAATGCAAATGAAACCTGGCGTCGATGTGATATAATTTATAAAGAGAACATAGGTGATACAATGCGATGCTAAATGTAAGTCACATGCAGTCAGATTGATGTATAATAGTCATAATAACAATCTATCTGAACTTACTGAAGATCGGATGATCGATAACGTGTTTACCGTTTCCCATTTTCGAGTCAAATAGTTATAAATAACAATTTATAGGTCAAATCACTAATCCCTTAGATGCAATCCTTGTCTTTTATTATGTTTCTATTTTTACATATTTATTATTAGAATATTACTATTATTTATTATTATAAATGTATGATTCTGACAAACTCCTGTGGTAAGAGTGACATACTGGTAACTTCGTAAGTAATACTACAGTCATTCAGGCAGTAAAGGGTCACTTTTTATGTTTGTGCTGCACCTGTCTGTATGCAAATACAATGGATAAAAATTTATATGTCATTTTGTTCATAAATCCTAGCTCTATCATACATCTTATGTGATGTTCACAAATTTAGCTCTTTCTGTTTAAAATATGCGATCAAAGATAGCACGAAATTCAGGCAATAAGGGGTCAATTCAGGCAGTAAAGGGTCACCTTTCGTTTGAGCTGTATATATCACAATTGATGGCTGTTCGTGTGTTATTAAACCACAAATAACATGTGCAAGATGTATTTATTCCAATTAAAAGTTTTGTATCAAACACAAACTTGTTTACTATAGACTTCATTTCAGCATCATCAGAATATAAACAAAACAATGTTCAAAACAATTACCAAGACACAGACGATACACGTGTACGTCATCATCGGGGAAACTAATTCTATGTTTTTGATGATAATAATTGGCGCTTTTAGATCTAGAATCACAATCAATAACTGATTTGTAGAAAAATTAGTTGTTGAGAAATATGTTTTTATTATTTTTTATAGTGGAAATACAAACTCAAATTACATTTGTTCCCAACATAATATGGCCCTATATGCTATGTACAGTTAATATATAGCATTCACTCACAAATCATATGTAGTAGTGTTACAGTGTGTGATTGAATGTTTTGTGTTCACAATACAAACATATACTAGTATATAATCAGAGCAGAGGTGGCAGCAGTTGGGGTGGATGGTGGGCAGTCAGGATAGGACAGCTCCATTCTTTCTATGGGATAAATAGGGGTAAAGGCAACAAACTGATATAAAACACTGGAAAGTGGAAATTTACCAGAACAGAAGGTGGCGGACAAGATCATTTGATCGCTTCGAGCACCCTGGGCGCTTGCATCCGAAATCCCAAGTGGATCAGTCATAAGATGCATTGTGGACTGCACTGTCTTGAGTCACCTCTTGTGGCAAAGTTGTTGTTATTGCTTATAACTTATTTAATGACATATCCTTAACTCACATTTTTTACTCATACTTAATTTTTGTCAGTGAATTACCAAAGCTCAATATTTATTTTCGGACAGTACATAATTATGTTTTGTTGTTTCTAAATTAATTAATGACACAAACAAAACTGACAACATATTCATTTGGCTTACATGTTTATATGACCATGAATAGCAAATGTGGTGTACTCATTTCATTGCAATGCATGTTCAGCACTTACCAGTGCCAAATCTGATTGATATACATGTATCAAATTAATATCATTGTTTTGTGAGCTAGTCCACTTATCACTTTATTTGTGGATCATGATTCAAGCAATTTAGATTACATTTGTATTCAACATATACATCAAGAGAGAAGCAATGATAAAACTGGGACTTCCAATTACTTTCCTTTCGCTCCGATCCAGAAAAACAAAGGTAAACGTTACAACCAAGGACATCGCGAACGACAGGAGTGTTGGGTGTATCTCGCCACTGACATGAGTATACCCATTTTCACCAAGCACCCAACCCACCCTCAGTTGTGTGTTAATTTTAAATTTGCTCAGCCCCCTCCCAATATAATCGACCTGCCAGCTAGCACTGCATGAAGTGCCTGGATTCATCCCCGTCAGAGGTTACTATCACAGCAGTTACATGGCACAATAACCGATTGTACATAGAATGCAATGTACTAATAGTTATATTTATAACAGATTAATTGAAATCGCAAAATTATCATTTGGTGTTTATATATTTTTTTTATTTTGTGGTTTTCTCGGGGAGGATTATATGGCTTGGGCACTCCATTATATTCATACCCTCCTTGCACCCCTCCTCAAGGACGTGGTGACAGGTCTGGTGTTGGGGTGACTATCTCCCTCCCCAACATTGATAAAAATGTTCAAGCTAGAAAATCATGCCTGACCCGGTCTAACACAACTTTTAATTATAGTTAAAGCATATTACACCACAATTACCCGCATAGGTTGATATTGTTCTCAATTATTTGTATATATGCCTAACTAGTTATTATATAGTGGGGAATAAGTTGTTTTTAGACCAACAGTAGCATATTTTTCTATTTTTTGTCAAAATTATGATCTGAAAATGTCCATTATTTGGGAAATTTTCCAACTTTAGTGGGTGTGGGGTTCGACATTTCCAACAGTTGGAAAGTTTGAGACACCAGATGAAAATGTTCAAACCAAGGACGGTGCTTTGGGAGATTTCTCTGGTTCAATGGGGGGGGGGGGGTAATTGGAAATTCCAAGGTGGACGTCACCAACGGAGACCCTCTGGCCACGTCCCTGTTCCTCCCACACCCCTTGCGGGTGGGTTAATAATTTGGCTTTGCCCCCACCCCCGCAAACAGGTCCCTCAAGAATTCCAACTGCTAGAATTTTTCAACCTGGCACCCTGTATAGATGATGACCATTCCAATCTAATTATTTTACCTACCATTGCAAAATATTTGACTGTTGGTCAAAACAAAAAATATATTCACTCTTCATTCAATTCTGGTTGTAAAATTAAACTATAAGAACAATTTCAACCTATCTCAAATTGCCAATGAAGGCATGAAATGTTACTATGTTTTATTATTTCCAACGTATGCTAATCATTAGAATTCAATTGACATGTTTTTATTCAGTCCGTGATTGCACGTGCGATCGACTGTCAACAAAAGGATGTGACCCGCTATTGACAACGGAAGTAGGTCGAAACAAATTAAATGTTTACACAATCAGACAAATTTAACTTTTGTGGGGGTCTGGGAGTTGAAAAATCAATAATTTGTTAATATTTTACTGTGCTTAGTTTAGGTGTATTTTATTCTGTTTTTTATTGGCAGCAGCCGATCTGCAACTTGACATATTTTGTTGACCTACTTTCCTCCGATGCGTTTCCACTGTCCGTCAGAAAAAATTGAATTAAATCGGAATTTACCGTCAGAACTGGCCACAAATTGTACATGATCTCCAACACATATTCATTCTCAAGAATCAACAGGATTTTGGGAGATCAAGTGCATCTGTGGCTTTTGCCACGACGATAAACAGCAACTGACCCGTTACTGTCTGTGATCACAGGCACTTTGTAGAAAACAGTATTTACATAATATCTATTATATATTTTGGGAAATCTGTCTGTATGTTCGCGATGGACTCGAAAACGGCAGAGCCGATTTCGATGAAACTTGGTATGTGTGGGTACTTTCGGTCGGGGAGAGGCATGGGCCTATTAATTTGCCCGAGCGACGTGACCTTGATGTTGAAATCGGGTCATTTCAAGGTCAAATGCCCTAGCATCACGGGATTTCGATGAAAATTAGTGTCTAGGGATACTTTCGTATGGGGAGTGTCGTAAGCCTATTCGTTTGCCTGTGCGACATGACCTTGAAATCGGGTCAATTCAAGGTCAAATCGCGAATTTTGATGGGATTTCAACGAAATTTGATACATAGGGTTACTTTTGTCCACTGGGTGTTTTGGACGAGTCGAGTTCAAATCGGGTAAAACCGGATGGATTTCGAAGGGTACTTTTGTCGGGTACTTTTGTCCGGGTAGTGTTTTGGACGGGTCAAATCGTGACCCCACCTGACCTTGACCTTCAAAATGGACAATTCAAGGTCAAATCGCGCAATTCGCCGAAAAGCAGAGGGGAAACAGCCGGACGAAGTCGGGTCCACCTGCTAGTATAATATATAAGACAAGGCTAGACAATGTTCGGTTTCCGATTCCCTTAAATTAGTTGCATTTCTGACTCACCGAACCGATTATGGCCGCGTAAACGGCATTGTCGCTTGTTTTTCTTCAAAGTGAATAAAAACCTCCTTACACTGTCAAATGCAGTGGAATGTCTAAAAACAACTTTTGTATACGGTACTTTGAAGTGAGAAAATTGTTTCAAATCAAATCATTGACATGCACTCCACGGTTGGTGATTATCGGTATACGATGGGGGAACACTCCGACGTTCGTACTCAGATTTCACCAATTTTCGTACCTTGCTTGCCTGTACCAAGTTTCACGGGAAAATGACCAATTTCATTCTATTTGTCGTTATATATATTTATTACCCCATTTGTTATTCCTTTTCATAAAAATAAACTAAAACAAGCCGAAAATGATATGTTTAAAATGTATTAAGCATGATATTAGCGATAAGTTGTTATCAGAGTACGTTATACTTGTGATAGTTACGTTACGCACACAGTATTAGCAAATGTGACTCTTTCACATTGGTCGATATACAAAATATTTTTTCTTTTCGGACGGTGTTTTCGTAAACAAAGCCACGTGAATATTGACCAATCAGAAAGAGGGCATTATGAGTGTATCTGAGCAAAAAAGCTGTAGCCGGCTGTGACTTATAAGACATACGCAGTAGGAAGCTACAGCGGCCAGGGAAATGAATGGCGACTATCACTAAACATTGTATTCTTGACTCTGATTGGAGAATTTCTTATCAGAGATATTTTTTTAATACTGCTCCCTGGGGACACATATGTCATTCCCATTTTGTTGGCATCAAACTAGATATTTTATATCTATGATATATTTATTGTTTGGTGAATAATTAAACTTATTTCGTAAAAATATATATAATTTTATCTTGTTTGCATATGCCGATTTAGAGAACGAGATATAATCATATCATACTCTTTTATATATCAAATTTATGGAGGCATGGACTTAGTACGAATGTTAATTGCTTGAAATGTGCTTGCTTCAGCGAGTGAGACCATTGGTGAATTGATATAGCAAAATAATGCCAACATTATGCCGGTATAATATTATCCATCAGCCACATTCCAAGTTCGGAGTAGCGGTACAATAGTTAGTGACCACCAGCTGTGGCCGGCTGCAGCTTTCTACTGCTGTGTTGCTGCCTGTGTTGCTCAAATACATTCTATGTTGCCACGATTAATGGTGAATCGGCCCATGTTTATGCTTAGATTAGAAAGATTTCTAACACTTGAACGTATAAAACAGGTTTATATCGGCATCCTACAGCACTTTACATGGTAAGGAGGGTTTCTATCACTTTTGGAAGTACATGTAGCAATATACGCGACAATACCGTTTATCCGACCAAAATCGGTGCAGTGAGTCAGAAAATCATAGTTGACGGCGTTCTGCGCTATTCCGTACCGAATTAATGCCCCCCCCCTTAGGCATGTATATGAGGTATACAATATATTTCAATATGTTTTTGCTACAAGTTCCCCGTGTCTGTGATCACAGTTGTTGGAAGAAATTATCAAAATCTGCTGATAAGTACACATACCATTACTTGAATAATAATATAGACAAGTATGGAAAGCTCCTGTGTGAGATTGACGAGTCGCCATCCGAGATTGTAACGTCATAACTAATCCGTGCTTCTAATTATAATTATAGACAGTGACTCAGATGGCGACTCGATTTTCAATTTTTGTGTTGTTGGCAATTCACATTAATAAATGTTGCAAGAAATGCCAAATCTCTTCGGATTTGCAGTATTACTTTCAAGACGTATATATAGTTGATTGAGAATTTGAGTGGAAGAAATATTTTTACAACCGATACATTTTTTATGCTGAAACTAGTTGTGGTAGCGGGAGTCCGGTTGACTCTGAATCCAGTAAATTGGTCAGCATACTTGTCTATATATTATTATTATTGAACTAATGGTGTGTGTATTTATCATTGGATTTTGATAATATTATTAATAATTTCCAACAACAGGTCGGGCACACATCAAAAACGGTCTACGTAGCTCGTTTTGTCTACTGTAGCCCGATTGAGCTTCGTTTTTAATGTGATTTACACGCCTCCATCGATTACCACCATACCATGAAAAAAGCGCATTTTAAATTTTCGGTCATTAGTTGTGTACCACTATCACGTCTACAAAGAAGTAAAAAACTCAACGACTCACCATGGCTTTAATACCTTTTGAGAGATTCAAAATCAATTTGTTTTGTCAATTTACCATGAAAAACGGTAAGAAATGATCATCAAAATCTCTTGATCGAAATGTAATTCTTTATCAAATCTGAGGTAGTTCCGGTTGCAATTGTGTTCGCAAACATCTGTGTGCAGGCGATAATCTGATTGGTTGCATTTAGCCAGGGATTAATGGTACGTTCTTAATGGGATTTCAGTGTAACATCTATCTGTTGGAATGTACGGAACGACAAATGGACAACCATATTTGTATAACTGTAATGTTACGCGAGGTGCTTCCAAATTTCAAAGTAGAGTTGTGAATCGTGTTTCCGTAGTTGTCTTCTCTGAATGGCGTTCGCCAACCATTTAACAAATAGTCGTCTCCGAGTGAAGCTGTTCGCTTTATCCAATCAGGTAAGCCACATAAACTGGACGTTCTTGACCTTCAAAAAGATATATCCTGCAAAAATAAATGGATCTTTGTCTACTTTTTATGGCTAAATCAACATATTTACGGGAAAGTCACTACCACACGCTAACAGGTCTTAATTAAAACATCATTAATTGCGCCTAAGGCGGGCTAAGACGTGGTGAGTCGTTGAGTTTTGTGCTTCTTTGTAGACGTGATAGTGGTAGCGACATTACTTCCCCCGAGATGTCGCTTGTAAGCTGACTTCCGGTATGAAAAAAAGGCGTCCCGACCATGGAACCGGAGCGGGGTGTTGCAATCTATGGAATCACATGACACTCGATCTTTATAGATCTTTTTGGATTTCGCGCTAAAACGAAATCCGAATAAATAAGCTATCATTTAGTGCTCAAATAAATAACCGGGATCAATTAGAACATGATAAAAGAATTTTTCGAAAATTAGGCGGACACAGTAATTGGGGTTAAATGCAGTTCACGTGGATAAAAAGTAATGTTTGAGACAGAAAAAAAAATGATTTACCTGCTGCGCTCTCATCGGCCACCCGCTAGAATACCTGGTAAAAGTTAATGGCGAACCAAATTTTATAGTAGCTATAAATAGACAAACGGATATGGCAAGGGTTCGTTTCGATGAATAGTTCTCACTTCCGCTTTAGATCCAGATCTGAAGAATTGAAGCACGTTTTCGCGAACAGAACGCTTTTTACGAAGCAAAAGCTATACTAAGAATATATTTCACTTGTTTATTTTGTGGTAGGTGAAGCTAAACATTGAATACGTATATTCGGAGTGCCATGACCTTGTTCCCATTGTCTCCGACACAACTTATCAATTGTTGTGATTACCATTATATCAGTTTCACTTTCAGTTTCGATTACACCTAAGTACCTGGTCAAAACAGCTGATCGCTACAGGTGTTAGATTATATTTTATTTTGTTAGCAGCAATAAACACGTTGAAAGTGTAATTTTACACAAAATAGTATAACATTATGTGAATATAAACTGTATGTATAACATAAGTAAAAGTGGTTTATATATATTATACTGTGTGCATTCAAGCCTTGAAATTGTGTGCCTGTCATTTGCAGAATGAGGTCCCCAGAGCGTGAATTTGGTGATGCTAACACGCTATGCTGGTTAGCAACTTAGCATCACTAAATTTGCCCTCTGGGGACCTCATTCTGCAAATGACAGACACTATTTCAAGGCTTGGATGTATAATATATGTAATAATCTCATTGAGACCTGTGATGTGAAAGTTTTGTAGTGACAGTCACAGGCATTCTAAACAGTTGTGGTAGAGCACAGGGGTGGGTCTTTAGTGAACCATCAGTCGCTATAACACAAACACTTATGGGCCTCTGAGTCTTGGTCAGGCAGGGTCTATAGTAAACTGAGCCTACCTTTAAATTAAAAGTCTTCATCATGCATTTATTTGATACTGTACTCATGCTAAACGGAACACATTCCATAATTGAGTGATATCATATTATATATTTTTGCAAAAATAGAGGACCTCACAATTAGCCAACATAAACACTACCTCAATAAAAATAAGCTGATTTAATCCCTTCTAATTAATGGGGCCGACTTCGCATAGGGACGTCTTCGTATGGGCCCCGACTCCGTGGGGGCCGACTTCTCCAGATACCGTGCCCACTTACCTTAGGCCAAAACAAAATGAATGCGTGTTTCCCTTAACGAGCCCAAAAAAAATAGGGGCAGGCGGTAGGCTTTTCATTTTATTTTATTTTTTCATTTTATTTTTTATGGTCTTGTGTGGGCCATGCCTAACCACCATCAAATACCATACAATGACCCAGAACAACCGACAAATTGGTGATAAAACTGATATATTGAGGGGAAACATATAAAACAGATAACAGTGTAGACAGTTTACATGTCCGCATGGCACGGGGAGAGATGAATTAATGTTGTAGGGGCGCGGGGGAGAGATGAGTTGTTGCAGGGGGCGCAGTGGAGAGATAAGTAATTTATTAGTTGACAGTTAACATTTTAGGGGGCACGGGGGAGAGATGAGTAATTTATTAGTTGGCTTCAGGGTCTTTGTTGGGAAATTTCAGCACCCCCTATTTCAAACTGAAGTTCACACCCCCTGAACCAAGCAAAATTTTGAGCTGGGAATATTCATGAGTGGACCTAACACCCCATGAATGGACCTAACACCCCATGAGTGGACCTTACACCCCATGGACGGACCTAACACCCCATGAATGGACCTAACACCCCATGAGTGGACCTTACACACCATGGATGGACCTAACACCCCATGAATGGACCTAACACCCCATGAGTGGACCTTACACCCCATGAATGGAAATTTGTTGTTATCACAGGCCCACTTTCGATGTCCTGTTGGACGTTTTGAAACCAGAAAATTTGAAGTGGCAAGTTGGTTTTCTGTTGATTACTAGTTAGTGTTGGTATCTACATGTATATCATAGTATGTAGCTTATCAGTTAGTTAATCATGCATGGCATGTGGAATTCAAATTGTGCATACTATGGACAAAGTAGAGGTATTCTATATGTAATATATATATCTTACCATACCACAATACAACATCCTGTTCATGCAAAGTCATTCCATGGGCTTCATTTTGTGTTTTATATCTGTTGTAAATTGCGATTAAGGCCATTCAACAGAGATTCCTTGTTTCTCATCAGACTTTTTTCTGAGAATGGGGCGGGAGGGCGTTTTGTAACTTTGTTTTTTGTTTTTTTTTGTATTCTAACTTTTAAGACGATGAGTAGTGGTATACTCCGGGTAAATTTAGACAATCAAATTTTTTTGTCATTTTGATGTGTGTATGTGGTTAATGTTTAAAGGTACTCAATCCGAACAGAGGGTCCCCATCTCAACAGATTCCAACAACAACAATCCGATCAGAGGGTCCTATATTACTATTTCTTTGGCTTTTGGGGTAAAAAATTATTTGATTCGAGTCGAGGAACCCATCAAACAAAGTTACAAAGCTCAGAGTTATTAGATATTGATTTTTGAAATTTGTTATTTACTCGAGATGAGTACTAATAATTGCCTTCAACTGCCGTAATCTGTTCGGGATGTGTACACCAAAATCTATTCAAACAGACAAGGATGGATAACTCTAAAATCAAGTGGTAATAATAACGCAATTTTGACTGAGTTCTGGGCCAGAAAGTATTCCCGATAATGAAAAATAATAGATTTCTAAAATCGATATCTAACAAATCTGAGCTTTGGTGGGTGACTTCCTCGACTCGAATCAAATATTTTTGACCCCCGAAGCCATTGAAATAGTAATTGAGAGGAGTTTTATCGGATTGAGTACCTTTAATAATAAATCTACAATTTACTTGATATATTAAAACAGGAATGAATACAAGAGCTAGGATGACAATATTAAAATGGAGTCATTATTACATTATTACCATTATTAAAACATGGTGTACAATAAATATAATACCTACCCCATGTCATGCGCATATATATTGTATATCATTATCAATAACTGATGGGACCATGGTAGAAATTAATCCCCAGATACCCTGACACACTATGTAAGTCTATGCATATTAAAATCATTTATAAAAGGTAAGTATTGTTAAAATATAAGAACCGACCACGAGACATCAGCAGGAACAAGAATGGAGATTTCAAATGACTATATTCTGATTCATGAAACTAGGTACGTACCGGTATAAATCCTATAGAAATATTAACAGGACATGACATGGGGTTTGACATTGAACAATATAAACATGTTATTTACTTGTTGACGGGTCAGCGATTATCTCAAGTTCATAGGGGCAAGTTCAGTTTCAACCCCATACAGTACCCTAGTAGAAATGAATGATTGCCGCAACCTTCCGGCAATCATGATTTTAGGTTGCGAAGTATTTTCATGATTGCGGCAATGATTCCCATGCTTGCAATATGATTGCGAAGGTTCATACATGGTTCCCAAAGTTGCGGATATGATTGCGAAGGTTGCAGAATATGATTCCCAAAGTTGCAGACATGGTTGCGAGAAGAAAATATGAAGCTTCCCATGATTGAGAAGGTTTCATTGATAGTTGCGATGATGACTGCGAAGGTTGCGATACAAAAACCAACAGAAATAGCTTAAGTACAGCAATTTCGTTCCCATAAAATTTCTAAGTCCAGATTTTATAGGCCCAGAAATAAACTAAGTCTAACATTTAACTTATTTTTAATGTTTTAGTGCATTTAGTTTAAAATATATGTTTTTACCATTCATCGGAAAGGTATCGAATGGAGCATTCGAACAAATGGCATTATTTTGGACTAAATCCCGAACAAATATTTACATGTCTAAGGGATCCAGAATAGTTCATAAGATCAAAATTTCACACTAAGCATAGAGTAAAATAATCTCAGCTTTTAAAAATGACTATTTTGTTACATTGGAGCAGCTGTCCTTCTCTACACAATAAGGTGCACTATCCAAAAGAGGATTGGTGGCCCTGAAGTAGGACCAAATTTCCAAAGATTATATGCTTCAATATTAAAACTACTTCAATTAATCCAAAAAAGTCTGAATCTAATGTAGGAACATGTGTCCCTTTAAAATAATCCATTCATTTAGATAAAGCAAAACTATGAAGACACATTACAGTCTCAGTTCACAACCATACATCATTTTGTAAAATATTTATCTCAGATGCAAACTCAATGCATGCACTGGTCTGCCGAACCATGCATGCAGACACCACAACACCAGAAACTCTTTGTATGCAACATATCTGTCAGGCAAATTTAACCTCCACACAGGTGATGACATACCTAGAGATACAATGTAGGATCATGTTTCATTGAAACACTGCAGTCATGCATTCTGTGATACATGACAAATATTAGAATCTGTGGGACATAGATCATTTATAAAATACAAAAATAATTGGGACGGCCGATAAAATCGGGACGGGCGCTGATGAGAAACAAGGAATCTCTGTTGATGCATGCGAAAAAAATACAAAGCCCTGCATTTGCTAACAATCAGCACAAACTTTCCTAGTTTTCATTCGCAAATCTTGCATGTTTATGGGGAAGATAAGTTAGATAACTATTATTTGAGTTAATATTTAGATGTAAATGATATTTCTGGGTTTTATATATATGAAACGAGCGATAAAATCACATAATTGAATGTGAGACAACATTTATAAGATTTTTATCAACACATCCTGAATATTGTATGCACCCAGTAAAATTGTGATCTGGCAATCCGATCAATGTTGTGTTCTTGTGACGAAAAACATTCTAATTGATGCGCCAAAAATCGGATTCAGTAACTGTCAATTCTTGAGAAAGAGAACGACATTCGAAAACAGTGTATTTTGTGCTATCAAACCGGACGATATAACTCAGAACCGGACACCGAAAGAGGAACCTCATTGCATCGATTGTAGTCTGTGCCTCTGTGGTTATACAGCTTGTAAATATTAAAGAGAACACGTCTCCATTTTCACCCAGAGACTTCGAATCGACCCATGTGCGACCGCCATCGTTGAGATGAACTTGTTCGAATCGATTCGATTCGAATCAACCGCGGAAAACTTCCATGTTTAATGTAAATATCAACAAAAACACGTGCTTCCGGTCAGCGAAGAGGAACGATAACTCGTGATCTTCCGGTATTGCATCAGATCGTATTAAAGTTGACTCCGTTAATAGAGTGACGGTGTGGTTTTGCGAAAAATATATAAATATATCAAAGATATTATTTATCTCGCGAGGTGAATCAGATAAAATGGAACCACGCGTACATAGTTTGGTTATCAGTGCGTTCGGTCGGTTTATAGATTTTTTATTTTTTATTTAAAACCAATAAAATGAACTTGGGTCGGGGGGTTTTGAAGACGGTTGGTCGGGTTACGGGAAACACGCATCATTTTTGTTTTGGCCTTACTATAAATGTACTTCTTGTACAAAGTGATGGAGAATAGATGCATTAAATTTATATTTATTAAGATCTCAATCACTGTTTAGAAGGCCTGTGGTGACAGTACATATTATTGGAAATCAGTTGGATGCACTCACTGGACTCCGACTGTCATACAGTGTATGACTGAATGCTATCAGGATAACATAATAACAAGCCCAATGCCCATTTATTTCCAATATATGGTGCTGAGGGGGACACAGTTTTTAGTTACCGTAATTTTAAGGGAGAGGCAAGTTATACATTTTGAACTTCACATTCTTGGAGTTCTAAAGAAGTGAAAGGCAATATTATCAAGATCAAATCAAGGACATTCGATAAAGTGAGCCGGATTGTCATTCACATAACTTAGCTGCAGCAAGCTGTGTCATTCTATAGGCTACTTTCCAGATATATATACATTCTGGCAAAATGTTGCAATTTTCTTCCTTTTTTCCATGTTGTCCGCCACTTGCCGCTCATGGCACATTCATTGCTGACAATTAATTCCATCAATTCCATCATATTTCAACAGAATATAACCTTAAGTAAGACAAGGTCACAATATTACCTAACTGAGTGAATCCTGGTGTGTTCTATGTCATGGGTTCGACTTTGGAGCATTTCTCGAAATATGAATTTCTCATGTCTTAAAACTGAAAAATTTTCAAAGTCAATTTTTCTAACTTAGACCTATTCTAAGTAATGAAACTCAATCAAATGGTTATGTTTATGTTCTAAATTACTACAATACCCAAAATATTTCAACAAAATCTCAAATACAAAAAAGTTTGTTATGTTGCTAATAGTGGTACACAAGTAGCAATAGGCAACGATTTTTTTCAAAACCCTTTTCCAGATATTCAGATGCAGTTATAGCAGCTTTAGGGCGTTAGGAATATGAAACAAAGTCAGTAGTAATGGCAGTGTTTGAAAAAAATGACATTTTTTTTCAAATAATTGGACTGGGGTCAGGGGGTCGACAATTCGCAGTTTTTGAGGAATGGCAAAATTCTGACAACACAGCATAACGGCAAAGTTTTCGAATTCTTATGGGAAACCTATATGTTGTTCTCATCGGGAACGATCAATCTACATAATCAATGCAGAAATAGGAACTTTTCCTTCATAAAAATTGAAAATTTTGATCAAAATCCAAGTATACCCCCATCAAAAAGATGAATTTTTTTCTTCTTTTTTTCAAGTATGTTGACTATAAAAACTTTTGGTATTTCTGTGTGTTATTTCTATTATCAGACACTATTGAATACATTTTGATAAAAAAAATTGAGACTTTTGTGTCGAATACGTGGAAATATTTCTTGATAACCAAACTATACCCCCTACCAAAATTTTTAAAAAGCTATTTTTTTCAACATTATGGAGCTATTCACGCAAAATACTACCTAACCTGTAGCAAAACTGTATATAGGTTTCATTGTCAGCTATTGGTGTATCGATATGAGAGCTGATATTTTATTTTTTTTCAATTAATTCTTAGAAAATGGACAAAATATGAGTGTCAACCTTCACAAAGTTCATGAGCCAAACTATTTTCAAGCGTATGACATAACTATATCTCAATTAATGTTGGAGGCATTGTTTTATGTAAACATTGCAACATGATAAAGTATGGTTTGAAATAACTGGTTAAGTGGATAAACAAACCAGTACCAACCCATTCGCAACAAAATATCATGTTATGGGCATTATGAGGCCATTATGATACGATTAATGATACTTTATGATGGCATGGTGGTAAAATATGCCCAAGAAGCTATTCTAACCACTCATTCGTACAGATCGACTAGTATCAGCACAAAATATTATTTTGCGCCATCATTCAAATGGGAACGGGACTACATGCCCCGAGACAACCCGCCCCTCTGCTATTTTCAGGGCGGGTTGTCCCGATAAATAAGGGTGGGTTGTCCGGAAATTGTTAATAGTGATTATGTTCTTTGATGATATATTATTAAAGATTTTGACCAACAAAACATGTGTTTATTCATTAATTATGTCAAAGCATTTAGCTTGTTGTCCAATTAATCCTCTTCACAAATCTCCATATTTCTACATGTATATTGTGTCTATGTTATATGTTTGATTGGAGGTGAGTATACAAACAGCCTTTGAATGATGCTGACGGAACTGCATGGGTATATTATCTCTTGAGTGTGGGTTATCTTCATTCTGCAAGCATGTTTCCTTGCATTCACTGCGATTTGGAGGTGCGAGACGAAAGAAGAGACCAGCACAATGCACTGGCAGACATCCAGCAGCAGCCCCAAATTAATTATTGTTCGTTGTTAAACTTATTAAATTTTGTTTTTAATCTTCGTTCACGTTCATATTATTATTAGCCTATATACCGTTTTTTGTTGTCCATGTTGTTACATCAAATAAAAACCTATAAAGAACAACCTGGCAAGTTTCTTTAAACAAACATCTCATAATCCCATCACACGTCCTAATTAGCCACTAATTACCGCTAAGTGATTTTAGGGGGCGGGTTGTCAGGGGGCGGGTTGTCTTGAGTGAAAGGGGGCGGGTTGTCTCAGGGGTGGGTAGTCACGGCCCCATTCAAACATGTGTCCAAGATGTTTTGCTTCAACCCGAATACCAGTCAACTTGGGGGTATGAATCCTGCGTACGGCTTCAAAACACCCTGAATCCCGCATACCGAAGGGGGGGGGGGGGGGGGGTGATACCTTCATGTATTACACCACATGTATCGTATGTCATACATGTAGGCCTAATTCAATTGTTGACTGAATTTTTTATTTTTAAACAAGTTAAATTTCAAGTTAAAATATCATTAATTATGGCATAATACACAATAAAGTGGCTAAGATAAAACAGATCTTCTCAATCAACCAATTTCATTCAAATAAAGGCAAAATGGTCAGCAGAATACATTACTATTCACTTCAAATACATTTGTTTACGTACGATCATTAATATGTTCATGGGGCCGCCATGTTTTAATCATGTGACTACATTAGCTGGTAATACTACAAATAGAGTGATCTCCCCATGGCATTTAAAAACATATATTTTCCAATCAACCCAGGACCAGCGCGACGATCGAAATACGGCTTTTTATTGCTAACTTTTTACTCTTTAACTTACCAGTGAGCAATGAAGCGTAATCGATAGCAATCGAGGTGGTCAGAAAGTTTCAAATTCGGAGTATTTTCACGATTTCAACAAAAATATTTTCACAAATATTTTCGCGGCTTTTTAGTTTGGTAAACAAAGGGGGTCTGCCTATATGCAGAAATCCGCCTTATCGGAGAAAGCCGGAGAAATCTCGCGTAAATGCAGAAAGCCGGTCGGATTTCTGTCTGGATATAAATAGATTATAATTAATTTTTGTTTTTAGTGAACTGTGGCCGGTATCATTTATCTTACACGTGCTAATGAAATTAAGACAATGTTGCAACTTTACGCCGGTGGGCATGCTTTTGACAACTGAATTGATCCATGTGTCCAAACTCCAGGCAGAGTTATCTCTCATCGCTCCGCTGAGATCGTATAGTCTCGTACCTGACTCAACCAATAGATACGTTTGGTGGCCTGGGTACTTGGCTACTGAAATCGCTGCATGGAGTTTGCCATTTGTTATTTACAGGATGTCGTAAACTGTTATTGCATGCCAAGTATAGTGACATCTTGCACATTGAAGACAGGCTGCATTTCTGTACTGAAGCCGGGGCCACGGGATCAAAGAGGGTGTTTGTCATTATGATCCATTATGGGATAATAAATTATCATTTTTTCGAACATATTACATATTGTACATAATTTGTATTTCAGGTATGGGCATATATATTTGAACGATGCGTCGGGGAGCAAAGCAGTGCATGGTCGGCAGCGTCTAGTGCTTAGAAGAAGAATGTACACAAATACAATAAATAATAATATATATATGTGTGTGTGTTTTTTTGTATATGTACATGTAAAGTTTCACAAGGGGAACCCACGGTTGAGAAAGCTGGAAGACATGCGCACACCTAGGCCTACACGTAATGTGAAGAAATGTCACATTTATATATTGGGGACTTTTGTAGGTTAAATTCATTCTGCATTATTCTGAGAAACGAACTGTCCATATTTATTTGAAAAATGTCTGATCAAGCCAGAATGAATTGTAACTGACAAAACAGTTCAATAAAACATGTTCGATTTAATTAAGAATATACACATACCTGCAGCATTTAGACATATAGCGTGGCATGAGACCGAACTCTGTTTTTTTTAGCTTGGGTTAAGCCTACTCTACGAATTTCCAACTACGTGCCCCATGGTCGGCATTTTAGTTAAAAGATTTTCTCATTTTCAGAGTCACAATTGACCACATTGTGACTATAAAACGGTCTTAGACTAAAATACCCTGAACAATGCTGCAACAACTTCGACTTAAGTGTGAAATAATACATACATACATATGCAAGGAGTCGAAAAGATGACAGCGTGGCAGCTTATGTGCTTATTTAAGCGCTGTATAGGTGAGACATCCCAAGTCGCTATATATACTAATGGGTCAATTGACTGACAGCTTCCATGTGTGTGAATCAGCGTCTTTTTTCAGACGCGTGGTCTACACAGGTGCGAACCTTTATAATAATTCCCTTATAACATGCAATTCAATTAATTGGACATAAATAATTAGTCATAATCCCTTATACAAACACGTCATGTGCATTGATATATATTGAGTCTTTGGTTCAACGAATGTCACAAAGTTTTCAGTTATCTGTTGCTTGCATATTCACGGGTTCTCATCATGCAGTCTAACATAAAAATTGCATTGTTTGGCAGTTCGTTCGTGTCTCATCTGGAGGAATTTATTTCTGGCCGTATTGACAAACAACTTCTGCCGTTCGTTAATTTCAAGTGTTTTGGTCGAGGCGGGATGACAATAGAAGGTGAGTGCTAAGTCTTTTTTTTTTGGCAGGGACGCGGCTAGAGGTTCTCGATGGGAGGGGGTACCCATTAAAATTTCCACATTTGGCCAGGAAGTTGGGGTAAGACATTTCAACCCGACCCCGTGTCGCCACTTGCCGGCCGCTTTATTTTAACAGGAATACCAGCATATATAAGTGACAATTATATTGACTCTCAGTTCCGGAAAGCCCTCTCGCATGGCTGATATTTGATACCCATGACTTCCATCGTATACTATAGAGACCCACCTGTTGTGCCTGCTTGGAAACCCGGTCCGCTAAAAGGGGACAAAATCCGATAACGGGATTGAAATATGATCCACAACAGTCAATACACTCTTAGAACAAATGTGTATAAATACTACACAAAATGTGTTACATTTGATCTTAAACAAAATTGTGTAGAAATGACACATGATATATAATTATTAAATATGTCTGTGGAATATCATCAACGTTGAATTTGATTGAATATGTGAGTGTATCATATTTATTAGATGAAATGTGTTCTATTGGAGACACAAAACTCGTAAAGGCTACCACATAACAAACAATTGGCAGCAGCTTTAAACTTTGTTATACACTATGTTTGTGTAAAAACTGAACAACACATCATTGTGTAGCACAAAGTTTTAAAGCAGCTGCCAATTTGTTTTATTATGGCAGCTTTTACGAGGTTTATGTCTCAAATAGAAAATATCTCATCTATTAAATATAATATACTCACATATTCACTCATATTCAATGTTGAGAAAATTCCACCGACACATTTATGTCATGTTGCATTTCTACACAATTTTGTTTGAGATCAAATGTAACACATATTGTGTAGTATTTATACACATTTGTTCTAAGAGTGTAACTCACGTGGCCACTGGCACACTTCACCATATATATGGATTCAGCTCGATCGTGTCTTCCTTGGCTCATTGGCTCAGCGTCTATGTAGTGGGGGGGGGGGGGTGCAAGATTCCACAAAGATTTCTAACCCCCTTTTGAATGGCTTCATATATGTGACCTGGATAAGAGCGTACGCATAGGGATTGATTTGCTGATCATTTTATATGAATATACACCTAGATCATACAAAAACCGCCGAGTAAATAACTTATGCAACCAATAACACGGAATCAAAGATGTGGAACCAATAAAGAGCGTTTATATAATTTGTGTGTGATTAGCCAGTACTTAGCATTGTGCTGTCTTCTGTAACAAAATCAGGCGCTTGTTTAGGTAAAATATAGTAGGTCTTTATGATAGCATGTTGTTGCGCGATGGTCATAGTATATATATGAACGAAACTGTATGCGTTTTAATGTTTTTCTGTTTACGGTGTTTGGAACAAATATGAATATTAACTAAGGCCCCCCATGCACACTAACTGTATATATGTTATATACCAATATAATTATACATTAATAATAACCGAAGTTGAGACGAACTGTCATGTTCAATATAATCGCATGTATATATGTTATGGAGGATTATTTATTTGCAGGATTCAACCGGGAGCGAAAGTATCGGGACATGAAGATGTATAATCCGGCGGGCGTAATCGTTCACCTAGGAGGGAACGACATTGATTCAATATAAGATAGGAAATTTCCTACTCCGCTGCCAACATTATGGTCAGTCCCCACATGACATACTACATTGCAACATGTGTGCGTCACCACTACATATAACCACAATATATGATATATATCAGCCAATTCATGTGGTGTGCTGTCACAGAATCGGAAAATTTGGTGGTAGCAATGTTTCGACAATATTTACATTTAACCAGACTAATGGTTAAATGAGGGTCTGTCTCATCAGGTATGTAACCACTCCATGTATACATAAGTATACCACATGTTCTGTGTCAGCGCAGAACACGTCGGCATGCAGTTATGATGCATACTTCAATTATGTCAAACTGTTTTTGCCAAGCTACACCTTTCTGGGGTGTCCGTACTCCATTATTTGCGAGTATGTCCGACGTTATAACCTGTGTATATCAGGATTTAGTTATTCACGGGTGTATCACCCACTCACATTATGTGCAATTTGCGAGTATGTCTCCGAAACCTGTGTATAGCAGGATTTAGTACATCCCGGGTGTATAGCCCAGTTCCATTATGTGAGAATTTTCACACACTCCCGTGCATTGTTTGTTAGATTTCAAATCTCGACTTTCAACATACCCGAACATTGGGTGAAATATTGATGTAAACGGTGAAATATTATCACCCACTCACATTATGTGCAATTTGCGAGTATGTCTCCGAAACCTGTGTATAGCAGGATTTAGTACATCCCGGGTGTATAGCCCAGTTCCATTATGTGAGAATTTTCACACACTCCCGTGCATTGTTTGTTAGATTTCAAATCTCGACTTTCAACATACCCGAACATTGGGTGAAATATTGATGTAAACGGTGAAATATTGTCGAACTAACGCTCTTTATTCAATCTAAACACTGACCATAATGTTGACAGCGGAGTAGGAAATTTCCTATCTTATATTGAAATTGCAATAATGAATCGGACTTCATTGCCAGGAGGGATATATTTGTGGTAAAACTACGGAAACGAGGATACTCTGGCTCAGAAATTCAACAATACATGGCTGATATTAAATTCACAGATCGAAATTCCTACCTGACGAGGAGCGAAATGGGTACGAAACAGGACATACACAATGTATTAAACCTTAACATCAAGAAATTTCCTATCTTATATTAAATCATATTAAGCAAACGGAAGCTTTCCAATATCTACACAGATCGTCTAACCACCCTATACCAACAATTTTAGGTCGTTTGTACGAGGGGAATGCATACGATATCTGAGAAATTGCAATAATGAATAGTACTTTATTGCCAGGAGGGATATATTTGTGGTAAAACTACAAAAACGAGGATATTCTGGCTCTGATATTCAACAATACATGGGTGATATTAAATTCACAGATCGAAATTCCTACCTGACGAGAAGCGGGATGGATACGAAACAGGGCATACACAATGTATTACCCACCACAACATATCATAAAGGTTCCAATAATTTATCAAGAACATTGGGAAAATATTGGAACATGATTTCCGATTCTATCCGATTGAATGCGGTTTTTGTTGACTCTAAACCTAGCATTATTTATAAAAGGGGCCGAAATCTGGGAGAAATCATCTCTATCAAACGAGTCTAACATACATGCACATTACACCAAGGTGGAACATGGACGGAAAATGCAAAATGGGATAGCAGCACAAACTAGGAAAATCTATATCATACATCTATATAGTGGAATTTTTAAGAGTCGAACCAAATTTCACACATGGGTTGGAATCTGAGATTACTTATCAGTAGTCAATTTATCCCCGGCAGGAAGGCACGGATCGTGACAGGGGTTATCGATGCCATTTTAATGACTTCAAACTTAAAAGCAGACTGCACCTCGTAAAACATCCCCACAGGGCGTGAACGAGTGGCTTGATCCAGTGAAATACCTGCTGACGAGCAGAACAAAGAAAGCTCCCTTGATGTTAATGTGAACAATTCTATTAGTGAGAGACGTGAACTCCACCCAGCTGGTTTGTAGGGACCACGCGTGAGATTGAGTTCCATTCAGACAGCAGATCTACTCTAGGAAGTTGATGTCCTATGAAATACAAACAATTCACTGGATTGGTGTGAAAATTCTCACAAAATCAGACTGGGCTATACACCCTGGATTTACTAAATCCTGCTATACACAGGTTTCGGCGACATTCTCGCAAATATCACAGAATTATATTGAATTGAAGCAAAGATCACATAATTATATTGGGCTATACACCCTTGAGTAACTAAATCCTGCTATACACAGGTTATAACGACATACTCGCAAATATTGGATGACAGACACCCCAGAAAGGTGTAGTTTGGCCAAATTTTTTGGCATAATTTGAGTATGCATCATAACTGCATACCGACTTGTTTTTCGCTAACACATATAATATGGTATACTTACACATGGATGGGTTACATACCTGATGAGACAGACCCTCATTTAACCATAATTCTGGTTAAATGTAAATGTAGTCGAAACATTGCTACCACCAGGAATTCCCATTCTGTGACTGCACACCACATGAATTGGGTAAAATGTATAATTGTGGTATTATGAAGACCATTGCTCAGAATGCAAGCGACAAATCATGGTGACATAGCTATTGTTGAAAATTTAAAAACGAGTAAGGTAGATAATAAGTCAGACGAAACGCTCTTTATTAGCTTGATAAGAAGAAATGGAAAATCCCTTGTCCTTTGTAGCAAATATAGCTCAATATTCTGGACAGAAATGACGCAACATTCGAGCAACACATTGGTACTGTTATTCCACAATTAATAAGCTCTTGATTTTCAATTCCAAGAAACATGTAAAAATGGTCTACAAGCATGAATATTCCATGCCGACATTGTCATTTAGTTGTCCAGAGTTGACTATAGTGAATGCGGTCGCTTGACTTCACACTTATCTAGTGAAGTCGTCGTGTGGAAATGCCACTAATTCAGCGTACTATCCCGTGTCTTCTTTTTCTATTCAGACTGAAAAATGCCACAAAGAAGAGCGCAGCTGAATTGGAAATTCAAATCGAAAGCGAGCGGCTCATGCTCGAAACGTATAAAATCAAACTACCACCACTTCCAAAAACAACACCGATAAGCAATAACGTTGACTCGACGACGAAACAAATTTTAGAAAAACTTAATCCAATAATCCTCCAGGATTATACCCCAATACAAATCGGAGACGATGGTAACTGCCTATACAGAGCGGTTTCGGTTGGCCTATTTGGCACAGAATGTCACCATCTATTGCTCCGTCTACTCACATCGCTAGAGATTTTGGAAAACCGAAACTTCTATGATTCCGATTCGCCGAACTATGTCGATTTGCTCAATGATGCATTGCTATTCAATGGCAACTATGATAGCATTGTCCTGTCCGCGTTGAGACCCCGTGGTTGGTCAGGAATGATTCACGTTGTTGCGATCAGTACTTTCCTGAACAAAGGCATTTCCACGTATTGCCCAACAATGCTGGACAACACAGTAGGTATCACACTTAGTAAGAGGGTGTACGGGCGTGCTGTCAATAGACGACGCGACCCGGCTTTAACAATTATGTGGACATCTACTTCTGTCCCAAATACCCAGACAGATTTTCAACCAAACCATTTTGTATTTCTTCAGAAAAAAAAAGTCACGCAAACGGCACCTGTCATATCAATTATTCAAACGCGTAAAGCCGCTTCTCTCAATGCGGGGTTCTCGGCAGCAAACAAAACGAATGTAGAGTCAAATATTGACTCACCTTCAATTACGGTAAGTCTTACCACATCTGATGGTACATGCAATGACTCCGATTCTGCGACACCGGAAATAAATTGTGAAATCATCTCATTTGAAAACAAGATCAGCAAAACATTCACCGAAACGACATCGCAAATAGATAATTCGCCATTGACCGAACCACACATAGACGCAAGTTCAAACGATATTGACATACCTTCAATTACGGCAAGTCTTATCACATCTGATGGTACATGCAATGTCTCCGATTCTGCAACACCGGAAATAAAATGTGAGATCATCTCAATTGAAAACAATAAGATCAGCAAATCATCCACCGAAACGCCATCGCAAATAGATAATTCGCTATTGTCCGAACCACAAATAGACATAATTTCGAACGATGGTTCAGACATACAACATATCGATGACTCTTTTTCTGACGACGGTGAATTAGCTAACACCGAGCCTTCCCCCATTGGCTTCCCTCTTGAGCACGGCAAATTATTAAGTATAACAGAAATAATCAGGAAATTAGCAGCACATGAAACCGTGGAGCCGGTTATACCTTGTGGCCCGAAAGAAAATATTTATGTCATAGTAGATAATTCAAAAAATTTGGAGCGTAAAAAAAATGGAAAGTCGTGTGAATGGTGGGACGACTGTGGGTCCTGGGGTTCAAAAGGTGGTAGTCCCATTAGCCTTTTTCGCAGCACGACAGGTGGGGGTGTCGAACAAGTTGTTTTGAAGAATGGCGAATACTGTCTCAAACGCGTGAAGGACAAAATGACCACGTACACTCCTTGCGAAGTACAACCCACAGAGGAAGAAATCTTAAAAGTGCATAGGAGGTACTCAACACACAAGCTGAGCAATTGTTATAAAAGAAGGGTAACGTGGATAGATAATGATGGCGAAGACGTAAATACGGTTGCACTTGTCGAATATACCGGCATATTTCCAGGTCATGGTCCACATGGAAATAGTATTAAAAATACTAACATTTACATTAGAATGCCCCGGGAGGCTATGTCGAAAATTAAGGAACACTCGACGTCGATGCAACCTCTACAAGCATACCGGACTCTGGTCAAAGAACAGGAGGACATATACTCAGCTCCGCGTTCTCTGAAGCAAATACAGAACGCAAAATATAACGAAAAGAAGCAAAGAACTCAGGTGGAAGGAAATAGAAGGAATTGTGCTGACCACGTCCAAAATTTGGGAAATTTAGTACAATTCCACCCATGTGTACAAAAGGTGATTCATACTAAAGATAAGATACCGATGGTAATCCTCTACATACCAGAACAAATTGACGATATAAAACGTTTCTGTTGCAATTTTCCAAACGCCACAACAACTCCTCTGGGCTTTGATAAAACTTTCAATTTAGGCGACGTGCATGTAACGATTGGTTGTTTCAAACAGCTTTCGGTCACAAGACGTAATACAGAAGATCATCCAATATTTCCTGGGCCAGTATTCCTGCACGGAAACAGCGACTTTTCAAGTTATAGTACCTTCTTTGCCGAACTAGCAACGGCACTTTCCGGAACAAGCAGCCCCGTCATAGGAAGCGATGACGAAAAGGCTATGCGAAAGGCGATTGATTTCAACTTCCCAGGAGGACACAGATTGTCATGTACCAGGCACTTGAAGGGTAACGTGGTTGACTACCGTAAAGACGACGTGGGAACTCCATCAGAGAACAGAAAAATCGTAGTTGATTCAATTTTTGACAAGGACACGGGTATCGTGGCGGCGTCTGATATTGTCACGTTCGAATGCAGAATGCAGCGGACCAAGCGAGAGATTGTCAATCAGAGACTTACTGGGAAGTTCGAAGATTATTTCAACAATCGAATTGAGCCAATGTTGACTGAGAATTTCAAAACATCAACACGACCAGGGCCGTTACTAAACACAGTCAATTGGACAAACAATAATTGCGAAAGTTTGAACCACACGTTGAAGCAAGCTGTAGAGTGGAAGAAACAAAATATGACGGATTTGGTGGAGAAAATTTATGATGTAATAAATGGAGAATACATTGAATTGAGACGCAGTTTGGTGGAATTTGGTCAATTTCGATTGACGAAGGATTTCAAGCGCTTTGTACTGTCTCCCGATGTATGGAGTTCCAAGTCAAAAGAGGACCAAGACAAGTACTTCAAGAAGTTTATGAAAGCAATGAAACCATCTGGATATAAACGGCAGACGACGACTGACGGATCGCTCACGGTAATGACTTCAAACAGTGGAGGAAAGAAACCAGGCCAAGTGCAGCGCCGGAAAAGTGCGAAGACGAGAACGATTCCAAAAATTGTACAAAAGAAAAAATAACCGCCAAATATGCATGCGTATAAAATTCTGTTAAAATTAGCTTTTAAATTTGGTCGAAGGCCGGTAGATCACTCTCTGCCTATAAGTAAGAGTATAGATATTCATGGTATGATCTGCACTGCAAAATATGACAAAAGGGACCCCGCGAATAACGTTTATCGTTCAGTCGGAATTAAACTAATATTGCCAATCAATTGACATAAAATTGTGTGGGCTAATTACGGCATAGTGCGGTCTCAGGTTATTACCGAGCCGCAAAACGCGTAAACACAACTATGGTTGCTTGTGCATTTTCTGATTATTATCGATGTGCCAATCGGCCAAATCGCGTAAAACTGTCCTGGGGGGTGGTGGGGGTGCCCTGGGTCACAAAAATCAGCCAATTTCTACGGAAATTCCTCCAAGTGGTGTGACCCGGAAACAGAAACACGTCAACGGCGCCAATATAGATACGACAATCTTCCAACACCAATTTGCATACTTTCGCAGACCAAAGTATAAATTATGCTTTAAAAAAATATGTATGCATAAATTTAGAAAGCCGTCGTATCTATAGCTTCAACGTTGACGAGTTTCTGGCTAAAGGCTGATATACGCGAGTAATATCGGTGATAATTTTCCTTTCATTTAATGGATACCGGTAATATATGTTAAAGACATATTGTGGACTTATTTCATTGAATAAAACCAATCTGTTATTAACCAAACATCATCCTCATTGGAAGAATGTGGCATTAACTGTAGACTGTCGAAAATTCCAACCACATCGACTGTACCATTTCAGAGAATGCAACGGTTGAACTACATATACGTAAATATTTACTTATTTATTCGGGACGCATTATTGGACATAAACGTTACGTCATGCAATGATTAATAACAGTTATTGAGTATATTTCGGTTATAACATTGACCCTGTTTTCTGATTGTTTGGAATCAAATTTTGGAAAATAACCTATTTTGGCATAACTATTTGTTATTCCATTCGGAATCGGGGGGTTTCACTTCACTTTAATCATAAAAATTTTAGTGTCGACGCACATGGTCCCGATTGTCGCAGGATAATTCGGGGACAGTCATAACCGCGAGTGTCGAACAATCAAGCTTATTTTGTCTGCTTAATTTGGGAGGAGGCACAAGATATATGTTGAGAAATACAACAAAATATTGATATACTTCATATATGCTCTAAAAATTACTTTCCGTGCATGGTCAGTTATTTTCCAGATGTTTTCAATTGTTCGCACAGAATTTAAGAAATTAAACACACGATCTGTATTTCCACTGTATCAGAAATAGACGGAACGCTCTTTTCTGTTCTATGCAGTGAAAAGATGAACTTCTTCCATATAGCTGTCGAAGACCGAAAAATGTCGTTAAACTAGAGATCCAAATACCCACTAAAGGCCCCTATATCTTAAGATATTAAAGACAGAAAATGTCGTTAAACTATAAAGACCGAAAAATGTCGTTAAACTAGAGATCATAATAACCCCTATATCTTGAGATATTATAAAGACAGAAAAATGTCGTTAAACTATTAAAGACCGAAAAATGTCGTTAAACTACAAAGACCGACAAATGTCGTTAAACTAGAGATCCAAATACCCCATAACTCTTGAGATTATTGTAAAGACCAAAAAATGTCTTTAAACTAGAGATCCAAACATCCCCATACCCTTTATTTTGAGACATTCAAGAACGAAATGTGTCGTTACACTATAGACACAGACCGAAAAACTCGAGATGAACCAGGATCAACTACAAATATACTCCTGTATGCACCCGCCCCATAACGGAATAATACATATGCTTTATAAATATGCACCATATATAAATAAAAATATCAGTTATAAACGCATGGTTGACTGAGTAAAAGTATTTAGTATATTATATGCATCACAGGCATCGCTGTCTTTTCGACTACAGTTCATAAATTATAGCAAAGTTGGGTGAATTTCAACTTAGTATACAGTTTATTTATCGGGTCACCCACTCCATTTATCGACTCCGATTTATTCAGCTACCTGCTACACAGCGGTACGCATGGTAACACAATGAACAGTTAGAGCAGACGATTAAAATTTCGCCTCCAACCACACAAACACAAGTTAATTATAATCTATTTATATCCAGACAGAAATCCGACCCGGCTTTCTGTATTTACGCAGGATTTCTCCGGCTTTCACCGATCAGGCGGATTTCAGCAAATAGTAGCACCGAACAAAGGATATTGTATCCGCTGCCGAATTTTGCTATTTTTATTGGAAAAGGACACGTAATTGCTTAAAATAGCGGTGTTTACAATTACCTTCAGTCACGAGACTCTGGAGATTTCCTGTGATGTCATCATTTACCGACTTCCGGAAATACGCGAGTTATCGTTTTTGTTCGGGGTTGCCTATTGCTAACACAAGTCACAACTAATGAACGAAAATTCGAAATGCGTTTTTTTCGTGGTATGGCGATAATCGCAGGAGGCGTGTAAATCACATTAAAAACGTAGCTCAATCGGGCTACAGTAGACAAAACGAGCTACGTAGACCGTTTTTGATATGTGCCCGACCTGTCTGTCTCTGTGACCCGTTAGTCGTTACGTTACTAATACTAATAGTACGTTAATCGTTACTGCCTGAATGACTGTGTCTGTACTAATAGTAATAGTCAGTTACTGAGATAGGCACCTTCGCTTTGAATCTTTTCAATATATTATTCAGGATAGTTTGGTGACTTTTTGAGTAGATATGTTTCTTCTTTTTCTTGTGGTTTATCTTGCAAAGTTTACAATAATCAAACTGAAGAAAAGATGTTCCTTGAACGCTGTCGGCCATGTTTACGGCGGCCTGTTCGATTTGCGATCGCCTCAAAGGAAAACTAAAATATTGAATCTGCAAACGGAACGAACTTTTTTTTAAGGACGACCAGCTGGGCGCAGCCCAGCCGCGCATATGTTGCGCAGCATATGCGCAGGTCGTCCTTATACTAAGTTCGCTTTCGAACATGGGCGCCGCCATCTTGAATTAGGGGTACCGCCATCTTGGATTTGAGGGGCCGCCATCTTGAAACGTCATTGCAATTAAATAAAAACTACAAAATGTTATTTTTCATATATCATGAATTCCACGAAAAGGCGGCCATGGATACCGATAATGGGTATTTGCATCATTGTCATGTCATCGGGGAATGGTGTTGCTTCTTCTGTATTTCAGTATTACTATCCAATGAATATATTTTGGAATGGTCATTGCCCTCACTATACATATTACAATCTCTTAAAGGTACTCAACCCGATAAAACTCCTCTCAATTACTATGTCAATGGCTTCGGGGGTCAAAAATATTTGATTCGAGTCGAGGAAGTCACCCATCAAAGCTCAGATTTGTTAGATATCGATTTTAGAAATCTATTATTTTTCATTATCGGGAATACTATCTGGCCCAGAACTCAGTCAAAATTGCATTAAAATTACCACTTGATTTTAGAGTTATCCATCCTTGTCTGTTTGAATAGATTTGGAGAACACATCCAGAGCAGATTACGGCAGTTAGCAGTACTCATCTCGAGTTTATAACAAATTTCAAAAATCAATATCTAATAACTCTGAGCTTTGTTTGATGGGTTCCTCGACTCGAATCAAATATTTTTTACCCCCAAAGCCAAAGAAATAGTAATATAGGACCCTCCGATCGGATTGTTGTTGTTGGAATCTGTTGAGATGGGGACCCTCTTTACGGGTTGAGTACCTTTAAACACCAGATATTGTGTGACTGGTGATCAATGATGCGCGCATGCGCAGTCAACGCATATTTTCATGTTTTGCCAAATAAGGTCAAATGAACCAAAATATCATTTTCAAGCAGCTCAATGGTCATTCTAGGTTAATAGTGGGGCATGTGTGGAATTGTTATTTTTGTCACATTTCCCATATCACAATCTGCCTCAATTACCATAGTATCCCCTTTTTGCACATATATTTTAGTAAAATGACGGTTTAACCCCTACCAACAACCCGTTTCTAAGGTAAAACAGTCGCATATCAACCGTTGCCATGGAAAGTATTTTCGTGATTGCCCCCATATCTGTAAATAATACGTGGGACCTAATATACAAATGTGCCAAGTTGTATGCTTTTATGACAATGTCCGCATTTGTTACACAAAAAACTATACCTAAAAAAATCGCACGGTGATTCCGTCACGCCCGTTGTGTGATTCCGTCACGGCGAACAAACCGAGTTAACTAGTAATATACACATACAAGTGTGTGACAATGCGGCTTTTTTCTGCAAGTATAATGTATCTACTTTACTAATTGGGAACTTTTTCCAGGTCAGATTGGCTGAATGAGCAGGGTTCTTCAATAGTACGGACCTACCCTCATATTGATGGCACTTTTTTGGTGATTCCGTAACGGACACAATTTGACCCAGAGTGAGATGATACTTAAATACACATATAGTTGTATATAATCAAACAACTTTGTATAGTATGTACAATGTTTTTTTATTTTAAGCGGTACCCTACTGGTCATAATTTAAGATTTTATAGGCCACAGAAAAGTGAAATTCCGTAAAATTTGGTGATTCCGTCACGCTGGAATTCATGATAGCCAACATAACAGTATTCATTGCGTTAAGGCATTACATGCTTTATTCTTTGAACAATAATCATTACTTAAATCATAAATATTGTCGACCGGACTCGGGTTGCTATGCCATTCGGGAAATGGCGGAAATTTACGTAAAACTGCAAATTTTCCTTAGCCACCTCGCGAAAACAACATAATTCATATCGTAAATATCTTGATCGTTTATTATATAACTAAATAACCTTTTCTTTAGTTTAGTAAATTAGTAGAAGCATGTTCACGTAAACTGTTAGGTTACGTCATATATGTTGTATCCAAAGCGACGTCATATTGGCACGCGCATTTTCCCGCGAAAGTTATTGACGTTTTGACAGCGACGCGACATAGCACACAAAGCAGGCATAATGTTGGCATGGTTCGCATTTTAGGTTTGGTTGGGTTGACGTTTCATAGTGCATGGCTCCGAGTCCAAGGGTTGTGGAGGCGAGTACAACTAATATTTCATCCAAATTGAGAATGGGCATATACGTGCCAGTCAAAACATGAATTCCACGAAAAGGCGGCCATGGATACCGATAATGGGTATTTGCATCATTAGCATGTCATCGGGGAATGTTGTTGCTTCTTCTGTATTTCATTATTACTATCCAATGAATATATTTTGGAATGGTCATTGCCCTCACTATACAATCTCGTAAACACCAGATAGTGTGTGACTGGGGGTCAATGATGCGCGCATGCGCAGTCAAGGCATATTTTCATATTTTGCCAAATAAGGTCAAATGTACCAAAATACCATTTGCAAGCAGCTCAAGGGTCATTCTAGGTTAATAGTGAGGCATGTGTGGAATTGTTATTTTTGTCACATTTCCCATATCACAATCTGCCTCAATTACCATAGTATCCCCTTTTTGCACATATATTTTAGTAAAATGACGGTTTAACCCCTACCAACAACCCGTTTCTGAGGTAAAAACAGTCGCATAGCAACCGTTGCCATGGAAAGTATTTTCGTGATTGCCCCCATATCTGAAAAAAAATACGTGGGACCTAATATACACATGTGCCAAGTTGTATGCTTTTATGACAATGTCCGCACTTGTTACACAAAAAACTATACCTAAAAAAATCGCACGGTGATTCCGTCACGCCCGTTGTGTGATTCCGTCACGGCGAATAAACCGAGTTAACTAGTAAT
Source organism: Siphonodentalium dalli (assembly GCA_032622095.1). Taxonomy (NCBI): domain Eukaryota; kingdom Metazoa; phylum Mollusca; class Scaphopoda; order Gadilida; family Siphonodentaliidae; genus Siphonodentalium; species Siphonodentalium dalli. The sequence continues at coordinate 69,481,844 of CP136068.1, forward strand.
ATACACACAAGTGTGTGACAATGCGGCTTTTTTCTGCAAGTATAATGTATCTACTTTACTAATTGGGAACTTTTTCCAGGTCAGCTTGGCTGAATGAGCAGGGTTCTTCAATAGTACGGACCTACCCTCATATTGATGGCACTTTTTTTGGTGATTCCGTCACGGACACAATTTGACCCAGAGTGAGATGATACTTAAATACACATACAGTTGTATATAATCAAACAACTTACTATAGTATGTACAATGTTTTTTTATTTTAAGCGGTACCCTACTGGTCATAATTTTAGATTTTATAGGCCACAGAAAAGTGAAATTCCGTAAAATTTGGTGATTCCGTCACGCTGGAATTCATGAAAACATGGCTCCGAGGAGCCACGATCGAAAGGCTGGAAGATACATGTATGAGTACAATATGATAATTATGAGGTAGGCCTACAGACCCAATCCCCCTATCACAAGCAACCAACCCCGTGTACGTAATTGGTTATAAGAAATATTTATAGTTAATTAAATCTTGACGTTCATATAAGTAAACACATATTAGTCTGAGTAGTGCAGGTCGTGACTGCACGGTCGTCCTTTTTTACATGGATTTCAAAGCCATAATTTCTTGTTTTAAATGCAAAGACAACGACAATGTGAGCAGCTCGTACGTATCAGTCTAATAAAAACCATACCGTGTTTCATTTCAATCAACTTACGGTATGACGACACTCGCGTGGAATCTGATTTCAGATATGAAGGGGAAATTCCCTTTTTTGTAAAAGCTCATTAATATTCATAAGGCATTTGTTTATCGTACCCTAGTCTTGATTGACAGCCGTCTTGTTCATTACGCCACCGTAGTGTGGTGTTTCTAGCTTTTGGTTTTTTGATATCGCATGGTCGATCGATAATTCACTGGGTGATTGTACATTCGGCAAACCTCGTCAGATTCCGTCACCGTTTCATCGTACCGATAATTACGAGAGTACAACTAAGATTGGCACATGTGTTTACGTCACCGGTGTAATTGTGGGGACATGCTTCTATTATGAAGGTTTGCTATCCCGAAGGTCCGCTATTCCGAAGGTTCTCTATTCCGAAGGTTTTTGTTATTTTTAGGTTAATTCTATATTTTAAAGTATTGAGACTAATTTGAGAGGGTTCATTTTCACAAAGATTCTTTATATGGAGTGTGCGCTCACATCCGAACTGATCATGCGCGCACACCGATACAGATACAGGAGGAAATAACTTAACTTAGAACATTAAATGTGATTTTGTTTTGTTTTCGCTGGTTTTCTTGAGATTTTATGTCATTACGTGGGCCCATACCTTTGAATTCTTGGCATATACTATGAATGTTGTGGTATATATGGACCCTCCCGCATTGGGACATGACATAGGTTCAGTTGACTTAAGTGGTGTTCTGTGTGTGCTCCAATTTGGAGTTCAATATTTTAAGGGCCAAGTTTAGAATTTTATGGGTCCATACCTTTGAACTCTGGGCATATAATATGAATATTGGGGGGCATGTCTCTATTCCGAAGGTTCACTATCCCGAAGGTCCACTATTCCGAAATTTCTCTGAATGTTCGCTATTCCGAAGGTTCACCAATCCGAAGGTTCGTTATTCCGAAGGTTCTGTGTTCCAAAGATTTTTTTTATTTTAAGGTTAATTCTATATTCTAAAGTAACGAGAGGGTTCATTATCACGAAGATTCTTTTTATGAAGGAAATAACGTAAAACATTAAATGTGATTTTGTTTTGTTTTCGAGGGTTTTCTTGAGTTTAATGTCATTACGTATGACCTATTTCTCATTACATATTCACGCCAAGGAGCCCACACAATTGCTATGTTACGATGCGATTTAATGTGATTATGTGTGACCTAATATCTCAATAATCTGAGGCAAGAGTACGCCTGCTAAAGGCGAATTATAACAGTTGGGGGTATAACGCTCAATAAATACTGGAGGCTATAACAAACTGCGCAGTAGAATATCGCTGAATGGACGAGTATGAGATGAGCCTAAATGCAATTGTGACTTTGTTTAAAGGCCCACTTAATTTTCGAGTCATTAATTTTTTATAGTATATACGGTTTTAATAACAATTTATGCCATAAAATTTGAATAAACTACTATAATTCATCACCATTTGAAAGGCAGAATACTTCTATCTCCTAGTTTGAAACACCTTCAAAATACCGCGTCGTATATCTAGCAATTAGCAACCAACATGTCCTCCTCGGCTTTCCATATAATTCAACGTAATTTGATACTTATGGGTATTTGTGTCCGGGAAGTGTTTTGAACGGGTCAAATCGTGACCCCGACCTGACCTTGACCATTAAAACTGTCAATGCAAGGTCAATTTGGGTAAAACGGACAAATTTCGGCGAAATTTGATACCTAGGGATACTTTGGTCCGAGGAGAGTTTTGAACGGGTCAAATCGTGACCTCGGCCTGACCTTGACCTTCAATATGGCCAATCAAAGGTCAACTCGGATAAAACGGATAGATTTCGACGAAATTTGATACCTATGGGTACTTTTGTCGGGGGGGGGGTGTTTTGGACGGGTCAAATCATGACTCTGACCTTACCTTGACCTTCAAAATTGTTAATTAAAGGTCAAGTTGGGTAAAACGGACGGATTTCGACGAAATTTGATACCTATGGGTAGTTTTCTACGGGTGGGGGTGTTTTGGACTGGACAAATCATGACCCTGACCTGACCTTGACTTTCGAAATAGTCAATTGAAGGTCAAATCGCACCTTTCACCGGAAAGCAGATGGGAAACAGCCCGGGTGAAGTCGGGCCTATCAGCTTGTGTAATAAAGAAGACAGTTTGATGAAAGTAATGTATGCCACGAGAAACGGGAAAACTTGAAATATGGAAGTACGCAAATTTCCCGCATAAAATTTGAAAGCTAGTTTATAGAATAATTGTATTATTATTTATATTTATGGCTAATAATACGATCTTGGTGGCGTTACCATTTCTGACTATGGTTTTCTTGTCTAAGTATGCTTGGTTGGAGTCAGGTCCGTCCTGGTTAATAGTACCCATGCCAGCAAACGTACGGGCGAGTAGCATGGAGTTGGGACAGGGTACCAGTCTATACACACATATAGATCTACACACGTGCGCCCGAGGTCATGTAAACATTTAAGAGTTGTCACTCTTCTTCCGTGCATTAAAATGCTCTCAATGTTAATTGCTTAATTTACTGTACATGTATGCAGAATGCAAGTTTAGCAATTCAGATACTATATAATAAGGAACAATTAATGTAATGACAATATAGCGATAAGCAAGCTATATAAATTTTATTGAGCTGTACCGCGGTCATGTTGCGTCATCTCATTGTTACAATACGGCCTTGGCTTGGAATTGACTACGAAGTTGGGTTAGGAGAAAATAGTATATTTTTTTTAATATCTTTGCAAATACAATTCTGTTATGTAAACTGTCGGAACATTTCCCAATTATGAATAAATGTACGTTAGTTGTGATTTTGAACATACGACGTTTGGTCAGTTAAGATACGCGACACTAACGTGGCGTTTATATATGATAACTTCATGATATTGCAGTCTAATGCCGCGGGTGTGGCTTGTATGAATAAGTGAATATTAATTGAATTTGCAAGAAGCTATCCATTGGTCAACCAACGCATCGCCTGTTGCGTATTGGCTAGATTTCTCTCGTTTGAAATAATTTTAACCATGAGAGTCTTCAGACCGTAAGTTGATTGAAATGAAACACGGTCTGGTTTTATTAGACTGCTCGTACATGAGTCTGATTTGATACCAAATTGGTCAAAATTTTGTAAGTTAGTTTTCAGCTTCCCAGCATCCCCCAAATATAATTATACTCTCTAAAACTAGTCCAAGTCTTCTCGTACTAAAGCCGGCTAAGATATTGGGATGGAGGCGCCGGTCTTTAGTCCGAGTTCCAGGCCCATGCATTCCTATGACACGACTTAAGCGTTAATGACCCGCTCAAATAAAACCACAATTATATGAAATAAAATATCACAATTGCGACAATAAACGGATATTTTCCGCAGAAGACATGCTATTTGATCTGAAACCCACATCAGTTGTGAATTGAAAGGGGTAATTTAATGTGAAAAGAGACAATTACCGCACTGTTTACAAATTTTTTAAAGTATGCGAACTCAGTTGACCTCGCGAGCAGTGTTCGGCATTTTCCGTTGTAAATATTCCGTAGATTTTCGACTAACCACGCAAATTACGATGAATTCTCCATTGTAATTGTAATTATGTGTGTCAATAAATAAAAAATAAATAGATTAAGTAAACATTGAAGATATAAATGTAATACATTAAATAAATTACAACCCTCTCAAAGTTTAAAACAGTGTAAACACAACGAGCATTAGAATAAATATGGCGCTACATTTCACCAACATTTGGTGGACTTCCGCGAAATTAAGATATATACTAAGCGAACAGAGCAATATACTGCTCTTGTTAAGCACACAAAAAATCAAACAAAATTTGTATAAATTTTGAACCTTATGTTTGAAAAGTCCCACTAAAACGGAAGAACTATATTTCGAAACTGTGTGATTCGGTTCTCCGATTATTTCATCAACACAAAAGTCAAAATGCACATGGACGAAAATCACACACATGGCAAGTCAGACACAAGAGTTCTAATTTGCTCCAATTTTGACAAGTTGCTTGCGAAAATTGTCAACAAAACTACCGTTCTGGTCCTCCATTATGTCATTAAGTTTTAAGTGCGGGAATTGTTCTCAAAGCACATAGGAAACTGGACTTTTCGGTTTCGGTTTTTGCCATTTTGTTCGGAAAACCCCGCGCTATATATAGAAACGGAAACTAGAATACCCAAAACAAACTCCGGATTATGCCGAAGTAATTCGGACCACTTCGGCTTTCAGTTAAAACGTAAACAAACAGAGTAAAAAGGCGATGTTTGTGGCAATCAACCGGAATATTCTATGTGTAATTTAACATTAAAGTTAGATTATTATGCAACATTATGACCATAAGATGTCACTCTTTCCGATGTATATAGCATCACGTATTGATTTGCTAGGTAAATCGAGTAAAATAGTAAAATACACAACAAATACCCGCCACAAACCTTGGGCGTAAGTCGTGTCATAAGAGACCATACGGGACGACCTCGGACTAAAATCCAGCATCTAGCCAACCCAATATCTTAGCTGGTTTTAGTACGAGAAGACTTGGACTAGTATTTTATATGTTTAAATATCGAAACTACTATTAACCAACCAGAGCCCAGATTTTTTTTAATTCTCTCCTGCATCCAAAATCCGTTGGAGGGCGCTACCAATAGAATTACTTCACTGTAACCAGGGAATATATACAACAGGGAGCTAAATGTGTTTCAGAGTCGGGGAGCGAGTACACCGTGGAATTCTAAAGGTGAAGGTAACTGAAGAATGACCTTCACCTGATACATGCGACACGTTATTAAAGGATGCCATCGCGTTTATTTGATTTGTACATCATATATAAATAATTTAAACTGGTGAATTAATGGGGAATGGATTTTTGTGAACTGGAAATTTATTTAACTAGCTGCTGTAGTTTGGATATGGGATAGCCCTGTCGTACACTTGATGATTTATTTTAAAAAGTAAACACATGACCTATGATTTGGAAAAATCCCTGTATTTATAATGTTATTAGATGAGAAACTGGAGGGCGCATTGCGAGGGAGCACGACAGGGCGCTTCGCGAGGGAGTGCGACTATTGAAAACGGGTACGTATGCTTATTTAATTTAATTTGTTTATATAGGCATGTTTCTGTTCTATTTCTGTATCTTTACGTCCAAGAGATCAGGCATGTTTCTGTTCTATTTCTGTATATTTAAAGGTACTCAACCCGTAAAGAGGGTCCCCATCTCAACAGATTCCAACAACAACAATCCGATCGGAGGGTCCTATATTACTATTTCTTTGGCTTTGGGGGTAAAAAATATTTGATTCGAGTCGAGGAACCCATCAAACAAAGCTCAGAGTTATTAGATATTGATTTTTGAAATTTGTTATAAACTCGAGATCAGTACTACTAACTGCCGTAATCTGCTCTGGATGTGTTCTCCAAATCTATTCAAACAGACAAGGATGGATAACTCTAAAATCAAGTGGTAATTTTAACGTAATTTTGACTGAGTTCTGGGCCAGATAGTATTCCCGATAATGAAAAATAATAGATTTCTAAAATCGATATCTAACAAATCTGAGCTTTGATGGGTGACTTCCTCGACTCGAATCAAATATTTTTGACCCCCGAAGCCATTGAAATAGTAATTGAGAGGAGTTTTATCGGGTTGAGTACCTTTAACGTCCAAGAGATCACTGTGGTTTTCATAGCACGTTGAATCCCGGTGAAAAAATAAGATAAACAAAGTTATTAGACGAGAAACTGAACGTATAAATTAATGACACATCTAAATAGTTTCGCGCTACATTGTTATTGACATAACTTATTTGCCCACGTTTACCTTTACCTTTACCTTCTATGTACATCCCTCCTGTATCAGGAGAACCGTCCTTATGGGCGGACGTAACCACATCTTCTTGAGCATATAGGTTTGATATGTGTATACATGTATATATTCAGTCTGCAATAAGTTATCTACAAGTAGTGTCAAGTCTAACTTGTGGCTGTCACTGACTGCCGGGGTCCACAGGCGGAGCTCTTAGACCAGTTTTCTTCTTGGACAGGATACGGAAACGAGCATGGTGTAGTTGGTAACACAAACCTCTGGCGATGGATTCAATTTTCAGCATGCAGAACTTTGGGATATCGAATACTGAGCAGTCAAGTATTAGTTTCAAGAGGTAATGGTTTTGTATATTGGGGTTCAATCCAGCTTGGTTCAGAGTTTCTTTTATGGCTGTTATGAAGCGGCTTCTTACAGTATGGAGACTTTCACAGGTTACAATGAAGTGGAGTATGTCCTCAGGTTCTTTGTTGCAGAGTTGACAGATGTCAGTAGTAGTAGTAGATTCAAATTTAGCTTTTTGTCTTTGTAAAATATATGTGCCTGTTTTGACATTTTCATTTTATGTGCTGCCATAGCTGTGGCGAACGGTTCGGATCCGCAAGCATCCCAGATTTGGTGTACATGGCTAGGAGTGGTGTCTTGTAGATTCAATTGTGTTATGGTCGATTTATCCATGGCTTCCCGTTTAAGGCTCCCCAACCAGTGTTTTTTCTATAGCTGTGTCCACCATGTTCATCCAGAGACGTTTCGGTGGTGGGAAGGCTACCAGATCATGAGTAGATGGCAGGTCATATAGTTCGGTAAGGCGGGTGACTTTTGTGAACCAGCTGTTTGATGTGTCACCTTTGGTCGCAAGTTGTCTGGCAGCAAGCTGACATTCCACAGAGCCTTCGTTACGAACAATATTAACATATGTTTTAAGCGTCCTTTTATGGATTTCTCCTTCTATCGATATAAGACCGAGCATAAGCAGAGATGCACAGTTAGCTGTTCTTGTTGGAAGATGTTGTAGGCGTTTGGCAGTCTGTGTATAGAAAGTTTCCAATTGTTGCATATCCTTTTTGTTTAGATTTATTACGTCTAGGCCGTACAGTAATCGAGGGAGAATGTAGCAGCGTAAGAGGTGTGCCGAAACTTTTGGATTGAGACCATTCATGCCGTGAAAACCAGCACCTAGGAGGGCATATGAGCATCGTCTAGCTGCGGAGATGCGTTCTTGTGCCACCAGGCTTGTGCCATGCTTAGATGAACCGTCACGTGTGATGCCGAGGTGAGTAGCTTTGGTCACGGTCTGCATTCGGTGGTTGCTTAGAGTCCAAGTATGTCCAGGGTCCCTTCTGCTGATAGACAGGATACACGATTTCTGCTCGCTGATAAGGTATCGTAGACGGTTGGCATAGTCCATTGGGATGTTAAGCATGACTTGTAGTTCGTTGGGGTCATGTGAAACGAGGGTAACATCATCAGCAACAGTAGGTGTACCGCAGAAAACTGAGCCAATTCGCGATCCAAGATTGTTTTCTTCATATTGGGTCAGTAAACCATTAACAAAGACCTTATATGCAGAAGGTGACCATACGCCCCCTTGTCGGACACCTTGGCGTTCCATAAATTGTTGTGATTTCATTCCATTCCAATTCACAGTGGAGTATAGGTTTGAGTACCAGTCCCACGATACCGAGCGCGGTGTTACCGGAAGTCCGATCGAACACACCCGAATGTTTGAAAAATGTTCGCTTGCTCGTAAAAATGCTCGATAAATGTCTCTTTTTTTGGAAAAGGAAGGTGAAAGGCATGTCAGAGTGACGCATTGGTACATGTATTGCCCGGGAACATCGCGGTTTGGTCGTATCTTGCGTCATATTCTTCCTTTCCGGACTTGAGGCAAAAGCTCCCATTACATGTATGGGGGAAATTTCTACGGGATATCTTTAGTATCCCGTAGATTTTCGACTACTACCGGGTATGTACATGACAACTCTTTAGCGCCCAGAGCTACGTACCCGTCGTATACGGTACATAACACGACATAATTGGTTAAGTACAGTACGTAGGCCTACGGTATCGATACGACGTACAAACACAGATCTATAGCCTACAGATACAGAGATTCAGAATATATATTGTAATTTATATATACCGGTATATACCTAATAATATGATCTTGAGGGCGTTACCATTTCTGACTGGTTTTCTAGTTTCTGTTTATGGAAGAGGTTATTTCCTCAGCGAAGCCGTAGGCGAAGCGGAAATGGCCGAGTCGTTGAGAATGTCAATCTCCACAATTGAGTCCCTTTTGTCACATGGCTGCGGCGCTTGTTTTCTGGATCATTGTTCAAAATGTGTTAAATCCGAATTGGAATGTATATATGCTAACTACATGGAACTAACATTATTTCAAGTTCACGATTTGTTTTAATTGGTCCCTGTTGACAAATAATTTGATGATTATTTTTAAATTGCATCTATAGTACTTACAAGGGGTTTCGGACAGGAACATGATAATATATTATAATATAATGATAATAAATAATTCTTTTGAGATGACTTTGTATTTCAAGCCTATATAATTGTGCTGAAAATATTTATCTTATATAATACAGGAATGGGCCGACAAGTATTAGATCGTGTCATGAATTTCTACTGTGGTTACGCACGTAGAAATTATATTCCACCCGTTTAAAATATGGGAACGTTTTGACGTTCTGACGGGAAACTTCAAATGTCGCATTCAATACACAACGCAGGGAATATATTTCTTTGTTGGAACTTGTTCCTTAATAATCTATTCCACAGTCGGGACCATGGTACCAACTCTAGTTAGCATGATTTGTTTGCCACGTCTGTGAGTCGATATCGCAATAAACATTGAATTGATTACCCGGAAGAAATTCCACGATTGATGTAAGGGATGCTATCATGCAAATTATACTTGGCTCAACAAATTGATTTTATTCAATTTCATGCATGCAATATCGAACTGGAACCTACGCATATTGTGGAATACCGGTACATAATTAATAACTATAAGGAACATGTATTACCTGATAAATATATTATAGCTGCAATGTTTTTGTCAATGTTATAAACTTCCCTGTCAGAACATGGAACAAGTTCCCATGAGTTTATTCATAGCTCAGATATATTCCGCATACAAAGAAACGAAAAGTCAATATTTACAAACAGCACGAAGGAGTAACGTGGGAATTGGTTACTAATTATCATCCGATAATTGTCGCGTATAAGTAAATGAAAAAGTTCACTAAACGATATTAAATAACATGTTAAACACCGATATAAACAAACAGCTCGAAGGGTTCAAGATCGAATTAAATTTCTTATACAATCGTCAAATCCCCGTGCAGTATAATAGTAAATATAGCATCTCGATTTATGTCACGTGAAAATAAATGAAAGATGTTCAAATAACAAAGAAGGTTAAATTAAGAACAATAGGAACATATAACGCGCAGCGTGCTAATGGTTAACGCGCGAATTTCCGCTACAATTAATCGGCTCGCACTTCTTGGCATGCGAATAACAAGCTATGGGTCAATAAAGCATGTCTCGAGAGACGCCCGCTGCAGGACATATAACGGCAAAGCGATACGCGAATGCATATCGCGACAGAATCGCGATGCTCCCTCTGAAATATAAACAAAACAACGCGCGTGCATGCACTCCAAATAAAAAACCCACAATTCACTTCACGGGGCCACGGGCTCCCAATGGGTTATAAATTATTTTCAGGCTATCAGTGGGTTGAATACTATTTCCCCTTTTACTAAAGTAAAATAATAATACCGATTTTTTGCAATTGTACACCAAAGTAACACCATTACACTACACACTACTGAATAATGCACGAAATAGCATGCAGAATAATTAGACCACAATAATTATTGTCAATCTCCCATGATTCCGGTACGAAATATGCAAATGTGACAACCAAACTACCTTTCGCATATAAAACTATAAATTATTCACAACATATAATTATTTATTGTGCACACATTCACTCTGCTGTTTTATATATTTTCATATATATAACAAGTCTATGTAAACACACACTCAGATTCATACTGATACTGAGTCTATTGCATTCCCATCAACTTTTCATTTCTGAACGGTTGTGAGCTTCCCCCAAATTACGTCACACCGTACTAAATATAAATCTGAAATTAGTTGTGATTGACAGGCGTAAACATGGACACGTGCCAGTGCCGTCATGGCCGCTTCAACCCTGTGAAGCCGATTCTAAGAATCGGAATTAATAGTTGCAGGGTTTGTGACTTTTCGTTCGGCAGTTGTTTTACTGACAATAAAGGGAAACAGCTAGCTTCCGGGATCCAAAATAATATGTAAAATAACTAAGACAGATCTTCTTGAAATTATAAAAAATGTCAATTTATGTGGATCTCTTGAACGAATTAGTTTTTTTAGATTGGCCAGGCGATTTGTCGCCCATGTTGTCAAAAAATAACACAAATAAACGGCCACGAATCAAAAATACATGAATGTCGGGACTATCTGCTAAAACAACTACAGAACTAAAAAAAAAAAAGTTAAAAAGGACATAACAAAACGATGTATCAGTTCCCCAGTACCGACAGTAGTACCACCGCAGCCAAAACGAGCGAAGAGCAACACAATTCTACCACCAACCCCACCGAAACCCTCCCGACCTTACACAGCCGTATTATTAGCTCCAAAGATTGGCCAGTTGTTCCCTAATTACAGTTGCCTGCAATCCAAATTCCGGCGATTCTTGATTTTAAACTTTCGACTGCTCGTCAACAATCTTCTTTATTTGTCGATTTGTGAATTTCTCTTCCGGTATAACATGACGTCATGGATACTATTTTAACAACATTTAGCCACACCTTCGGAATTTCCACACCGAGAGCACGTGACATGTTACTAGTTTTTTATTGGGGTACACATTTCTTGGAGCTAAGTTTTGATTGGCGGTAATTACAAGGAATCCCGGGTTTGGGAAATGAAAACTGAACGAAAGGTCGTCAGACCCACTATTTTTTATATGTGGGTATGTAGTTTACTCCAGACTGATATAAAACATATATACTACTGTATTCGATACAACTTAGCGTTAAACAACCAAGTGAGGCCATGACGTCACTAAACTATAATTAAAGGGGGATAATATTTCTTCCAAAATAGCGACGTCAAGTTACCGGCGTAATTACTTGTGTGGGTTATATTAGTTTGAGACGTCATATCTCCGATCTTGATTGGATATTTGCGCTCAAACTTTACACACGAACAGCTGTTTAATGCACATGCCTTTTCGTTATGCGAGAGTTTCCTTTCCATTCAATCATTACTAACCTTGGACAGTTGTTGGTTAAATTCGGTAAATCATCATTGTCCTATTGTGTGCTTTAAGTAGGTTATATCATAGTGATACTCGTAAAAATAGCCACTCGTCAAAGACTCGTGGATATCTATCGTGTATACGAGTGTCACTATGATATAGCATAAATGTGTTGTCAACATCAAAACATCTCAAGCATGATATTTTCTAAAACGGTTGCCGTGGCAATCGAGCAACTTTGATATCCACCCAATTTTGTTTGAAAGCACATGACCCACTTATTGAAATATATAGGTATATACGGCTGCCATTTTGACGGCCATCTTGGACGGCGCGTTCCAAATTCGCCCTAAAAATGTGCCATTATATTTCGGAGAGTCATACTTACTTATATGCCTAATTTTAAATTGCATGTTCCATGGTAAGATTAATTGTGACATTTATTAAATTATATAATCACGAAACACTCTTTAAATTCGGAAAACCCTTAAAAGAGGGAATATAAAGTGAAATTCAGCGTGGTTCCACGTCTAATATCAATTAGTATGTGAATATGTACATTTGTGCACAATTTCAAACAAGTGAACATTTGTATTTACTAATCTACTCCACTAATATGGCCATTCAACTTAATTGTGTCTTGCATTTCTCACATGTTTTTTTTTATGTTTTATATAGCAAGCATAGAGATGTGCACGCAATTTTGACGAATCCAACGCAAAATAAGTGGTTCAATGTAAGCATTTCTAGTTGTCGGGACATTTGGCATGACAAACTACTATTTTCGAAAGCATATAACCTACTTATTGAAATGCACGTATATACATATGATATATATATATCTAAAACCGGATGGATTTCGACGGGCACGTTTGTCGGGTACTTTTGTCCGGGTAGTGTTTTGCACTGATCAAATCGTGACCCCACTTGACCTTGACCTTCAAAATGGACAATTCAAGGTCAAAGCCCGGACGAAGTCGGGTCACCTTCTAGTATCTCTATTATATATTTTGGAAGATCTGTCTGTGTGTGTGTCTGTGTCTGTCTGTTCGCGATGGACTCGAAAACGACCGAACCGATTTCGATGAAACTTGGTACGCGGGGGTGCTTTCGGCCGTGGAGTGACATGGGCCTGTTAATTTGCCCGTGTGACGTGACCTTGACCTTGAAATCGGGTCATTTCAAGGTCAAACGTCCGAGTATCACCGGATTTGGATGAAACTTGGTATGTGGGGGTACATTCGGCCGGGAGTGGCATAAACCTATTAATTTTCCCGTGCGACGTGACCTTGACCTTGAAATAGGGTCATTTCAAGGTCAAATCGCGAATTTTTATGGGATTTCCACGAAAGTTGATACATAGGGTTACTTTTGTCCACTGAGTGTTTTGGACGGGTCGAGTCGTGACCCCTACCTTACCTTGACCTTCAAAATGATCAATTCAAGGTCAAATCGGGTAAAACAGGTGGATTTCGACGGGCACGTTTGTCGGGTACTTTTGTCCGGGCAGTGTTTTGGACTGGACAAATCGTGACCCCACTTGACCTTGACCTTCGAAATGGACAATTCAATGTCAAAGCCCGGACGAAGTCGGGTCACCTTCTAGTCTATTATATATTTTGGAAGATCTGTCTGTGTGTGTGACTGTGTGTGTCTGTCTGTTCGCGATGGACTCGAAAACGACCAAACCGATTTCGATGAAACTTGGTATGTGGGGGTATTTTCGGCCGGGAAGTGACCTAGGCCTATTAATTTGCCCGTGCGACATGACCTTGACCTTGAAATCGGGTCATTTCAAGGTCAAACGCCCGAATATCACGGGATTTCGATGAAACTTGGTATGTGGGGTATTTTCGGCCTGGGAGTGGCATAGGGCTATTAATTTGCCCGTGCGACGTGACCTTGACCTTTAAATCGGGTCATTTCAAGGTCAAACGCCCGAATATCACGGGATTTCGATGAAAATTAGTGTCTGGTGATACTTTCGTATGGGCAGTCTCATAAGCCTATTCATTTGCCCGTGCGACGTGACCTTGACCTTGAAATCGGGTCAATTCAAGGTCAAAACGCGAATTTTTATGGGATTTCCACGAAAGTTGATACATAGGGTTACTTTTGTCCACTGAGTGTTTTGGACGGGTCGAGTCGTGACCCTACCTTACCTTGACCTTCAAAATGATCAGTTCAAGGTCAAATCGGGTAAAACAGGATGGATTTCGACGGGCACGTTTGTCGGGTACTTTTGTCCGGGCAGTGTTTTGGACTGGTCAAATCGTGACCCCACTTGACCTTGACCTTCAAAATGGACAATTCAAGGTCAAAGCCCGGACGAAGTCGGGTCACCTTCTAGTCTATTATATATTTTGGAAGATCTGTCTGTGTGTGTGTCTGTGTGTGTGTCTGTCTGTTCGCGATGGACTCGAAAACGACCAAACCGATTTCGATGAAAATTGGTATGTGGGGGTATTTTCGGCCTGGGAGTGGCATAGGCCTATTAATTTGCCCGTGCGACATGACCTTGACCTTGAAATCGGGTCATTTCAAGGTCAAACGCCCGAATATCACGGGATTTCGATGAAACTTGGTATGTGGGGATATTTTCGGCATGGGAGTGGCATAGGCCTATTGATTTGCCCGTGCGACGTGACCTTGACCTTTAAATCTGGTCATTTCAAGGTCAAACGCCCGAATATCACGGGATTTCGATGAAAATTAGTGTCTGGTGATACTTTCGTATGGGCAGTCTCATAAGCCTATTCATTTGCCCGTGCGACGTGACCTTGACCTTGAAATCGGGTCAATTCAAGGTCAAAACGCGAATTTTTATGGAATTTCCACGAAATTTGATACATAGGGTTACTTTTGTCCACTGAGTGTTTTGGACGGGTCAAATTGTGACCCCGACCTGACCTTGACCTTCAAAATTATCAAATCAAGGTCAAATCGTGTAAAACAGGATGGATTTCGACGGGTACTTTTGTCGGGTACTTCTGTCCGGGCAGTGTTTTGGACTGGTCAAATCGTGACCCCACTTGACCTTGACCTTCAAAATGGACAATTCAAGGTCAAAGCCCGGACGAAGTCGGGTCACCTTCTAGTATATATATATATATATATATATATATATATATGTGTGTGTGTGTGTGTGTAGTCAGCTCTCCATGTGAGAATTTTACGGGATCTATATGCATGGTGTGGCCATTATTTTAAAGGGAAAATACATTTTCTCCCAGCCCATTGGATTATAAATTCTGCCTGGTATACTATATTTATTGGTTAATTAACCTCTATTTGTGGAGAGCATCTTTATAAGATAGTAGTATGTTTTATCTAAATTCTATATAAAAATACATGTTAATTTCTTATGCTAATATAATGCACGATGCAATGAATGCGAAATACTCTCACTTGGCGACAGGTTTGGGGGACGGGAGTATATATCTACGTGACGTTTGGAATTTGAAAATGTTTTAGAAATGCATTTGACGTAGACTACGTCAAATGCATTTCTAAAACATTTTCAAATTCCATGTGTGCATGATATACAGTTGGCAATGTTAAAAAAAAAATACACGTTAATTTGTGGACATAAGTATTATCAATTGCATCACTGTATCAGTCATGAATTTTGTAAGTTTTGTACAATTATTTTATGCGCATGGGCACCCTCTCCCCAAAACCCAGTGTCGCCCAGTGAATTGTTTGCGTTCACTGCCCCGTGCATTAATAACCCATCACATTCCCATACACACGGTTCGCCTGTATACACGTACC
This sequence comes from Siphonodentalium dalli, assembly GCA_032622095.1. Lineage (NCBI taxonomy): Eukaryota > Metazoa > Mollusca > Scaphopoda > Gadilida > Siphonodentaliidae > Siphonodentalium > Siphonodentalium dalli. The sequence goes on from CP136068.1 coordinate 69,497,481, forward strand.
GTCTATGTGAAAACTGCATGACTGTTTGTCAATTTGAATGGACGCTATAATTGCATTGTCGCTTCTGTTGACGTCTATGTCGCTTATAGTTATAGCTGAATTGTTATTTATATACATAAGCATTGAACAATATGTTAATGTGAACTTGTGAAGTGGTTTACGACAAAGTGCGCGACCAGACCGAAAATACACACGAAAACAAAGCGCGAATGCTGACTCAAGCGGAAGTAACGACAAATATATGTACAGATAATATTACAGATGACCCACGGCGGGCAATTAGATTAAATATGCAGATACGGGTTCTAATTAACAGCTGATTACATTTATATAATGTTATTTGGATTAATGATGTCTGTTCCAGTGTAATGGTGGTGACGTCAGCCGGAGATTGAAGAACCATCGTCACGAAATATTTGTTATATCATTTGTTTGCTTTTTTCTTTATACACGTTCGTGCTGTATTGTGTCGCCTAAGCTTGGACAAGGAAGTGGTTCAATGCATTCACGTCGGACCTGAGATCGTAAACATGTCTTTCATATTCTACAGGCTTTTTCGCAGGAAATCAGGTCAGTGTATAAGATCTATAAGTCAATATAACAGTATAAAGAGTGGTTTACATGTAATTTGTCTTGTTATGATGCTAGTTTATCGGTGGGTCCTGCTGCATGAGTGTATGGGGCACCGTTCTTCTATTTATTGCCTATTTTGTGATAGCAATAACTCATTTTGTGCTATCATAAAATATTTTGTGATATCATATATTCGATTTTGTTATATCATATATATATATAAACTAACAAAAGAAGACTTCCAGACAAAACATTTATATTGTTATTAACGCCCTCGGGTGTATACTGTCCTAGAGCTTCCAGATAGCTGTGGTTCGCTTGGCGTTTTATTTATAGATAATGGGTTTTTTTCCGGTTGGGACAATTCACAGTATGTCCCTATTTGCGGAGATCCCCGAATTTGCGGAGGTCCCCATAAAATGGTCGAAATATGTTGAGTTTAATGAGGGAACGGGTGCGTATATGTCAATTGATACATATTTTAAACAAATAACGACACGATCATCATAATAGTGGTTTGTTCTATCAATCATATCATCATCATCATCATCATCATCATCATAATCATAATACGGAACAAGTCTTGCGACCTTTCGTCCCAATAACATTATTTGCAATGCTTGTTTACAAATATATGTATCGTCATTCGATATTTACTGTGAGTTACTTGAACATATTACTTGTCGTCGAAATCGTATTTTATATAATAGAAGAATGAGTCTATGTATATTTTGAATTGATCGAGTGTTGGAGCCTCAACAGTGAAGTCTGGCAGAGAGTTCCAGCTATTTACCACCCCATGCGTGAAGAAATATTTTCCTATGGCCTTGTTAACAATGGGCATCTGTAGCTTTTTATTATGTCCTCTTGTTCTTCCTGATGAGCCTTACTGTGAAGATTGTGTGTACCCATTTCCAACTTTTCTTGCGAGAGTGAGTCCATAAGGACTACACTAACTAATTCGAAATTCAATTCATTGCACTGAACCAACTAATCGCAAGGCAGCATTAACGTTTGATAGAGTTCTTACATTTTGCTCCACTAGATTTAGAATCTTACTTCCCTTATTAAAAAAAGTGCCATGATATTACTCTAGTATACTCTGGTACAAACTGTAGTATACTCTGGTATATTATAGTAATTATAATACCACAGTACGTTGGTACTATAGCATGGTATATTACTCTAGTATACTATATACTATTATAGTACTTCTATAGTACACTCGATTATACTATAGTAATATCATGGTACTGTTCGTGCCACAGTAATGTAATTGTACTATGGTACTTCCTCATATTACTACTGTGATATATCATATACCGTAACACCATAGTAAAATGCCCTTTCATTGCTGTAAGTTATATTTTACTATGTAAACTACCATTCTCTCACTGTGTATACATTTTACATACCATATCATGTCAATCTAGCATACATGTATATATATCTATCTATACTATATATTTTGAGACTTCGTATATATGTGTGTATATGTGTGTGTGTGTACTTCATAGAATCCAAAACGCGTGTACAGATTGAGATCAAATTTCGTATGTAAGTGTAAAATCCCACCGACACCGCCGTAATCGTGTTTTCGAGAAGCTCTGAGCACCCTTTATCCACTCCCAGTCATCGAAATCAGCTCAAACGGCACGGCCGGGGTTAATAACGTCATTATATATATATACTAGCAGGTTAGCCCGCCACTGGCGGCATTCGTCCCATGGCTTTGTTTCAGAAACATGACATTTTTGAATATGAATTTAATGTTTTTTAAATTTAATATATTTTGTTTCTGAATTGTTTTTTTATTGTTAATTTTTTTTAATTTTAAATTGTTTTAATTAAATTGTGAATTGTTTTAATAAATTTTTTTGTTTCTGGCGGAAAAATTTACCCGTAGAAATCCCCCCTTCCTAGGAACGACAGACAACGCATTCTTTGTTTCGTGAAATCTCTCTACGATAACATTGCATTGAATTTAAAACAAACGCTTCCCGTCGGGAAATCTGTCTGCATAATATTTTGAGTCTGCCGTACCCGTCGTAATGTCGTGAAATATCTCTGCATAATAGATAACATTGCATTGAATCTGTTGTTGGCATTCAGGGCTTCGGGTCGTTGTTGTTGGCATTACGGCTCCCCGAAAACTCTCACATTGCCGAAAACGTGTATTTAGTAATGTCGTTGTTGTTGATATTTACGGCTTGGGGGCTATTTTCTTATTTAGCAAGTTTGAGCTCAATCGGTTCGAGTCTATAAAGGACACACTCATATATATGACACTTCCCGTGGGTAGCAGGTTTGAGCTCAATCGGCATTCCCTGGAATTTCCCGTAGATTGGCAGATTCCAGTAGCTTTATAAGGGTATATCTGGGGAGAAATCTGATGCTATATTCGTGATTATCTGGGATGATTTCGGTATATAACTATATACTGTAAAAACAAAGCGAGCCATCCGTGCTCGCAGGGTTGGTCAGAAACAAATGTTTTTTAAATTTAATGTATGTTCCGTATATCTCTCTGCAGATGCAAATAACGTTGAATGGCAAACAGACGCTCTTTATAGAGATGCGTCAAAAACAAACGCTCATTAAATAATGACTTGATTAACCCACGCCGTGCCTTTGCGGTGATTTGAGATTGGAGAACGGGTGCTCTGAGCTTTTCTAAACCGCGACCACGGTCGTGTCGGTGGTATTTGACACTTACATAGGAAGTTTGAGCTCAATCTGTACACGCGTTTTGGATTCTATGAAGTACACACACACACACACACACACATATATACGAAGTCTCAAAATATATAGTATAGTACTTCTATAGTACACTCGATTATACTATAGTAATATCATGGTACTGTTCGTGCCACAGTAATGTAATTGTACTATGGTACTTCCTCATATTACTACTGTGATATATCATATACCGTAACACCATAGTAAAATGCCCTTTCATTGCTGTAAGTTATATTTTACTATGTAAACTACCATTCTCTCACTGTGTATACATTTTACATACCATATCATGTCAATCTAGCATACATGTATATATATCTATCTATACTATATATTTTGAGACTTCGTATATATGTGTGTATATGTGTGTGTGTGTACTTCATAGAATCCAAAACGCGTGTACAGATTGAGATCAAATTTCGTATGTAAGTGTAAAATCCCACCGACACCGCCGTAATCGTGTTTTCGAGAAGCTCTGAGCACCCTTTATCCACTCCCAGTCATCGAAATCAGCTCAAACGGCACGGCCGGGGTTAATAACGTCATTATATATATATATGAAGTCAGAGTCTCCAAAGTTATACCGGAACAAACACGTGTTTACGTCGTCTTGGGGGTCCACGATGGGAGTCTGACTTCAATGCAATGTTATCGCTCGAAACACGTGTTTACTTCGTGTTGAGGTTCACGATGGGAGTCTGACAATTGTTATCGCTCGAAATAGTACATTAGGACGGGAACGGCTGGACAGATTGAGCTCAAACTTCCTATCTAAAGGTAAAATACCACGTACGATGTCGTCCACGCGTTTTCCAGAAGCTCCGAGCACCCGTACTCCACTCCCAGTCATAAAAATCAGCTCAAACGGCACGGCCGGGGTTAATAACGTCATTATATATATATATACGAAGTCAACGTTATTAGCATCTGCATTGAGTGCATTTCCTAGAACGCAACACGTGTTTTACGTCGTCTTGAGGTTCACGATGGGAGTCATTTCAATGCAATGTTATCGCTCGAAACACGTGTTTACTTCGTGTTGAGGTTCACGATGGGAGTCTGACATTTCAATGCAATGTTATCGCTCGAAATATTATGCAGAAAGGCAGATCTCGGAAACGGGTGGAGCTATCGACCTGAAATTTGCTATGTGAATGTATCTTGCACCGGGTACAAATTTTATCGGGTCGCCGAGCCCATGCGACGCCCGTGCAGCGCATGCGCAGACGAGATCTCGGAAACGGGTGGAGCTATCGACTTGAAATTTGCTATGTGAATGTATCTTGGGCCGGGTACAAATTTGATCGGGTCGCCGAGCCCGTGCGACGCCAGCTTCGCGCATGCGCAGACCAGATCTCGGAAACGGGTGGAGCTACCGGCTACAATTTTTTCTTATTGAAACGCGTGGAGCTAAAAAAAAAAAATATAAACAAATGTCACAATTAACTCATTGAAAAACAAAAAATGTCATGTTTCGGACAAGCCGCCGGTGGCGGGCTAACCTGCTAGTCTATACTATATATTTTGAGACTTCGTATATATGTGTGTGTGTGTGTACTTCATAGAATCCAAAACGACTGATCCGATCGAGCTCAAATTTCGTATGTAAGTGTAAAATCCCACCGACACCGCCGTAGTCGCAGTTTAGAAAAGCTCAGAGCACCCGTTCTCCACTCCCATTCATCAAAATCAGCTCAAACGGCACGGCCGGGGTTAATAACGTCATTATATATATATATGAAGTCAGAGTCTCCAGAGTTATACCGGAACAAACACGTGTTTACGTCGTCTTGGGGGTCCACGATGGGAGTCTGACTTCAATGCAATGTTATCGCTCGAAACACGTGTTTACTTCGTGTTGAGGTTCACGATGGGAGTCTGACAATTGTTATCGCTCGAAATAGTACAACGGCTGGACAGATTGAGCTCAAACTTCCCATCTAGAGGTAAAATCCACGTACGATGTCGTCCATGCGTTTTCCAGAAGCTCCGAGCACCCGTACTCCACTCCCAGTCATTAAAATCAGCTCAAACGGTACGGCCGGGGTTAATAACGTCATTATATATATATATGAAGTCAGAGTCTCCAGAGTTATACGGGAACAAACACGTGTTTACGTCGTCTTGGGGGTCCACGATGGGAGTCTGACTTCAATGCAATGTTATCGCTCGAAACACGTGTTTACTTCGTGTTGAGGTTCACGATGGGAGTCTGACAATTGTTATCGCTCGAAATAGTACATTAGGACGGGTACGAAATGCATTTATCTCGATTAAAAAGGCAGATCTCGGAAACGGGTGGAGCTATCGACTTGAAAATTGCAATGTGAATGTATCTTGCGCCGGGTACAAATTTTATCGGGTCGGCGAGCCCATGCGACGCCCGTGCAGCGCATGCGCAGACGAGATATCGGAAACGGGTGGAGCTATCGACTTGAAATTTGCTATGTGAATGTATCTTGGGCCGGGTACAAATTTGATCGGGTCGCCGAGCCCGTGCGAAGCCAGCTTCGCGCATGCGCAGACCAGATCTCGGAAACGGGTGGAGCTACCGGGTACAATTTTTTCTTATTGAAACGCGTGGAGCTAAAAATAAAAAAAATATATAAACAATGTTTCGGACAAGCCGCCGGTGGCGGGCTACCCTGCTAGTACTATATATTTTGAGACTTCGTATATATGTGTGTGTGTGTGTACTTCATAGAATCCAAAACGCGTGTACAGATTGAGATCAAATTTCGTATGTAAGTGTAAAATCCCACCGACACCGCCGTAATCGTGTTTTCGAGAAGCTCTGAGCACCCTTTATCCACTCCCAGTCATCGAAATCAGCTCAAACGGCACGGCCGGGGTTAATAACGTCATTATATATATATATGAAGTCAGAGTCTCCAAAGTTATACCGGAACAAACACGTGTTTACGTCGTCTTGGGGGTCCACGATGGGAGTCTGACTTCAATGCAATGTTATCGCTCGAAACACGTGTTTACTTCGTGTTGAGGTTCACGATGGGAGTCTGACAATTGTTATCGCTCGAAATATACATTAGGACGGGAACGGCTGGACAGATTGAGCTCAAACTTCCTATCTAAAGGTAAAACAACACATACGATGTCGTCCACGCGTTTTCCAGAAGCTCCGAGCACCCGTACTCCACTCCCAGTCATAAAAATCAGCCCAAACGGCACGGCCGGGGTTAATAACGTCATTATATATATATATACGAAGTCAACGTTATTAGCATCTGCATTGAGTGCATTTCCTAGAACGCAACACGTGTTTTACGTCGTCTTGAGGTTCACGATGGGAGTCATTTCAATGCAATGTTATCGCTCGAAACACGTGTTTACTTCGTGTTGAGGTTCACGATGGGAGTCTGACATTTCAATGCAATGTTATCGCTCGAAATATTATGCAGAAAGGCAGATCTCGGAAACGGGTGGAGCTATCGACCTGAAATTTGCTATGTGAATGTATCTTGCACCGGGTACAAATTTTATCGGGTCGCCGAGCCCATGCGACGCCCGTGCAGCGCATGCGCAGACGAGATCTCGGAAACGGGTGGAGCTATCGACTTGAAATTTGCTATGTGAATGTATCTTGGGCCGGGTACAAATTTGATCGGGTCGCCGAGCCCGTGCGACGCCAGCTTCGCGCATGCGCAGACCAGATCTCGGAAACGGGTGGAGCTACCGGGTACAATTTTTTCTTATTGAAACGCGTGGAGCTAAAAATTAAAAAAAAATATAAACAAATGTCACAATTAACTCATTGAAAAACAAAAAATGTCATGTTTCGGACAAGCCGCCGGTGGCGGGCTACCCTGCTAGTCTATTATATATTTTGGAAGATCTGTTTGTGTGTTTGTGTGTGTGTAATCGATGGACTCGAAAATGGCCCAGCCGATTTCGATGAAACTTGGTATGTGGGGGTATTTTCGGGTCAGGACCAACATAGGCATATTTATTTGTCCGTGCGAGGTCAACTTTTCACGTGCGGAGGTCAAATCTATTTTTACGCCGTTTTTGCGCTAATATATTTCAGTTCGGTGCTCACATATCGACTTGAAATTTGGTTTTTGAATAGCCCGGACAACGTCGGGCTCATCGGCTAGTCTCATATATATTTTGAAGACCTCTGTGGAGCTATCGACTTGAAATTTGCTATGTGAATGTATCTTGCCCCGGATACGAATTTTATCGGGTCGCCGAGCCCGTGCGACGACAGCTTCGCGCATGCGCAGACGAGATCTCGGAAACGGGTTGAGATATTGACTTTAAATTTGGTATGTGAATGTATCTTGCCCCGGATACGAATTTTATCGGGTCGCCGAGCACGTGCGACACCAGCTTCGCGCATGCGCAGACCAGATCTAGGAAACGGGTGGAGCAATCGACTTGAAATTTGGTTTTTTAATAGCCCGGACGAAGTCGGGTCACCTTCTAGTATATATATATATATATATATATATATATATATATATCTATATTTGCGAATGTTTGTCTATATAAATTCAAGGGGGCATCTAGATGGGGCAACAAAGGGGTCTAACAGGGGTAGCTTTTTACGAGGAAGATAATGGGCAGAAAAGGGGGAGGGCAGCAAATATTTTTGTCGCAGATTTCCATGAGACGGGGAATCTAATGGTGTGGTTTAAAGATGTCAAAAGTTGCGCCGTTAGAGTCAGGGTGCACGAAGAGGAGAGGGGCACAAAACTTCATAAAAAAATATTTCAGCGCCGATTTCCACCAAATTGATACACATTCTTCTCCTTGGTGCAATGAATCTTATCGTTGATTTAAAGACTACAAATTTGTGCCGCTTGGGTGAGAGAGGGGGGGGGGCAATAATTTTGATAAGAATTTGTTTAGTCGCCAAATACCACCAAACTTATACATTATCTTCTTTATTATATCAGGAGTTTAATGCCGTGGCACACAGCTGTGACAAGACTAGTGACGTCATTCGAATAAGGGGTACACTGAAGGGGAGAAAAAAATCTTTTTACCGCCGATTTCCACCAAATTTATACACATTCTTCTCCATGATACGAGGAATCTAATCGTGTGATTTAGAGACGCCAAATGTGTGCCCTTTATGTGCGAGATGGGGCCCCGTGGGTACTAAACGTGAAAATAATTGGTTTATTCGCCGATTACCATCACACTTATACATAATCATCTCCATGACATCAGGAGTCCAATTTTGCATGTAGCTAAAAGCGCCGATTTCCACCAAATTGATACATAGGAATACGAGGAATCTAATCGTGTGGTTTAAATACGCCAAATTGGTGCCGTTTGGGTGAGTGATGGGGGCACTATATTTGATTCCAATTGTTTTAGTCGCCGATTTCCACCAAATTTGTATACTGTAATCTTCATAATGAGTCTAATTGTGTTGTTTAAAGATGTCAAAAGTGGCACCGCGTGCGTCAGGGATAGAAGGAGGGTCACCATCACTGATAAAAATATTTTTAGCGCCAATTTCCATCAATTCACACACGTTCTTCCCCCATGATACAAGGAACATCGTGTTGGTTAAAGATGCTACATTTGCATGGTCCCTATATTTGCGAATGTATATGTCTGTCTTTCTATATAACTTCACGGTGGACCATCTATATAGATGATATCAAAGGAGACTAACAGGGGCAACTTGTTACGAGGAAGATAATGGGTTAAACGTGACGTTGTTGGTGTCAGGGACAGAAATATGGGAAGGGGAAGCAAAAATTATGAAATATGTTTGTCGCCGATTTCCACCAAACTGATATTAAATCATCTCCATGATATGGCGTCGTTCGAGTCAAGGGTGCACGGAATGGGAGAGGGGCACCAAAAATTGAATAAGTTCATCACGTCATTAAAGTTGAACATTTCGAACAATCCAGAGATGCGTGGACAATATGAACACCGTACAGTGCCGTGGTTCTACCACAGTACATTTACCAAACATACCATAGTAATACTGTATTAAAAGTACCATAGTAAAAATAGTGTAGTGTACAGTTATATAGTACTGAATTAAAGTACCATAGTAAACGTGCATGTCCAAAAACTATAGTAGGCTATATATTTCTAGTACCGTACTTGTTTATAAGGGTTACGCCATGCGATCACTTGTCGAACTATATAGATGGATACATTGTGATCTGGTCGCTCACGTAACACACAATTTTGGCTGTTATGCATTATAATATATGCGCGTGGATATCGCGCACATTCTTGCATATTAGTACAGGCCATTAAGTATGTATATATAGCATTGCATGAAATTGTAACAAATTTGCCACCGTGTGAACGTGCCCTTACTATTTCTGCAAGCTGGTGTATCATTCCGCGAGAACACCCTAAATAAAGTTTAGTTACTAGTGACTAAATTTTTGTCATCTATTAACTAAACTATATTGGGTCATCTCCTCCGACTAAATAATTGGGAACTAAATCCTGAATACGTATAATTTTAGTCAATTCTCAACTAAACTATTGGGTCATACTTCTCTGACTAAACATTGGGGAACTAAATATATACTAACTAAATGAGGATAACTTACGCATGTTTTTTTTATATTGAAAGTAAAAACCCCATATGTGTTGCACGAAAACATGCATGTTTGTGTGTTTTTTGTAACCACACTGAACCAAACGTTTATCGAAAAAAAACACATACATGTACACATGCATGTTTTTCCTATAAAACATGTTTAACGTGCATAATTATATAGAATTGAGAATTTTAGAACGATAGATTATTGCACTGTGTAGGAACTGTTACATCGGAAATCGTTCTATCGCCGATTTGTGATGGTTCTTGACTTATTTATGACGGTTCCTGATGATCGAAATTATACATTTTCACGACTTTTTGACAGTTAAAACGCAATTTTGAGGCATCTAGGTGATAATTCGATTAGTTATTTTCAATCCCATCACAATCTGTGGCACCAATGACCGTGTTAATAACGAAACTTCCATTGTGCGAGTCATAACAACGACAAAAACCGCGAATTTTGATAATTGTTTGGGTTCTTTCCAGATCGAGTCGGTTCTCTCCCCATTTAATCGTTCTATACGGGTAACGGGTAAAACTATGGCTAATATTTGCCATGGTACATGGTTCAAACTGCCAATTTTGTTAAAGTATTCAAAGATAAACACAACAAACTATGCATTAAGTTGAAATTTGCACCACTTGTCATTAATTTCGATGAATTACACTGCCTTTCTATGCTTATCCAATAAGCTGTGTTACGCCTATCAAAATTCACAAAGTCGCTAGTTAGTTTGAAAAATAACGCGTTTTGCAGGCCCAACATTTTCATGAGTCAATAGCCGGTTAACAATAGGGAAATTTCATAGCGCTGGACTTCGGAAAGCGTGAGCGTAGACGGGATATATAGAATTATCTGTCTTGTATTTTATCTCATATATATTTTGAAGACCTCTGTTTGTCTGTCTGTATGTCCTTTATAGAATCGAAAACGGGTTGACCGATCGAGACCAAACTTCCTATTCAAAGGTAAAATCCCACGGGAATCGCCGACGTCGCATTTTGGAGAAGCCCAGAGCACCCATTCTCCACACTCAGTCACAAAAAACGCACTGCGGTGGTTAATCAAGTGATAATTTAATGAGCGTTTGTTTTTGACGCATCGCTATAAAGAGCGTTTGTTTACCATTCAACGTTATGTTTTGAGTGGTTTCCTATGCGGGGTGATTTATTGGCTATCCTATGCGGGGAGATTTATTGGATGTACACGAGTATTTGAAATTAAAGAACGTCCTTTTAGACACACAGAAATGTGCCCAAAAGTACTTGTGAACAGTACACCAACTGATTTACATATGCCTCAGTGCTAACAGATCCCGCTGGCCTGTATTCGCAGGACAGCTTTGACCCTGCACGAGTATTTGAAATCTACGATTCTCGACCGATCGGGACGAAACTTGGTACGTGTGTGTAGTTTGACCAGGCGGTCGACGTTGTCGTATTGGCGAGCCCGTGCGGGGCCCGCTTCGCGCATGCGCAGACGAGATCTCGGAAACGGGTGGAGCTATCGACTTGAAATTTGCTATGTGAATGTATCTTGCCCCGGATACGAATGTTATCGGGTCGCCGAGCCCGTGCGACGCCAGCTTCGCGCATGCGCAGACCAGATCTCGGAAACGGTGGAGCTATCGACTTGGAATTTGGTTTTTGAATAGCCCGGACAACGTCGGGCTCATCGGCTAGTCTCATATATATTTTGAAGACCTCTGTCTGTCTGTATGTCCTTTATGGAATCGAAAACGACTGCACCATCGAGCTCAAATTTCGTATATAAGTGTAAAAACCCACGGGGATCGTCGACGTCGCGTTTTGTACAAGCTCTGAGCACTCATTCTCCACCACCAATCATCAAAATCACCGCAAACGCCACTTCGGGGGTTAAGGCATCAACGATCTTTATATTGACCATATTCGGAGGTGTTAAGGATTAACGCTCTTTATTACAATCGAAGCTGCTAAACGGCTACCCATGCGTAAAATACGGATACAAAACGAAACGCGGAATGCAATTATCTCGATTAAAAAGGCAGAATGGGTTGTTGTGTCATATATGTCCTAGGAACATGCAGGGGAATTTTTCATCGGGTCAGTCTTTGAGGGACGGGTACCATGAATTAATTCATGAAAAACAAAAAATGCGTGTTGTGCTGTCTTTCATAGGAAGGGAAGGGGGGGGGGGGGGGTTATGGTACGTGTGTGTAGTTTGACCAGGCAGTCGACGTTGTCGTATTGGCGAGCCCGTGCGGCGCCCGCTTCGCGCATGCGCAGACCAGATCTCGGAAACGGGTGGAGCTATCGACTTGAAATTTGGTTTTTGAATAGCCCGGACAACGTCGGGCTCATCGGCTAGTCTATTATATATTTTGGAAATTTGTGTTATAGACTTTAAAAACTGCTCGACCGATCCGACTCAAATTTGGTGTGTAGGCCTACTTTGATCCGAGGAACAATATGGGCGGGTCCAATTTCGCGTGCGACTGTGTCTTTGACCTTGACCTCGCTCAAATACGCTCAGATAGGCATTTTGCTGGACCTCGACCGATCCCACTCAAATTTGGTAGCTGTTTCTACTTTTATCACGGGAACAATATGGGCGGGTCCAATTTCACTTGCGACCGTGTCATTGACCTTGACCTCGCTCATATACGCTCATTTAGGCATGGTTCTGGACCTCGACCGATCCGACTCAAATTTGGTTTAATGTAGGCCTACTTTGATCCCGGGAACAATATGGGTGGGTCCAATTTCACGTTGACCTTGACCATATTCGCTCATATAGGCATGTTTCCGGGCCGATCGAACAATAGTTTGCCAGGCGGAGACGATCACAAATAAATCCCTAAATAGCCCGCACAAAGAGGGGGCACATTGGCTAGTGTTGTCTATTTTCGTAGATGTATTTTACTCAACAAAAAGCCAAAAATAAGACGTTAAAAGTTCGTTGACACCCATACAATGTTCTGATTACGCAGTTTATGAAGTTTATGTCGGGCATCCGCTTGCTGGATGCTGATTATCTAGGTTAAATTCTAGAATTCTAGAATATGCAGCTATTAAAGCATATACAAGCACGATAACCTTTCATTCAATCATATTTTAGATTGACTAGGGATATCTGATTTTTTAATAGAAGATATAAAAAATCAAAGAATCCTACAGTTACAAATATTATTATATGGATATTAAACCTTTGGTTACTAAATGCGCTGTAATGAGAATTGACTTGAATCCTATTGATTAATTTGTAGGAATGCTTAGCTATTAAGTTCAACAAGCAGTAACATATAAAAAAAGAGAAAAGCATCATGCAGTTACAAATATTATTATATGGATGTTAATCCTTTGGTGACTAAATGTGCTGTAATGAGCAGCGACTTGAATCATTAGAAATCGGTGTTATGGGTGTCTGAACCTGGCTATTACAAGGCACATTATTATTCCTCGCTGATAACGTGTCAAGTGAGCAGGGACGTGGGCTGGAGGGTCTCCAATGTTGGGGCGTCCACCTTGGAATTTCCAACCGCATCATCCCCTTGAAACAGACCAAACACATGCACAAGGCCTGGGCTTTGTTTTTTCCAAACTGCATGACACATTATAGCTCTAGATTGTATGCCATTCTGAAGTGAATTGATTAGTAGCGTTTGGTTGGCCACCATACAAACCGGGGGAGAAACTCAGGATACATGGGCCCAGTGAGAAAATGTAGATATCTGAACCTGAAAATTGTAAAAATCATCTAGACTGCATATTAATTAAATGGAATTAGATTATTTGTCTATTAACCAGTTTCTTGCCAATTTCGGGGGGGGGGGGGGGTAAATGTGATATAGAAAACTAGATGATCACACCTGCTCCCTACTTCTTGTCCACCCATCATGAGTTTAAATTTTGGATCAACTCTAAAGAAGAGGTGTTCATTTGTATAGTCAAATATGGTTGATTACATGTTTAAAGTGTAGGAAAATATGCAAATGTTGGTCTAAAAACGACAAATTCCCCACTATTAAATTGTTGTCAAATCAAACTTAGAGAACAATTTCAACATATTGTTGGTATTAAATTTCAAACCAATCTATTGTAAGATAAGAAATTTGTAACTGTTGAACATTTTGACCAAAGTTGGGGATAGACACCAATTAAGCACCACCACCCCAATCACGTCATAACCTATCAATGATTCAGTTGAACGTGATTTCGTAAGTTATATTCATGTCTGGGCGACAAACATGTGTAAATGTCCCTCAGGCGGACTTCAGAGGAGGAAATATAATGGCGCTGGCATTGAAATATTGTCACACCTGGATCTTTCAATAATGCTCAGATTAAAGGGATACTGTACACAAATGTTGTTGTTGGTTTCTATAGTCTCTGAGTCGGAGAATAAGGTAACAATTTTTCCATTATTTGAAAGTCTGTTGAGTACGAAGTAGTGTTACGGATGGCAAATTTACCGGAATGCAAAAATACAAATTGTTGTCGAGTAATTTTTGTACAGTTTTCAACCAAATGTATCAAATAAAAGTTATATTATATATGCATACTAGTCCCATGTACTCATTTATGTTATTGTATCGCCACTAGTCAGTGAGTGGCTTGAGTTTTCTCCCCGTGTCAGCATAATGTTTCAAACGATCGTGTGTGCAATGGGTTTACTAATCCAGTATCCCTCAATTATAATTTGATTACGTCTTGTACAAGGAAATTCGTATTTTAATTTACGCCATTTTATGGCTCCAGCCATAAATTAAATTTATATTAAATTATTAACTTTTAAATTATTAAATTTTAAGATAGCCTATTAACCTGAGCGTTTACAGAATACATCTTCGACTCAAATTACTTATGTTTCTATATATTATCGATAATAGATCGTTGTTATCACCGGAAATTTATTGAAAATGGTGTACAGTACCCCTTTAAGTAAATGAATATAACATCTCATATTCTCCTGAGAGTAGATTTATATTACCATTGGTCATTTATATAGGCGGGCATGATTATGATACTATACTCATAGGGACTTTCAATATTTTAGTTCTGCCTATTAATGTCACTTAATCTCCCGTATATTAGGTATTTATTGTGTTAGTTCTTAATATACCTGTTCTATTATGCAAATTACATAAGCTACATTCATTATCTGGTTTAAAATATCAGATACACAAGACGATTTTCGGACCAAAGTGCAGAAATCGTTCGAATAAATCTCATGTACAGAACCGTCACAGCCGTGATTGGTTTGAAATAGAACCGTAACACGCACCCGTGTTGATTACGAGGCCACAGCTCCCAATTATCAACCCCTATCGGGATACTTTCTCAGCTATTTTACAGAAGAATAACACGGGTATACTTTATAGTCAGTGTTTGTCTTCAGAATGCGTTTCATATTTTATACGCCACGAAAAACAGTGAAATTGCGTCCACGTGGCTTGATTTTCAGTGATAACATGTTTAGTCCGGGAGCTAATAGGGGTACCCTTGCACCCCCCTGGGACTTAACTTCACCCCACTCATTTTGTTCCTTATTATGTCCTTCAACTTTTAAGCAATGTTAACAAGAAAAAAAAGTGGCCGTGTAGACTCCAGACAAGATGGCGTCCATCATGGCCGCCGTTTTTCAGCCCAGACCTTAGGTCAGTTTTATTCAAATTATAGCGGGAAAATCTTGTAAAATGTATACAAATGTATATATTTTCGTGAAGCTGAGACATAATGACACATTTTTGAGCCAAAATTAAAACTCACCATCCAAAATGGCCGCCAAAATGGCCACCGGAATTTGAAAATATAACATTTTTTCACAAATATCTTCTAGATCAATTCATGCTGTTTGGAACTGGTTTAGTAATGCAACTTTATTTAGTATTTTGTATATTAACTGATCATTGGAGCAACGAAATATTCAATTATTGGGGTCCTAACCCCTTCCGATCCCTCAAAAATTCGATTTTACAGAATGCGGTATAAAATTTCACAAAAAAATCACAATTGGGATTCTAGTCATATTTCAACAAGAAATGAACAGAACTTTGTAATGTAAGTGAGGCATATCATTAACTATTAATATTCCAAATCACTGGAACCAAAATTCTTACTTTAGCTCAAAATGGCTGCCAATATGGCCGCCAAAATATGGAAAATGGTAAATATTACACCAGCGTGTCCTGCAATCGCTTACAAATTGTGGTTGATGTATAAAATTAGCTATTCTGCATTCTATACATTGAATACTAACATGTCTGATGCACCATGGTTAATTGTTACTATTGTCACCCCTGACATCGTCAAAAATATTGGACTTTTCTCTCAAAAACTTGACATAAATATTGGCAAAAATTAACTTTTCAGGTTTGTACCATTTTTTCAGGTAAAATATAACTATCTTTGGATTGAAAGGTGTTTATCGTTTTGGTCTATTTTAAATGTGTCATACTACAGTGTTTATAGACTGAATTGCTCAAGATGGCTTCCAAAATGGCAACCAAATTTGTAGAATGTTAATTTTTTACATATTCCCGAACATTCTCTGCATTATCCGAAAAGGTAGCATATTGTGACTCACTTGGTTATTATACATGTTAGTTAATTAACTGACAACTACATGTTCTATTCTGGTTGTCTCAGTTCCGTATGGAGCATGACAAATTCATTTTAAAGTATGCAATTTTGCTGAGAACCTCTTTTGTAATTTTGGCCACATTTATTGAAAGGAAATAGGCAGAACTTTGATACAGACCTGAGATGGATCATAATCTTTGGCTATTCTGGTCCATTATGATAAAAAAAAATGTCAACATGATACAGTGTGGATGCCAAGATCATAGCCAGGGAGTTACTCTATGATCATATGTGAGGTGAATAGGTATACACGGAGTTATTGTATGTCATGACTGATGTGAGTAGGTATACAATGAGTGACTATATGGTTATTAGTGGGTTTTCCATGATAAGATGCATATAGGTATACAGGGAGAGGCCATGGTCAGGTGTGAGGTCAATCGATATGCATGGAGTGACTCTATGGTGTATGATTGTGTATATTCAGTACGGGTGCAACCGGTGTACAATACATGTATGGTCATTAGTGTGGTGTATGGATATAGCTACATGGTCATCTATGTGTTGATTATGTATATATGGAGTGACTGTAATGTCATGGGTGGTATGTGCATGTGTTGTCTGTATGATCATGGATGGGGTGTGTGGATAAATAGGGAGTGATTTTATGGTTACGGGTAATGTGTACAGGTATACATGGAATGACTGTATGGTCATGATTGAATATGAATACCTGGAGTAAGCTGGGTGGACATTATCGAGGGTGTGGGTATATAGTGAGTGTCCGTGTGGTAATGGTGGGATGTATATTTATATATCTCGTGGATGTATTATCATTTGTGGGTGTATAAGGCTTAGCTGTATTATCATGGATGGCGTGTATGATTATGCAGTGAATTGCTGAATTGTCATGTGTGAGGTGTATATGCAAGTATGGAGTGTTTGAGTGGTCGTGTGTGCGGTTTTTTGTATATCTGGAAGGGCTGAATGGCCATTAGTGATGTTTACATGTATACCTGTAGTGAATCTATAGTCTAGGGTGAGCTGCATATGTATATCGAGTGGTTATATGACTATGTGTGTCAAAGAGGTATACAAGTAGTGACTGTATGGTTAATAGTGAGATGAGAACATGTAGGTATACAAGTAGTGACTGTATGGTCACAAATGTAATGAACATCTATACAGGGGGTGACTAAATGGTCATGTGTCAGGCGTATGAGAATACCTGGTGCTCCTGTTTGGTGGCGGTATGGTCATGTGTATGTTATACCAGTATACACACGTGTTGCTTTATTGTCATGGGCGAGGGATATGCGTGTATAGCGAGTAGCTATATGGCCATGGATGAGGTGCACATGCATACATGGAGTGACTATAGTGATATGGATGTGGTGTATAAGTATATCTTGAGTGGCTATTCGGCTATGGTGTGACATATAGGGATGCAGGGAGTGACATGGCCAATGTTGAGGCGAATATGTATACAAGGATTGACCATGATCATGTATGAATGTTTTGAATAGGTACACACGGGGTGACTATATGGCCATAGGTCAGACGAAGGAGTATACCAGGTGACATGGGTGAGGGTATGAGTATGAAGCGAGTGGCTATATGGTCATTGGTGAGGTGCATATGTATACCGGAATGACTTTATGGTCATTGTTGTGGTGTTGATGTAGATATTGATTGTCTATTTGACCATGCGTTTGGAGAATAGGTATACAGGGGGTGACCTTATGGCCAATGGTGAGATGAATGGGTATACAAGGAGTGACTATATGGTTATGGGTCATGTTTAGGAGTATACCCGGTGTGCCTGTATTGTGACGCATGGCTGTATGGTCATCCGTGGTCATGGGTCGGGTGTACATGTATACAGTGGGTCACTATATTGTTATGTCTGTGGTGTTTATGTATATATGTAATGACTGTGTGCTAATGGGTGGCTATCGCTTTCCACACTTAGCGCCCCCCCCCATATACATAAACATCATCAAGATGGAGAACTCTCTGACATGACCTCTTTATAGATTAACATACCCTTGAGTTATTGTAGAAAGCGATAGCCACCCAAGATACACATGTACAACCCACCCATCACCCAAGTCACTCCATATGTACATAAACACCACACAAATGACAACATAATAACCCACTTTATACACGTACACCTGATCGTGCAGCCATACTTGGTTTATATACCCGTACATACCACAAATGACGATACAGCCACGAGTCACCATGCATGAACACCAGGTATACACCTACACCCGACGCGTGACCAAAAAGTCACTATATGTATACATATTCACTACATTCACGATCATAAAGTCACTCATTGTATACATATTCACCTCACCATGGACCATACAGCCACTACATGTATACCTATTCGCCATCCACATGACCATAGAGTCAATCCAGGTATACATATGCACAATACCAATGGTGAGCCCTTCCAGATATACCAATACCCGCACATACGACCACTCATAAGTTCCATACGTGCCACTCATAAGTTATATACACGCCATCCATGATCATACGTGTACTCCCCATACACCACCAATGATAACACATCCACAACATATATAAATATATGTCCCACCGTCACCAATAGGGGACTCCCTATATACCCACACATCATTCATGACCATACAATAACTCCCTGGGTACTTATTATCCTCATCTATGATCATAGAGTAACTCCATGGCTTTCATATTGGCTTCCAATCTGTATCCAGTTGACACATTTGTATCATAATGGGCCTGAATACCCACATATCATGATGGTTCATCTCAGTTCCGTCTCAACGTTCTGCCCATTTCCTTTCAATAATATGGCCAGAATCACAAAAGAGGTTCTCCGCAAAATTCCATACTGCAACTTTAAAATGAATTTGTCATGCCCCATACGGAACTGGAACAAATATAATAGAACGTATTTGTCAGTTAATTAACTAATACGTAAAAATAACCAAGTGAGTCACAATTTGCTATCTTTTTCGGATAACGCAGAGAATAATGTTCGGGATATGTTAACTTTTAACTTTTTACAAATTTGGTTGCCATTTTAAAAGCCATCTTGAGCATTTTAGTCTTTAAACACCACAGTGTGACACACTTAAGATAGACCAAAACAATAAACACCTTTGATACCAAAGATAGTTGCATTTTACTTGAACAAATGGTCGAACCCTGAAAAGTGAATTTTTGCCAATATTTTTGTCAAGTTTGTGAGAGAAAAATCCCATATTTCTGGTGATGTCAGTGGTGACAATAGTAAAAATGATCCATGGTGCATTAGACATGTTAGTATGCAATGTATAGAATACAGATTAGCCAATTGTATACACCAACCACAACTTCTAAGCGATTGCAGGACACCCTGGGGCAATATTTACCAATTTCCTTATTTTGGCGGCCATTTTCGCAGCCATTTTGAGCCAAGGTAAGATTTTTGGTTCCAGAGAGTTGGAATATTCATTGGTAATGATATGCCTCACTTACATTACAATGTTCTTTTCATTTCTTGTTGAAATATGACTAGAATCCCAATTGTGATTTTTTTGTAAAATTTTGTACCGCGTTCTGTAAAATCTAATTTTTGAGGGATCAGAAGGGGTTAGGACCCCATTAGTTGCACATTTAATTGCTCCAATGGTCAGTTAATACAAAATACTAAATAAAGTCATATTACTCAACCAGTTCCAAACAGCATGAATTGATCTAGAAGATATTTGGGAAAAAATGTCATATTTTCAACTTCCGGCGGCCATTTTGGCGGCCATCATGGATGGTGAGTTTCAATTTTGGCCCACAAAAGTGTCATTATGTCTCAGCTTCACGAAAATATATACATTTGTATACATTTTACAAAAATTCCCGCTAAAATTTGAATAAAACTGACCTAAGGTGTGAGCTGAAAAACGGCGGCCATGATGGACGCCATCTTGTCTGGAGTCTACACGGCCACTTTTTTTTCTTGTTAACATTGCTTAAAAGTTGAAGGACATAATAAGGAACAAAATGAGTTGGGTGAAGTTAAGTCCCAGGGGGGGGGGGGTGCAAGGGACTAGCTCCCGGACTAGTTGATATTTACGCGTCAACTCGCTAATACCGAGTTAATTGTGGTCTATAGTTCAGGTTTCGATAACACGGCACTTCTGTGGTCTCTGTTCATTCAGGAAAGTATAATATATTCAAGATATCTATAATTATGCGTGATTTGTCACAAAAATGATTATTTTCAATCATCAGAAACCGTAACAAATCAGGCAAGAACCATCACAATACCGGCGATATATAACGACTTCCGGTGTAACAGTTCCCACACAGTGGATTATTGGACATATTATCGAAAACATAAATTTACCCGCTGTTTACACACAAAAATAGAGGCATAGATTAACTTTGTTCTTGTATTCAACATTGGCATTTAACCTGTCACTATAATCGTGATCGCCACATTCCATATTTTAGAAACAGAGAAGAAGAAGAAAAAGCATGGCCCAGAAAAGAGTAAACCAGACAATCAGCCAGTGGGCCAGATCCAACCACAACATGCAGCACAGGGTGAGACATAGTTTTATTCCTCCATATCAGAAGATAATTATGGTATAATCAATTATATACAAGTAGTTAATTATGTTTTACATACAAAATGTTGAACATCCCACTATACATACCATGTACCTAATATACATCATTATGTAGTATAAAATTTTGACATCAGATATTGTGTACATGTAATAATTGTATATGGTTATAAATCACCATGTCATACATATTCATTCAATACACATTTATTTATTTGCAAAACAACAACAAGGTATAAAAAAAAAATAATCAACCTGGTCATCTCGAAACGACCAACAAACAAAATAACTGCAACTTGTATGGTAGTACCGTACTACATAATTTTTATGATAAAAATGAAAAGAAAGCAGTGCGTGGAGTTTAAATAGTTTCCATTTGAGAAAACACAAAATACATTTTCCCCGCGGATAGTGAGTGACGTATTTTTCCGTTTCCTATTCTAGAGCCAATGAATACAAATGGCGTCACTTGTGCTTGACTCGAACAATGTATGTTACAGTGAAGTAATTATTTCCCATACGCCTTAGTGTTAACATATAATGGTATGCAGCCCTCAGTATCCACGAATTGTGATAAATGAGTACATGGTAATCAGGGTTGGCATCTGCGCAAAGTTTCGATATGCATGCAAACAAAAATCATATCATCGGGCATGGAATGTACCTTTAAATTTCGGATTTATAATTTAGCGTCAGAATTGCATGAACAAAATATTGACATGTTTACCTCATACCAAACAAATTCTAACTAGGAACTACGTGGTTTTATACAGTGTGTCAATGTTATGTTTGGCGTCTATTTAGAGTTATATGTTTCAACATCAAAACTACTATTAACCAACCAGGGCCTAATTGAAAAAACAATTCTCCTGCATATTGGCCTTATAAATCCATTGGAGGAAGATACCAATCGAATTATTTCACTGTAACCTGTATGTTTTATGACTTCGTGTAATTCGTCTTTCTGGAACATATAGTCATTGCAGAAAGTTATTTCGTGTATTTATATGTCGACCTATTTCGATGCCACGAAAAGCGAATATTATTATTGGAGTATTTTGGAGCGCAAATCGCCATGTGGCTTGAAATACATCAATGTCCTTTCAGCAAACCAACCCGAGCATCACGAGGAACCGGTTGATGTTCAGCAGCCATCAAACCTGAGGCTGCACCAATATGAAGACGTTGTTCTCCCAGAGAGGCCAGCAATTTCGAGAGTTCACCAATATGATGATGTTGTTCTAGTCGAGAAGCCAGAAATCGTCCGACTACATCAGTATGAGGAGGTGGACACAGACTTCATCTCGGCTCGCGAAAATACGAGTCAACATAATGGAGCCAATGGAAACTGGGAACCAACAGTTATTTATGAGAACACAGGCGGGTTAATAAAACCCAGCATACGACATGAAGAAAGCCAAGATGTAAGTCACCAAACGAAATGTCCCTTCCGGTGTTCTATAATCTCGCCATCTGTTCTCCAAATGTCCACCCAGCGTATCAATTGGGAAACAGGATCTATCTATTAATTTTTTGGTTAGACAGAAATAAAATATTGACTGATGGACAAACGGTTTTTGGCGAATAAAGAACACTAGTAGAACTATAGTCAAGGTATAAGTTTGCGGGCGAAAAAACTGGCCTCGAGTTCCAACTCAACATGTGTATCTATGTATAGACATACCAAATTGAAAATGATGCATGTATCGTTCAAGCTTCAGTTATATATTATACTAGCCGATGAGCCCGACGTTGTCCGGGCTATTCAAAAACAAAATTTCAAGTCGATAGCTCCACCGTTTCCGAGATCTCGTCTGCGCATGCCAAATTTCAAGTCGATAGCTCTACCCGTTTCCGAGATCTCGTCTGCGCATGCGCGAAGCTGGCGTCGCACGGGCTCGGCGACCCGATAAAATTCGTATCCGGGGCAAGATACATTCACATACCAAATTTCAAGTCGATAGCTCCACCCGTTTCCGAGATCTCGTCTGCGCATGCGCGAAGCTGGCGTCGCACGGGCCCGGCGACCCGATCAAATTCGTATCCGGGGCAAGATACATTCACATACCAAATTTCAAGTCGATAGCTCCACCCGTTTCCGAGATCTCTTCTGCGCATGCGCGAAGCGGGCACCGCACGGGCTCGCCAATACGACAACGTCCACCACCTGGTCAAACTACACACACGCACCAAGTTTCGTCCCGATCGGTCGAGAATCGTAGATTTGTATTAATGACAAACATACAGACAGACAAACATACAGACAGAGGTCTTCAAAATATATATGAGACTAGCCGATGAGCCCGACGTTGTCCGGGCTATTCAAAACCAGCCCGACGTTGTCCGGGCTATTCAAAAACCAAATTTCAAGTCGATAGCTCTACCCGTTTCCGAGATCTGGTCTGCGCATGCGCGAAGTTGGCGTCGCACGGGCTCGGCGACCCGATAAAATTCGTATCCGGGGCAAGATACATTCACATACCAAATTTCAAGTCTATAGCTCCACCCGTTTCCGAGATCTCGTCTGCGCATGCGCGAAGCTGGCGTCGCACGGGCTCGGAGACCCGATAAAATTCGTATCCGGGGCAAGATACATTCACATACCAAATTTCAAGTCGATAGCTCCACCCGTTTCCGAGATCTCGTCTGCGCATGCGCGAAGCGGGCGCCGCACGGGCTCGCCAATACGACAACGTCCACCGCCCGGTCAAACTACACACACATACCAAGTTTCGTCCCGATCGGTCGAGAATCGTAGATTTGTATAAATGACAAACAAACATACAGACAGACAAACATACAGAGGTCTTCAAAATATATATGAGACTACAAATAAGGAACAAAAACATACATGTAGGTACGGTACATTGTAAATTTAACTTATAGCCTGTACATATTCTGACATAATTTTATTTATAACTGGTTCTATTTTCATTGCCTACTATGTGCATGTCAGTCTGACTAAACAAAACTAGTTGCATGTTCTATAGATATAGTCTGGGTTGAATAAAATTAACATCTCTTGCATATTTGATTGTGTATATATATATATATATCGATTGACACTGCAATCTTCTATTTCTTTCCACAGCCTCAGCTCAACTACATCCAAGTCGACATCGTCAGCAGAACACCGGATGCTATAAATCCAAGGAGATATGCGGAACGATCACTACCAGAGGATACCGTGGAGTATTCTACGATATGTGATGCTGGTGGTGGGAGGGTTAACTGATTTATTTATTCACTTCATTGATTATCATTTACCTGTCTTCTTCATTCATACATGTACCTGTCACCACTATAATATACCATTTAGTGATTAACATAATGCCCTTCACCGCTAACGGATTGGGATGCCAAACGCTAACATTGGAAATAAAGGAACTAAACAAAAGATGGCAACGATAATATATATATATATGAAATTGTTCATTTTTGACCAGTTTCACCGAATCAGACGAGGACGTGATATGGACGTTCTTCGAAATGTGTCCGTTGTTTTTCAGTGAAAGAACTGATTTTTTTAATTTTTCAACGACTTGTCGATTATAAGATGATATGTCATCTTTCTTTGTAGTGAATTAACTTGCATTTAAAAACTTAGATATATATTACACAAGTAAAAACTTAGATATATATTACTCAAGTAAAAACTTAGATATATATTACTTAGATATATATTACTTAGATATATATTACTTAGATATATATTACTCAAGTAACAAGTGCACGCGTTGATATTCAGCAACTGACAAATCACAGTAATT
The DNA here is from genome assembly GCA_032622095.1 of Siphonodentalium dalli. Classification (NCBI taxonomy): domain Eukaryota; kingdom Metazoa; phylum Mollusca; class Scaphopoda; order Gadilida; family Siphonodentaliidae; genus Siphonodentalium; species Siphonodentalium dalli. Next base: position 69,522,287 of record CP136068.1, read on the forward strand.
CTACATTCTATGAATAGTGCTGACGTGATCTGAAGAAATGCTTACGTCACAATTTTAAGAGCGCCCAACTATTAATCAGAAATCAGAAATCGTCGAAAACATTATCTGAACTACGCTTAATTGTAAATATTTATTTCTCGATTCGGGACGCAACTATGGCGATAAACTAACGACAACAATTTCACCATCGAGAGACATGTCGGTGTATGTTGTCAATTTGGATATACCATTTTTTTTAAATACATACCTAAGATTGTTCTCCGTTTCTATTTGATCACTCTACCAGAGTGTTTCACATCACTTTAACCACATTCCCGAACGCGGTCAGTGAGTAGATCTACCTACACGTATATCTACTAAAACTACATTTATATACTAATAGGTGCAACTGTATACAGAAAACTCAGAATATCCATTAGAGGTCTGGAATACCTAGGGATTTACCCAATTTCACATGGACAATCATGTGTTGATCGTGTGACCAAACAAAAACACAATCGTAAAGTATAAAACGGCATTATAGCTAATTGTGAAGCGCGTGGGTGCAAACTGCGTATGAACTCGTTTGTCTTATTGGGCTGGCACTTTGACATTCACGTGATGCATGTGAACTCATTTGTCTTATTGGGCTGGCACTTTGACATTCACGGGATGCATGTGAACTCATTTGTCTTATTGGGCTGGCACTATGACATTCACGGGATGCATGTGAACTCATTTGTCTTATTGGGCTGGCACTTTGACATTCACGGGATGCATGTGAACTCATTTGTCTTATTGGGCTGGCACTTTGACATTCACGTGATGCATGTGAACTTGTTTATCTTATTGGGCTGGCAGTATGACATTCACGGGATGCATGTGAACTTGTTTATCTTATTGGGCTGGCAGTATGACATTCAAGTGATGCATGTGGTCTCATTTGTCTTATTGTGCTGGCACTATGACGTTCACGTGATGCATGTGAACTCGTTTGTCTTATTGGGCTGGCACAATGACATTCACGTTATGCATGTTGTCTTATTGGGCTGGCACTATGACATTCACGTGATGCATGTGGTCTTATTGGGCTAGCACTATGACATTCACGTGATGCATGTGGTCTTATTGGGCTGGCTCTATGACATTCACGTAATGCATGTGGTCTTATTGGGCGGGCACTATGACATCCACGTGATGCATGTGAACTCGTTTGGCTTATTGGGCTGGCACCATGAAATTCGCGTGATTCTTGTGGTCTTATTGGGCTGGCAGTATGACATTCACGTTATGCATGTTGTCTTATTGGGCTGGCACTATGACATTCACGTGATGCATGTGGTCTTATTGGGCTGGCACTATGACATTCACGGGATGCATGTGGTCTTAGTGGGCTGGCACTATGACATTCACGTCATAGCCGTAGCCAGTTTTTCCCTAAGGCGGGTTCGTCATGTGATTGCAACGGCATAATTGATGCGGGGAGGCGGGGGAGCGCATTGGATGGGGCGATATTAGCACAGCATGACCTGGTGACGGACTCATCACACAACAACACGTACATACTTCTTGATGACGAACATTATGAATAATTGACTTCATCATTTCCCTTCCATGAGCTATAATCGAACCACTGCACGGGTGGTTCGTGTACGACATTTGTATATACTGTGAAAGTATTGTCTAAGTGGATTAAGGCCAATAGTTCAGTACGAACGATTCTTGACACTTGCCGATTATTCAGTTCGAGAATAAAATAGCGAAATCCCATACTAAGCACAATCGTCATAAGAGTAGACTCCAATTGTTCTAACCTGGATACCCCCCAATAGTTCAGCACGAAAGGTTCTGGAAGCCTGCCGATTCTTCGGCGCGATTCCCTACTGAGATTAAGCGTCATAAGAGTGGACTCAAACTGCTTCGAACTTGAATTGGATAATGCTTTTGTCTCTTCGGTAAATCGAAAATATGTCACATGGAGCACGGTGGTCCAGCGCTCTGCGTGTCTTCGCTGTCAACACGGAGACAAGAAAACCATAATCAGAAATGGTAAAGCACTCAAGATCATATTATTAGGCATAAAGCCATAAATATAAATTATGATATAAAATATATTGGTTATACATGAATGCACCGCCTCAGAATTCTGTTAAAACAACTAATCCTTCAAATTATTACACACAAAACAACTACGACTTATTACTGCAGGTTTCTCATTCACCACACTAGAAAGTCTCTAAATGCGGATCAAAAATCGGAGGCATTGTGTTTCCGCCATAAAATCTTCAAGAGTGGCCCAGCCATTGTTCATACCTAAACATCGAAAGCAATTAACGCAGTAATAATAGTTACATATTGCAACTATCAGATATCCAGCGAATACACACCCCACGAAAACCCGAAATGTGTTGCGCGTGCCTTTGCGCTGCGCTCCCTTCTCCGCGATCTTCACTGTGGCATCGACCAACCCGCTGTCCGGATTGTCAAAAATTTGTCAAATCTTTGTCAAAAGTTCCGACCAATCACCGATCTGTCTTTATCGGCATCCCCTACGTAACGTTGCTCTATTTTTAGAATCACAGGCAGCTTGAATTTGAGGGGGGTTTTCCGTGCAACTGAAGTGGGGAAATTCTATAGCATTTCATCGTTAAATCTCATCCTTTTGTCTGTAATTCATGTTTTAATTACGTATATACGAGTATTTATATTATGGATCTTTAATGACTGTAGATTTCTTTCGCATTCTATATGTGAAAGGTGAGTTGTTGACAATTATAAACTTTCGGCAGTGAAATTCGTCTGCGGTGGAATGTTTTGATTGTCATTGATCCGTTAATTACGAGACTAATTAATCGAATGAAAACGACATATCTTATAGAACATGACTCGTATATTATTCTGCACCAGGCTAGCGAATGACGACTTTCATTTCGCATTATTTTAGTTTTTATCGCAATTTTACCGTTGTCTATGGAGATTCCCATGTTAATTTTGTCAACACCAAAAAAATATTGTTTGTCCAATTTCTAGCCAGATTCTGGCATGGTCAAGGCATAATTTGACCTATCGAGTGATTATAGACGTTCAATCAGTGTGCACAACAATTGCTGATCAAAATGAGGCAGGTTAAAATCCTAAAAATTGTAAATTTTAGTTATCGTGTGAAGAAAAATTTCATTTAAATTGCTTGAAATATGCTCAACAACATTCATTTGAATCATAACATATCTACAGATACGGTTAACTCTGCAATGCAACAAATATGTTTTTATTGGTGAAAATTATGTCGCGAAATATTAAAATGTAAATTTTCAGAAGAAAATTGTGAATTATTAGCTTATTTTAATTAATTTACCGATTAATATTTGCTCAACACTTACTCATTATCAATTCTGAGGGATAGCGCAAGATTCTGGCCTGCACCCAGGGGGAAGTCATAATCATTTCACTGAAGCCTGTTTTCAGGCCGCATCATCACATGGCTCAACCAATCAGCTGATGCAATGGTACAGTGCTGAAGCACAGGCAATCGTCACCCGGTCTATTATAGTCTACACCATTATAATATATGATACGTGTGCCGGTATATTATGCACAATAGAATGATATATATATATGATGCCCAGCTACATGTATACATGTACTTAAAGTAGTTGACAACCACTAACGTGGTGTCACCCCGGCAATACTGCAGTATTATGCCGCGGTGACCTCCAACACCCTGATAATGTTACCGCTTCAACACAGCATGTACCACTGTTGCACCACGATGCATGCAATCCGGATTCGCAAGCATGAAAATAAAATGCAGTGATTCTCCTTATATATCTGTGGAAACTGGAAGGCATGGATGCCCTTCGTTATAATTCATAAATAAGTTACCAAATTATGAAAATCACCTCAAAAATATACTAATAGTATAGCCTATAGGATATATATGATCATATGAATGTGTTATTATCAACAAAACACTTTCTGTGAGCCAAGCGTTTGTTTATATATAGCTCATAAATAGTGACCGATATGCAAAACACTCAACATCGTGGTGTTCATTTAGAAGAATGATTCATGGTGACCCATTAAACACTGAAATAAATTGTGAGATGAACTTCATTCAAAAACAAATAAATAAAAGTCCCAGGTCAAGGTCCACGCCCCTTTCCAAATAAATGACAGGATACATTAGAGGTGAACTCTGTCCAATTATACAAAAACAGTCAATGTTTGGCATATATGCCCTTACATAACACCAGGGGATGTATGGGAGGCCGTTTTCACATTTATTCCTTATGTGCGCTTAAGTGCAAATATTTGCGCTTAAATGTAAATATTTGTGCTTAAGTGCAAATAACCTCTGTCATTTGCACTTAAGCACAAATGACTCGAGCTTAAATGCAAATCATTTACGCTTAAGCACAAATATTTGTGTTTAAGCACACATAAATGATTTATATGAAAAGCGCCTCCCATAAGGATGAGCATCAACACCAGCTGATGTGGAAATACCATCAATTCCCCATGAGCATTAAGATCAGTTCCTGAAAAAAAATTCAATGCATGCGTAATGCATACCATATTAACACATGTGTTTGATTACAACAATCACATATTCTAATGGGTTATGGTGCAGAAGGTCTCAAGCCCTTCAAAATACAGAGAGATTTTTTTTTGTCTGAAGCCTAATACCATACACTGAAAACCCAAGAACATACATATGGGAGGCCCTTTTCACATTTATTATTAAAGCAGGTGGCGTTTGCTGCTTTTATTTTTGACACTTCAAACATAACGATTGTCAAGGTGCATTTGCGCAGGTGCCTTTGCGCTGCGAGATATCCAATCGCTATAGCTCAATTTGACACGCCAGATTAGCCTTCATACAATATCATAAACAACAAAGCTTCTTAAATCATCGGCATAGTCAATAGAACTTTCACGAACTTGGACATCGACACTTTCCGATCGCTCTACATATAAGCATTGTAAGACCTATCATCGAATAATGTAACTCTGCATCGAGCCCACATCACACATATCAAAGCATTGTGTTAGAGAAAATACAAAGAAAAGCAACGAAACTAGTTCGTAAAATCGAAACTCTATGCTACCGAGACCGAATGATAAGACTCAATCTGATGTCTTTAAAATATTGAAGATTTAGAGGAGATCTATAATCGAGCTATATAAACTGTTGTATGGTCATAACAATATCAATGCCTGCGACCTATTAAAAGAAATTCACCAGGAAGAACAAGATGACATAATAAACAGTTACAGATGCGCACTGTTAACAATGACATAGGACAATATTTCTTCACACAGAGGGTGGTAAATAGCTGGAACTCTCTGCCAGACTTCACCGTTGAGGCTCCATCAACACCCGATCAATTCAAAATATCCATAGGCTCATTATTCTATTATATAAAATACGAGTTCGACGACAAGTAATATGTTCAAGTGAGTTACAAGAAAATATCGAATGACGATACATATATTTGTAAACAAACATTGCAAATAATGTTATTGGGACGAAAAGTCGCAATACTTGTTCAGTATTATGATGATGATGATGATGATGATGATGATGATATAATTAATAGACCAAACCATTATTATGATGATCGTGTCTTTATTTGTATAAAATACGTATCAATTGACATATACGCACCCGTTCCCTCATTAAAATCAACCTATTTCGACCATTTTGGGGGACCTCCGCGAATTAGGGGAACTCCGCAAATGTATCTCCGCAAATAGGGACCTACTGCAAATTGTCACACCGATCATCACCTAATTAACGAACCGGTGGCTGACTCGGCTGTATCCGACTAACCTCTTTAAAATACGTATCAATTGAGATATACGCACCCGTTCCCTCATTAAAATCAACATATTTCGACCAATTTAGGGGACTTCCGCGAATTCGGGACATCCGCAATATAATCTCCACAAATAGGGGACCTACAGCAAATTGTCACACCGATCAGCACCTAATTAACGAACCGGTGGCTAACTCGGCTGTCTCCGACTATAAACTCTTTAAAATACGTATCAATTGACATATTTTACAAATTATCTTTTTCATTTCTTATATTTGTAATTGGCATAGCTTATCACAAACCAAAATTAACGACAATAAAACGAAATTGAACTATATTTTAATGGATTGCCAAGACGTTAACTGGGTATCATCAAATCATTTTGAGTATACATATATTACTATATAATACATTGCGTTATATTATGCATGGACGTAAATTATATACATCTCTGTATAATGGTAGATAATTATATAGAAGTTAGAGGCCAATTCAACTACAGAAGAACGTTAGTGACTATATAATGAAGTTGTTATTTAATTACATGTATCAGATTAGTGTCTGTCAATACACACACAATCTATATATGATGTAGATAGCGGAAATAATAACACCCGATGTCCCTTCTGTCTCGCGCACGACTGCTAATGGTGCTGCTAGGTTCATTCTAGCTTACACGAATCAACACGAATCAACCGGCTGAAGCAATTACCATGCAGTCGAATGCACCAGATCCGGCAACAACTGTATCAGTTTATATCTCACGGAAGTAAATTTAAAGTGCATTTGAATCAAAGTAGACACAATTTCTCAGTGAACGAACATTTCTAACCTAGCTGTCGTCTGCACCATAATGCCACCATTGTACTCTTCTGTTTGTTTATTGCAGCGCCCACTCAGTGTCTCTTGTTGAATTAATGGACGTGAATTCCTGGTCCTAGTTTCATGAAAGCAACTTATGACATAGTTGGGACTTAAGGCCTGTTTTATACGACGTGTGATACACGTGTATAACTGGCTATTTTCCTTGTGAAATAAGAGAGTCGGCAATTGATCGTGTACCACGATACTCGTCGAAATTCGTCCTTACACGTGTCGACGTATTACACGACTGGCCTCATCACTTGTTCGTCAATTACGCGTCGCTGATTTATACGACGGGTATGACACGAGTAACGGAACACAATATGGCATAATATTTCACCCCATTTTGAGCCCCAGGGCGATTGCACATGCGCAGAAGAGTTATGACAACTTGTTTTGGTCGGGCTGTACTGAAATCGATATCACTTGTCTTCTACGAGCTCATTCTTGACGAGATGGTGACGAATATTGTCAAGGATATGGTTAAAAGTCCCCCGACTAATTCGGAATGTTTTTTTGAAGTGTCTGTCGCCATAGGCATTGACTGTTTCGAACCAACCCTGGTTTCGAAGAAGGCGTCGGCATGACGATTTTGCTCCCTATAGGGGCACACAATTGCATATTCAGTTGAGATACTGACAACATTAATGTTCTCAACATTAACTCACTTTGACGCAAAAGCATGAGAAGAATTCCATTGCGTTTTGTACACTCAGCGCGCATCCGCAGGTCCCCAGAACAAAAATTGACCCCACTCCCAATAATACTTAATCCTATAGATAGGATTAAGTATTATTGGGAGTGGGGTCAATTTTTGTTCTGGGGACCTGTGCGCGCATCCGTAACAGTTTTAGAAGGACAAGATGTCGTAGATTTATAGCGGACGACATGACTTTATTTGTTTACGATGGGTTAACTCCCTTTTGAGTTAGTCGGATTTGCGTAGTAAATGTGTGTGAGAATCGTAGTGTGTTTAGAAATAGTTATAAATACAATTAGATGCGAAAGAATAATCAGTACGTCCCTAGATTACACGTGTAAAGTTAACAAGTCATATAAATCAAACGTTAAAAACTCGTGTTGACGACGAGTTAACGTTACACGTGTATTACACGTCGTATAAAACAGGCATAATATGGCCTCAACGATGCATAATCCGAATTAACTTTCGCAATTACTATTTCCTTGGCTTGGGGGGTAAAAAATATTTGATTCGAGTCGAGGAACACAACCCATCAAAGCTCAGAGTGATCTAGCTGATATCTATTTTTGAAATCTATGGCCCATTAAAAGTAGACGAGATGACGGTCTCGGACCAAAATGCGGATGAAGATGGATAACTCTAAAATCAAGTGGCTTTTTGGTCAAATATTTGACAAACCGGCAAAATTTAGTTGAACAAAATGTTGATAAATAACAGGTTTTGGGTGACTGTGGTTCGCATTATTTTTAGGCAATTAATCGATTCTGATAATTGAAGCGGTATTTCAAAAAATGTTTTTGTTGTTGGAATCTGATGAGTACATTTAAATTCAAACTTCAGTCATATGTGGATTTCACGAACAAGATCTTAACTTAAGATGGTCTTAAATTTGTTCTTAACTTTAAGTCTGCATGGGGGTGAAGTGTCTTAAGATAATCTTAAAGTTAAGACCTGAGTTACGATCCGCATTTAGTCGGAAAGATGGATAATATCTTGTTCATGTTTATTATTATAAATACATTTAACTGAATAAATCTTGCGAGCATTACACAAATGGTAATAATTATCTGACACACTGTTGGGGATGAGGGCTTGTGGTTCTAACTGTAAACCATCAAGACACCAAAAGAATATGTCCACACACTTGGACATCATATAATTATGATCTTCTCTAGTCATAAATTCATTTTCATTATAATTACCATGTTTGCATTGTTCATATATATATATATATATAGAGTACATGGGTGTATTTTGCAATCACCCATGGCTCAAATTCATTCATTTGTTGGATATATTCTGTTGAGTATAAATGGAGATGGTCCCATAACTGGCCGGATTTAGGGTAATTACAGTCCCCCCTTTATATGTATTACGGTACGGTCCCGTTCAATTGTCTGCCCGTGTGCTTTTCCTTCCGTGCAAAAATACATGCATTATATTTACAGACGTTCGTCTACATGTAGAATATCTACCGCCCAGAGACCTCATTGTTGTGATATAAGAAACAGTCATTTGATAATTTACAACGTTCTTGACCCTTTTTATGTCTTAGACCAACAGATTAATGCTGCCACAACAATGTACAGAATTGAAACATAACGGCGGTCAACCTTGAAAATATACCGAATCCAAGATCATCAAACCCTGTCACAATCCACCATGCATGACATATCTTCGAACAATTCCTGTATATGTAAATTTCTGTATTATACTAACTTGTTTTATTTACATGCATGATTAAACTATCTCATATATTAACGCTGACTCATTTGTCCACATATTTTCCTTGACCACAGTGGTGCCATATCGGTGTAGCATACGGTGTAGCAAGTGGTGCAGATAAACACAATATGGCGGACATAGGTAGTTCGGATGGGTATGTGCGCTGTAAATCATGTTTTTAGATATTCAGAATCAGATCGTGAGGAATATCGTCCTTGAGAAACCTATTTGGAATTATGTCGGTCGTTACATGGGATACCATATTCTTTGTGGATTGTATGGATACTATTGTCAAAAACAGGTTTGAAAACAACGTGTCTGACGATTGGCAACAACGATGCGAGGAAACTGGGGGGGGGGGGGGTTGCACTATTTTAGCATTATCAGTACTGCCTTTATTTTAAAACTTTGTCAGGATATTGTTATATGGTTATACGTGGTATTGCATTTAGTTCCTTGTGTGGCGTTTTGAAAATAGATTTAACGGCAATAATTAAAACAACCTTTTTTACAGTGTAGAATATTTTAATGACGGTGTAAATTGTTGCTTGGAAAAATAACAAGAATGTATGACGGTGTAGACGCAAAAATCAATATCGGTGTAGGATATTGTGAAACAACCAAAAAAATTGTGAAGTATTTCATTGTGATGTTATTTGTCAATATTTTGCACTATATTTTCTTGTCACGAATAACATGGAGACATTGTTCATTAGATTTACAATTTAGAAAAGTCAGGTATATTCATGTTTTACGAGTGTTAGTCAAACACGCCAAGGGTTGTTACCAATTATATACAGGTGATATTTAAATTAACACAGTATGTTTTATCAACTCAATATCAAAATAAAAACTTTAAGATGTTATAATTTCTTCCCATTTGAGTGAACGTTCACACTACCACGATTCAATCGCAAGTGGAGAATTTTTCGTCGTGGGTAAGCGGACTGCTCATGCTCACCGTGCATGAGTAAAACGTGATTATCAAGCACTGTTTGATTTTAGCTGCAAAGTCGTGGCGTATCCTTGGTTACTTCCATGCACTTGCGGCGGAATCAGTCGTGTGCACGTAAACATCGCAGATGGAAATTTCGTAGGGCAGTCCATCATATGGTAATAGATATATAGACTATACCTTACTCTTATTAACATTTAACGAAAACATATTTTTATCTCAGTTTTAAATAGTACTGCGAGAATTTAAATACGCGCGAGTAAGGTAAGTTATAGACAGAACACAACGCGCATCTTAATCGAGAATCTTTTATCGAATGAGTTGTGGATGGCGCAAGGATATATTTCGCGAGAGCGTAGCTCGAGCGAAATATAACTTTGCGCCGTCCGCAACGAGTTAGATAAAAGATTGGAGATTATGATGCAAGTTGTGTTCTGTATTTATTCTACACCGTTCAGTCAGATAAGTTCAATCCATGAATGTCATATTCATTGTTACTATAGCCACCTTTATTGTGATTTAGGTCTGACAAATAGCCAGTAATTATGGGGGGATCACCGGAAGCGGATGATCGACGTAATGTACGTCATCTTTCTTGGCGACAACGTCAACAAGAATAGTTCCGGCTTGTATTCCACTAGAGGTATACACTACTATGTATTCAGTGGCTGGGATTCCGTTGAATACATGTACCTCACGTCAATGGGTGTGGAACAATATGTAATACATGTCTATATGCATGCCCTGCATGGATGACACTGGCTCTACTAAAAGAATACCGGCTGATACGGACCCTGGATCATGTGGACCACCGGCTGATACGGACCTCGGTTTATACGGACCTCGGCTTATACAGACCACCGGCTGATACGGAACCTGGCTTATACGGACCCCCCGGCTGATACGGATCTCAATTAAAACTTCAAAACAATAGGCCCTATATTAGTCTCAAAGGTTGGGAAAAATTAAATTTAAGCGTTTATTGCACAATTTCGATAATCTGAACACAATTTTTTCGAAAACTTACGGTCATACGTCGGGGAAACTATATATTATACTAGCAGGGTGACCCGACTTCGTCCGGGTTGTTTACCCTCTGCTTTCATCAGTCGAAAGGCGCCATTTGACCTTGCATTGACCATTTTGAAGGTCAAGGTCAGGTCGGGGTCACGATTTAACCAGTCCAAAACACTCCCCGGACAAAAGTACCATAGGTATCAAATTTCGTCGAAATCCGTCGAAAGGCGCGATTTGACATTGAATTGACCATTTTGAAGGCCAAGGTCAGGTCGGGATCACGATTTGACCCATCCAAAACACTCCCCGGACAAAGGTAGCCCTAGGTATCAAATTTCGTCGAAATACGTCCGTCGAAAGGCGCGATTTGAACTTGAATTGACCATTTTGAAGGTCAAGGTCAGGTCGGGGTCACGATTTGACCCGTCCAAAACACTCCCCGGACAAAAGTATCCCTAGGTATCAAATTTCCCGGCCATTGCTGACAAACAGACAGAAAACAAACAGACAGATTTGACCCGACCAAAACACTCCCCGGACAAAAATATCCCTAGTCGTTGAAATCCGCAATTTTTACCCGATCTGACCTTGAATTGACCATTTTGAATGTCAATGTCAGGTCTGTGTCACGATTTGCCTCGTCCAAAACACTCCCCGGACAAAAGTATCCCTTGGTATCAAATTTCGTCGAAATCTGTCAGTTTTACCCGATTTGACCCCTAGGTACAAATTTCATCGAAATCCGTCCGCCCGGCCATTGCTAACAAACAGACAGACAAACAAACAACAGACAGAAGTTCCAAAATATATAGTAGACTAGTTGGTGGGCCCGACTTCGTCCGGGCTGTTTCCCCTCTGCTTCATCCTGATCTAACATCGAAATCCGTCGAAAGGCGCGATTTGACCTTGAATTTACCATTTTGAAGGTTAAGGTCAGGTCGGGGTCATGATTTGACCCGTCCAAAACAATCCCCGGACAAAAGTATCCCTAGGTATCAAATTTCGTCGAAATCCGTCCGTTTTACCCGATTTGACCATTTTGAAGGTCAAGGTCAGGTCGGGGTCACGATTTTACCCGTCCAAAACACTCCCCGGTCAAAAGTACCCCTATGTATCAAATTTCGTCGAAATCCGTCCTGCATTTTTCCCGGCCATAGCTAACAGACAAACAAACAGACAGAAGTCCCAAAATATATATTAGACTAGCAGGTGATCCGACTTCGTCCGGGCTTTGACCTTGAATTGATAATTTTGAAGGTCAAGGTCAGGTCGGAGTCACTATTTGACCCGTCCAAAATTACCCGTAGGTATCAAATTTCGTCGAAATCCGTCCAGCAGTTTTCCCGGCCATAGCTAACAGACAAACAAACAGAAGTCCCAAAATATATATTAGATCATTTGTGGGTACCCGTTTCAAGGTGAAGGTCACCTCGGGCGGAAAAACTGACCCGATGAAAATCTCCCCCATTCACAGGAACCCCCAAGTACGAACACAGACAACACGCTCATGTCTGGACACATACGCGCTCTTTATCAACGACACTGCGGATACGAACGCTCTTTAACTATCACGCGATTAACCCATGAATTTCCATTGCGGTAGCGGGGGATTGGAGAATGAGTGCTCTGACGTTCTCAGAAGCGGTGCGATGACACTCCATCTGTGATTATACCCTTAGATAGGAAGTTTGGGCTCAATCCGTCCGGCAGTTTCCCCGGCCATAGCTAACAGACAAACAGAAGTCCCAAAATATATAGTAGACTAGCCGATGAACCCGACGTTGTCCGGGCTATTCAAAAACCAAATTTCAAGTCGATAGCTCTACCCGTTTCCGAGATCTGGTCTGCGAATGCGCGAAGCTGGCGTCGCACGGGCTCGGCGACCCGATAAAATTCGTATCCGGGGCAAGATACATTCACATAGCAAATTTCAAATCGATAGCTCCACCCGTTTCCGAGATATGGTCTGCACATGCGCGAACCTGGCGTCGCACGGGCTCGGCGACCCGATAATATTCGTATCCGGGGCAAGATACATTCACATAGCAAATTTCAAGTCGATAGCTCCACCCGTTTCCGAGATCTCGTCTGCGCATGCGCGAAGCGGGCGCCGCACGGGCTCGCCAATACGACAACGTCGACCGCCTGGTCAGACTACACACACGTACCAAGTTTCGTCCCGATCGGTAGAGAATCGTAGATTTCTATAAATGACAGACAAACAAACATACAGACAAAAAAACAGAGGTCTTCAAAATATATAAGAGACTAGCCGATGAGCCCGACGTTGTCCGGGCTATTCAAAAACCAAATTTAAAGTCGATAGCTCCACCAGTTTCCGAGATCTGGTCTGCGCATGCGCGAAGCTGGCGTCGCACGGGCTCGGCGACCCGATAAAATTCGTATCCGGGGCATGATACATTCACATAGCAAATTTCAAGTCGATAGCTCCACCCGTTTCCGAGATCTGGTCTGCGCATGCATTTCAAGTCGATAGCTCCACCCGTTTCCGAGATCTCGTCTGCGCATGCGCGAAGCTAGCGTCGCACGGTCTCGGCGACCCGATAAAATTCGTATCCGGGGCAAGATACATTCACATAGCAAATTTCAAGTCGATAGCTCCACCCGTTTCCGAGATCTGGTCTGCGCATGCGCGAAGCTGTCGTCGCACGGGCTCGGCGACCCGATAAAATTCGTATCCGGGGCAAGATACATTCACATAGCAAATTTCAAGTCGATAGCTCCACAGAGGTCTTCAAAATATATATGAGACTAGCCGATGAGCCCGACGTTGTCCGGGCTATTCAAAAACCAAATTTCAAGTCGATATCTCCACCCGTTTCCGAGATCTGGTGTTCGCATGCATTTCAAGTCGATAGCTCCACCCGTTTCCGAGATCTCGTCTGCGCATGCGCGAAGCTAGCGTCGCACGGTCTCGGCGACCCGATAAAATTCGTATCCGGGGCAAGATACATTCACATAGCAAATTTCAAGTCGATAGCTCCACCCGTTTCCGAGATCTGGTCTGCGCATGCGCGAAGCTGTCGTCGCACGGGCTCGGCGACCCGATAAAATTCGTATCCGGGGCAAGATACATTCACATAGCAAATTTCAAGTCGATAGCTCCACCCGTTTCCGAGATCTCGTCTGCGCATGCGCGAAGCGGGCGCCGCACGGGCCCGCCAATACGACAACGTCCACCGCCTGGTCAAACTACACACACGTACCAAGTTTCGTCCCGATCGGTCGAGAATCGTAGATTTGTATTAATGACAGACAGACAGACAGACATACAGAGGTCTTCAAAAATATATATGAGACTAGCCGATGAGCCCGACGCTGTCCGGGCTATTCAAAAACCACATTCACATAGCAAATTTCAAGTCGATAGCTCCACCCGTTTCCGAGATCTGGTCTGCGCATGTGCGAAGCTGGCGTCGCACGGGCTCGGCGACCCGATAAAATTCGTATCCGGGGCAAGATACATTCATATCAGGGGGGGGGGGGGGGGTGTCATCCACTTTTTTCCATACACTAGGCCGGGGTGGGTGGGTGGTTCAGCTGCGAAAAAGTCACTTATTTCCTGAGTGGTCGCAATTTTTTCCTCTTACAACATTTCTTCAATATAAATGCCTCAAAGTGTTCAGCATCATTGTTAAGGTGTGTATGACACTTAGGACAGTGCTTAGGGGGGGGGGTAGTTAGTGTGGATATGGGCATGATGCTTCTCAGAAATCCAGATTACGAACCAACTCTCAGGAATTCGCCTTTTACATCCGATCACATTGCCATGTACCAATGCTACTGGTTCCAGATGAAAATGGACAGTTATGTAGCACATGAATAAACTTTAATATAAATAAAATGAAAAAAGCTATTCATTTATCTCATTAATATTTACTCATTATACCTGATCAGACCAGATGACTCAGTCAAAATTGTATCGGAACTTGGCATGGGACTGTAGACTGCAACAACGCATATCACTGAGATAATAATCTTGAGATGGCGGGACCCAGATAAAAGATTGGGCGAGCATACATAGACCTTGAATGTGTAGATATGGAGAAGGCTGCTAAGTGGAATAAACAAAATCAGAACAGATGAGTGAAAAGAAGGGAAAGAAAATATAATATAACTTAATATAATATGCAAGTCTAAAAATAATGTGCTGGTCATCAGCAAAATGATCGAAGTCTGCAGAGGGCGAATTTGGCGATACTACCCGGCATAGCATCAACAAATTCAACCTCTAACGACCTCATTCTATTTTGGTCTCGACCAACCATGGAGAACTAGCTACATATGAGGGTCACATATGGTGAATTTGGTAATGCTATAGCCCACTCTGCTGGGTAGCATCACAAAACTCACCCTCCTTGGAGCTTATTCTGCAGACTGCATATGATCGTCTTATTTTCAAGTTTCTATTTACACGCAGTACATGTATTTGTATGAATTCTTGACCTGGGTCCGGCCTTAGCACAGTACCTAGCCCAAGAACTCAGCTCATGGAAATGAAAATTAGTTTTGTGATACATAGTGGATTTCAGCTGAATACCTGTATTGTTGGAGAGTTAATTGCCAGGTGGTGTTGCCCTAATAATTTTTTCAAAAATCATAATTGACATAAATTCATGTGATACTATGGGACACATCTAAAGTTACACTTTCTGTGATGTAAAGAAGGTACACTAATGCTTTTATATTTGTTTACATGTATAATGAGCATTATGAGCTACCTTAGACAATATTTGGGGAAGAATCAATCAATAATTTACTGATCAGCACATGTATTATGTGTGTTATTTTGGGTTTATCCAGGTATTTTTTTAGAACCTGTTTCGTGTTGTTACAAAAGTTGGAATGACTTAGAAGAACCAGAAATGGAAATAGGGTAACTGTAATACTGACCATCAAGCTTAAATGGTGTGATATTACAGATTTGGAGGTAAAAAAGGGGGTGGGTACCCCGCATGAAATTGGAAAACATATTTTTTCCTTCAAATAGGGGGGGGGGGTGGTGGGTACCCAAGAGCCGGAAAAAAGTTTTTTCAGCCTAATGTCATGTCACTTTTTTCCGACCCCCCCCCCGTTCACATACCAAATTTCAAGTCGATAGCTCCACCCGTTTCCGAGATCTCGTCTGCGCATGCGCTGCACGGGCGTCGCACGGGCTCGCCAATACGACAACGACCACCGCCTGGTCAAACTACACACACGTACCAAGTTTCGTCCCGATCGGTCGAGAATCGTAGATTTGTATTAATGACAAACAGACAGACAAACAGACAGACAGACAGAGGTCTTCAAAATATAAATGAGATTGTTAGTTACAATATTTTAGAACGATTTCGATTAATCTCGATGTAATTGACCGTCATTCACTGTCACCATGGTCGCTGGAAAATAATTGGGGTCGAATTCTATTTTTAATGGGGGTAGGAGTTATCCCCCCGTAATTTTCGATTGGACGCGTTGCCAGCCTGGCAACAAGTATTTTCTCATTCGGGAGATGATGACCTTTAATTTGGTGTAATGAAACCTTTGTTCGGACAAAGTGGAGCGAAATCGAAAACTAATTGTCTTCGCTTTGTATTTATCAGGATGGAATTGCAGCCACTTTTCAGACCACTCGACCATCTTATCTATATCCTATATCTTAATTCATGTATGATTTGGCCCCGACCATACAATGAAAATGACACTAAAAAGTTTCCAAGAATTTGCCAAAATTTCGATCAATTTAGGGGCCAAATTTTGTCCAAGTTTTGCCCCGATTTTGATTGGATAAAGACTACGTATGTTGGCACCCGACCATACAAGCAAAATGACAAACTGGAAAATTCGATATTTGGCCCCTAATTTGGTGGAAATTTTAGGCAACTTTTTTGTGTCATTTTGCTTGTATGGTCGGGAGCCACCGACGGTAATCTTTATTCGTTATGAAACGACCCAACGGCGAATATAGCGAATAAGTAACGAATGTGTCGAATTTCGAATAAGTAACCAATGTCACCTTTGTCTTTATTACGTGCTTTGCAGTATTTTTGATATATGTTGATTGGCATCTATTATGCATGTAGCGACTCCATAACGTTTGTTTTGCCGTATCAGTTTTCTGCTGTGTTCCCAGTTTCAGTTGATTGAAATCGGACGTCATTTTAATGGTTTTTCCCCAGGTCCATATTCTTTAGTTTTGTCCTTATTTCTTCGCAGTTCGCACGATCGTACATCAATTGTGCTTTATTGTGATAACTAGGTCTATAAGATCGTAGGCGTGTTCCCGATTCGACATCTTCTGGGTTATTTCGCCCAATTTGGGCGGTTATCTAATGGCTGTTTTTCATCTGACGTGTGTGTCAAGATAGAGGAGCGGGGGGATTTGTGTAAATGTTAGCCCAAACTACATTTTAAAGTAACGATGGTTTGTTGTTTATTTTGAGGAATCACACCACATCAGATGAATTCAGCCCAAATATGTTAACAGTTGTCGTGTAAAACATCTGCAGTAGGTTAGCGTTATTTGTTATTTGCGGATGTCGTTTAACATGGGGAAAATAGACTACTACGTTTGAACGGCATGTGCATTTGTCGTTTTTTAATTATAGCAACATGATAATCAATAACAGAGGCAGTCTCTGTCAAATACAGTCGCTCTATTTACGATACTAATTGGGGAACTTTCTAAATTAAATTACGTGTAAACCAGCGTAAATACCTGCTGTAAATTATAGAAGGTGCCGGAATCGGCGTACTCGCCCAGGGCTAACTCGCCCCAATCGACGTGTGCCAACTCGGAATAAAAGGCCGGCTCTGAATAAAAGATGTATACGGGGTGTTATAAGGCGTTTGGTCCGTTGTTTCTCAATGAATATTATTGAAATTTGGTGTATATGTCCGGGCTGGTACATGGAATACAATAACGTTTGAATTGTTTTTAAATTTACAAATGTGTTGATTTTATTCAACTTTTTCGTTCTGAACCACACTATACTCGTCATGTCCATATCTAGTATCACTTAGAAATTTCAGCTTTCCAGATTCATAATCGCTCCATTGACTGTAACAGATGAAATTATCCCCCTCTTCGGATCGAGTGTCACTGAAACTTTATTTTGTTAGACTGCCTGTAGTCACTGATTATATGTGGAAATAATATGTAATAAGATGTAGCACTGTTTTATTTTATATTTACATGTATAGTGCTGTTTTTTATACAACAATTCCACCCAGGCTTCTCAACGGCGCGCAGTACCGGTACCGCGTACTCGGGCATTTTTAGCGGTAACGGTGCTGGTGTGCAGATCCGCTGGTACTCGGTACTGTGGTTGCATATATGCACGTTTTTAGAGCAGCAGGCTATCTGGCAAAATACAGTAGTATCAAGTTTCGCTCTTTAAACTACACGCGATGCACATCGATCGTGATTGTATGCATGGCGTGAGAGGTCGGTCACGGAAGGGTGGTTCCTGGTTTTTATGTGTCTATTATAACTCTTCAATGGTTGAATTCCAATTCTTTGAAAGCACGGCCTTGTGATATTGTTTTAATCTTCAAAGAATATTTTGTGTTGGGAACTTGTGATTGCAACCTATGTGTTTGCCTTTATTTTTGCCCAGTTGTGGCAATTATACACTAAACCCAGTTACAATTTCTTATCATTTATTCACCAACGACATCACCCACAAGTATGGCCACACGTTTTGATTAATCACATACACACGAACCTGTTCACATGTCGTATCAGTTTGCATATAAGCTAGGTAGACCATTTTGAATTTAAATGGGTCTCATGCCATGGAACCTCCAGTTATATAATAAAATCGGGAACGAATATCCACGAACCGTGCACAGTGTACATGTAATTTGCTGAATAGACATGATAGTTCATATTTGGTATAGGAACTCGTGGAGAGAAATTGTCGCCTAACTTGACTCATTATTGTTTAGATTCAAAATGGCCAACCGCGCGACTTTGCAAATACATTTAATCTGATTGAATATTGTGAAGTGAAAACCACCGACGTGTGTCGCGTTACTTTCTATCAGTTTATCACACACAGAAGAACAATAAGTGCAACGAATAGTTCTATTTTGGTTGATTGAATTGTTTATGTTTTCATTTGCGCATCACTAAACTCTACGTGAAAGTGTGTTAGTATATTCCAAAATGATATCTAATATCCCGAAATAGTTTCTTTATTCTGATATCAAATTATCATTAGTTCATGTTAATAATTATTATACTTTAATTTCCTCCAATATCATGAAGAGTTCGTGGCTTGTGATTTTCAGCACTGTATTACCTCTAGATATTCCTAGAACTATAAAATGGCTTGACAGTACCGGTACAGGAACCACGGTACTAGCAAAAAGTAGCAAAGTATCGATATCGGTACCGGCATGTTTGGTACCGGTGGTACTTTGAGAAGCCCGATTCCACCTAGATCATCATGTGATGACCATACATGGGGTGTGATGACCTGGTTGAATTAAGAGCGGTTTGGTGGATCACTTCTGTCTTCGGGCTAGATTATACCTGGGACTAGTATACACAGGGATAGGCAACACAGCGAATCTCGTGTACATATCGCGGCGGTTATTGTTATGCTAATTAACTGCGAGAACTACTCGGTGTGCTTGGCGACAAGCAAACAATACTAGTCCCAGATTATACTTATGCTATTTAATGGCATGTTTCTAACGTGGAGGAATAGATATTCTTGAGACCCCACTACTCTTCAATTCACACCAAGTTCTCAGCTGTTATGTTCGGATATTAGAACCCATTGCCATAATATATGGTTTATTTTGTGTATACTAGTATAATATAGTTATTTTCAGTACCTTTATATACCAGTAGTGTGGATAACAATGCATATATATGTGTATATGTATATTGATTCAACGGATTCAGTGGTTTTGTTCATTAGTCTATCAAATTTGCGGGGAAAACATGGCCACCAGCAGTACAAAATTTCCTTGTGAAAACATATCTGACAGCGGTGATCTTGAGTTTTACTATTTTTATGGCTAAATAATTTGGTTGATCCTACAGACGACATATATTGTCCGATCGCCACCAGATTCCACAATGATCTTCTGGATAACCAGGATGAGAGTGATCTATTTTTTTCTCTCCGAATTTCGTTAAAAACATGATCACAGACAGCAATTTTGTATCTTACTCTTTGTATGACTGAATTCTTTTCTTTAGCATCTCTACAGACCACATCCCTCATATGATAGTCACCAAGCTTCATATTGATCTTCGGGGTGACCACTATAGATGGGAGCTATCGAATTATTTGAATTTTTTGAAAACATGGTCGCCAGCAGCCATCTTCTATTTTGCTTTTTATATACATGTATAGATCTTCGTGCGGATAGCCAGTATTACTTGGGTAGTTCAACTTTCACATTCCTGTCATCATTTGAAATATAAAAATTTACCTGATACATGTAGTCCAATGAAAATTAACAAGCGCCCATGAATTAAATTTACCTATGATCCTATTAATCCTCACAATCACATGCACCCTTCAAAATTTTGTTTCGTCGTATCTAATTTTTAATGACCCTTATGGTAATATTGATATAGATACATTTGTCAAACATTTCTTTGTACAATATACAGGTATACAGTTAGTAACTAAATCTAGAAATAGATAATACTAGCAGGTTAGCCCGCCACTGGCGGCGTTCGTCAGAAACATGACAATTTTTAAATTTTTTAATTATTTGTTTTAGTTAATTTTTATAATTAATTTTTTAATTTAATGTTTTGTTTTTCAATGAGTTAATATAAATTTGTTGTTTATAACATGAGTTAATTGTGCATTTTTCCAGATTTTGACCTTAAATTGATCATTTTCAAGGTCAAGGTCAGGTCGGGGTCACAATTTAACCCGTCCATGACACTTCCCGTAGGTAGCAAGTTTGAGCTCAATCGGTTCGAGCCTATAAAGGACACACACATATATATAATTTGTGGGTACCCGTTTCAAGGTGAAGAAGACATAAGAATCAGACAACACGCAGTACCCGTCCCTAAAAGAGGTATGATTTAAGGTACATCGGGCGGAAAAACTGACCCGATGAAAATGTCCCCCGTTCCTAGGAACGACAGACATACGAATCACACATCACGCATTTTTTTTTTCACACATCACGCAGTACCCGTTCCTAAAAGATGTATGATTGAAAAATTCCCCCGTTCCTAGGAACGACAGACATAAGAATCACACAACACGCATGTTTTGTTTTCCGATGAGTTAATTCTTCCTTTTTAATCAAGATAAATGCATTTCGCGTTTTTCGTCCGTAGTTTCGTAGGCACATGCGACCGTTTAGCAACGCCGATGACAATAAAGAGCGTTAGTCGGTTAACAACTCCAAATATGGTCAATATAAAGATCGTGCCTGCCTTAACCACCGATTTGCTGTTTGCGGTGATTTTGATTATTGGGAGTGGAGAATGAGTGCTCAGATCTTGTCCAAAACGCGACGTTGACCATTCCCGTGGGTTTTTACCCTTAGATAGGAAATTTGAGCTCGATCCGACCAGCCGTTTTCGATTCTATGAAGTACCCACACACACACACACCCACATACACACACATATATATACGGAGTTCTCAAATGATATTTTTAGTAGACTAGCTGATGTACTCGACTTCGTTCGGGCTATTTAGGGATTTCTTTGTGATCGCCTTCATCTGGGCAGTACCCGGTATATACAGCATCTGGACAAACTATTTTTCAATTGGTCCAGAAACATGCCTATATCAGCACGTTCGATGACATGGTCGCACGTGAAATTGGATCCGTCCGTGTTGCTCCCGGGATCGAAGTAGTCATACACACAAATTTTAGTCGGATCGGTCAAGGTCCAGAAACATGCCTATGAGCGAGGTCAGGTTGACACGTTAAATACCAAATCCGAGTCGGATCGGTCGAGCAGTGTGCGAGTCTATAACACACATACATACATGTATGCATACACACATACATACAGACAGATATTCCAAAATGTATAATCGATAGCTACAAGAATTCTATGATAAATAGTTCACGGGCGATCTGATGCATGCATCTTAGTTTTCTTGTGTCACATGTTGGCATAAGTATGCCCCCTGCATGGCGTTCATAACGACAGCTTCGTCTGATTCTTCGCTGTCTGTTTGTCTTTGGTGTTATGTTATTCCAGTCAATATCCGGGTAGTTAAAATCTCCCACTGCTAACATGTTTATTCTTCGTTTTCCCCAGGTAAGGTGTTTTATCAGATCCACAAGTAATTTATTGTTATTTTGTGTAAATGTTCGGAATCCTGTATATGGAGTTGAACATCAACTTATCTGCGATGTTTTATCTGGATTTCTATGGATACTGATTCAGCAAACCCATTTGAACAGTCATGTATTGTAGCTTGCAATTCTTCCTTAACATATACAGTGATTCCTCTTCCCCCTCTGACACCTAGCCCACAGTGAAACATTTCATACCCCTTAATAGCTATCTCAGCAGGTGTTAAGTCATATCTGTAGTTCTTGGGCTTTTTATCTCTGTTACTGCCACTATAGCTGGTTGTAATTCATTCACTTGTTTCTTTAGCTCATCGCTATACTGTCAGCATTTTCATAGACAGTTTATTTAAAACGTTTTCACATTTCTGGTATTCTTTCGTTGTTTTGTCTATTCTTTTGGTTTGAGTCTCACTAGTTTTCTGTCCCAGTGAGGGCCCCACACTCTGTATACCCATTCTCCATTTGCTTCAGATTCCTTGAGTGTTGTCTATGCTTGTAATGCTTAGGCCTCTTCTCTTTCTATCATGGTTAAATCCCTAGTTATGGATAGTTTGTTTAGATTTCCAGGTTCTTTTTGTCGCTTCCCTATTATCACAATAGTTCGTCTGTTTCCTTGCTATCACCTTCAATGGTCTGGATTTTTTCCCCCTCCTTTTTGCCCAGTCTTGTCTTCTTGATATTGGTGTCATTGACGGTCGATCCACAAACATGCCTGCACAACTCTGTTACATCTCTCATGTCTTTGCCTCTGTAAACTGTGTTATTAGTAATTTAATTTGCATATAGCGATGTTATGTAACTTCATTATTGGAGGAAAATAAAGATAATATATATATATATATATATGTACTATATATTTTGAGAACTACGTATATAAATATATATGTGAATCGAGACCAAACTTCCCATCTAAGTGTAAAATCCAACGAGAATGGTCGTCGCGGCGTTTTGGAGAAGCTCCGAGCACACGTTCTCCACTCCCAGTCACAAAATTGACCGTCCTTGGCACTGTGGGGTTAATCGCGTTGATAGTTAAAGAGCGTTTGTATCCGCAGTGTCGTTGATAAAGAGCGTATGTGTGTAGTGTGATTCTTACGTCTGGGTCCAGACGTAAGACTGTATCCAGACATGAGCGTGTTGTGTGATTCTTACGTACTTAGGGCTTCCTAGGAACGGGGGAGATTTTCATCGGGTCAGTTTTCCGCCCGAGGTGATCTTCACCTTGAAACGGGTACCCACAAATGATATATGTGTGTGTCCTTTATAGACTCGAACCGATTGAGCTCAAACTTGCTACCCACGGGAAGTGTCATGGACGGGTTAAATTGTGACCCCGACCTGACCTTGACCTTGAAAATGATCAATTCAAGGTCAAATCGGGTAAAATTGAAAAACAAAAAATTTAATTAAAAAATTCAAAAGGCACAATTAACTCATTGAAAAACAAAAAATTAATTAAAAAAGCCAGTAAATTAAAAAGGCAGACGAAATCCGGTCTGCCTAATTTTGCATGCCAGTCACAACTAGTTATCTTGCGCTTTAATTGTTAACACCTCTCCTTGTTCAAGCGATTTAGGTTGTCTTTTGTCTATAAAATGATGGGATTAAAAAAATTGTTGATAATTAAGGGCATTCCCGCCCCGATAATTTTGAGACATGTATATTCGATCGATATATAGTTTCATCATTGTGCGGTCTTTTTTCAATCCCGAAATTTGTACTCAATTTCGATGTAAACACCAGATTTCTCGACGTTTTAATGACATTTGGCCAGTTATCTCCTTTTTTGCTGCATCCTATACATAAAAAATGCAAAATCAGAAAAGTTGATTTTTTCAAGACCGCTGTGGATGTTTCGACCTCACAATCATGAAACTATATATCGACAGAATATACATGTCTCAAATTTATAGGGGCTGAAATACCCTTAACAAATTTTTTTTTCAATCCCATCATTTTATAGACAAAAGACAAGCTAAATCGGTTGAACAAGGAGAGGTGTTAACAATTAAAGCACCATATAACTAGTTGTGACTGCAGTCTGCCTAATGATGGTCAATGGTCCTCCTAACATTAGGCAGACCTGAGCCACTTTTCGTGTTTTTTAGAAAATTCTGAAGACCACGAACAACAGTTAATATGGCATTGGACAAAAAAGGTTTACGGGCTTAACTCATAAATACAAATAGCCCCTAAACCATGTATATACCAAAGACCAAACCACATAAACCCTTTCGTTGGGGTGGACGGACGCACGGATGGTTCCACGGCCAGACAAACGAAAGGGTGTTTAAGTGGATAGTGGTTTACGATCTCGGGTCCGTCCATAAACCAGCTTAAACGAGTCATCAAAAATCGCACAAACGAAAGAGGTTTAGCGGCTACATTGAATATTGATATAAGCATACCACATATACAACATATATTATCTCTGTAAACTCTGTTATTAGTAATGCTATGTGAATATGTCTACGTGTTATGTAAACTCTGAAAAATAAAAAAATATTTGCAAATATATTGTTATGAACGTCCAGGGTTAATGAGCCTAAGCCCTCAATCATTGTCTTTGACAGTGTGGACATAAATTTTTGTCCAAACTTTTGTGGTTTTTAGAAAGTTGTGTTAGAATGATTTATGGACCCCAAACAACAGTTTACAAAATGAAAGTGTCAATGACACTGTAGCTCAACTTGGAAAGGGAATAATTTAATGTATTACAGTCAATGGAGCGATTAGGAATGTGGAAAGTTGAATGTCTAATACTATACATTAAGAGAAAAGTAAAATCCAAGATGGCTGCTGGTGGCCATGTTTTCAGCCGAATGACCCCAAAATGAGTCGTTCCCATCTACATGTCATCGTTAACATTCATGACAAATTTTATGATGATCAGACTAAAGGTACGACATGTAGCCCGTGCTAAAGAATTTAGTCATACAAAGAGTAAAATCCAAGATGGCTGCTGGCGGCCATGTTTTCGGCCGAATGACCCCAAAATGAGTCGTTCCTATCTACATGTCATTGTTAACAACCATGACAAATTTTATGACGATCAGACTAAAGGTACGACCTGTCGCCCATGCTAAAGAATTTAGTCATACAAAGAGTAAAATCCAAGATGGCTGCTGGCGGCCATGTTTTTTGGCCAAATGACCCCAAAATTACTCGTTCCCCTACATGTCAATATTAACATCCATGACAAATTTCATGATGATCAGACGAACAGTACGACATGTGGCCCATGCTAATGGATTAAAGTTTGAAATCCAAGATGGCCGCTGGCGGCCATGTTTTTTGTCCGAATGACCCCAAAATTAATCATTCTGGTCTAAATGTTGATGTCAACAGCTATGACAAATTTCGTAATGATCCGACCAAAGGTACGACATGTAGCCTGCATTGTTGACGCCTTACGTACACACGTACACACGGACGACAATTACTAATAGGTTTGTTTCATCACTAAACCCCTACATACTGACTATTACTTAAAACAATGTTTATTACTACTTGGCTTATATGCCGTGAACAATGTATGTGCCTTGTTGTTATTATAATACAATAATTCTTCTCTTTGTTACATAATATTGTATTGTATTGCATTGCTTTTGTATTGTATATTTAATGTTACATTGTATTCTGGGAAGAATTAGCCATTTGTATGACCATTTACTGAACTCCTTTTAGTTTCGAATTGCATATTCCTTATAGATTCGTAATGAATAGAAAAATAGATATAATATATATATATATATATATATATTTCCACACATGTATATAAGTATACACAAAAACCAGTAACAAGAACGCATGTTTTCAAATGACCTGCTTCTAATCTCAACCACAGTGTAGTCCTCAGTCAATAAAAATTCGTACATACTATACTTAGTATAAAATCACTTGCAGATTTGATATGGAATTTTGTTTGAATACAATGGACCAAATGAATGGAATGCTTCCCACCAGCAAATACTCACATTTATGCTATGTATTTTTGTGTTATGTATATATTAGAAATATTAGAAAGAGGCGTGAATGGGTATCCAAACTATCAATATTATATTTTGTTCAAATCAATTAACTGGCATGCACAAAAAAGGCATCGGTTTATACCTTTGGGCTATAGATGTGACACAAAAAAAAAAAATAGTGAATACTATGACAGGTGAAATAAACCTCGGTGAACTCCAGGCAAATAAAAAATATGACTTTACAAACATTAATGATAGAGATGACTGTGAATCGGACATCAACCCATACGAGCTTATTGATCATTCATGTAACTATTACGCACCCTCAGAATATCGGAATAAATTAACAAAATCACATAAAAGCACCTCATTGATGGGCCTTAATTGTAGAAGCATGAACGCTAATTGGGATAACTTAAGAAATTTGTTATGTGATATGCAAAATGAAAATAATTCTTTCGACGTAATCGCACTATCCGAGATTTTCAGGATAAAAGAAACCTATCCATTACCCGGTTATCAGCCGTTTGAATATTCAACGCGCCCAGATAAAGACGATGGAAGGGGAGGGGTTGGGCTATTCATAAAAAATGACTTAACATTCCAACACAGACCTGACTTATCGGTATTTATTCCTCACGTAATTGAAACGTTGTTTGTTGAAATAAACCCAAATCAAAGAAATGCATAATTATGTTATAGGATCAATATACCGACCCAACACAGCTCCTATGGCAAATATCGATGAATTCATATCTCAAATAGATGGCATAATGGAAAAACTCAATAAATCTCACACGAAATCTTACTTAATTGGAGATTTTAATATAGGACATATAGATCTACTGAACTCCAACAATCATTCAAAAACCAACGAATTTGTAGACAACGTATTTGAACGCGGTTATCTCCCTGTGATTACAAAGCCAACCCGAGTAACAGATTTCTCAGCTACCATAATAGACCACATTCATACAAACTCAAAACGGAAATATGACTGTGGAATCATATTATCAGATGTTTCTGACCATTTTGCAACATTTTATATTGAACATGAACTTACTCAAAATAATATTAAAAGTGAGCCACAAACACCAATTCGGGTCATTAATGAGAAAAACATGTCAAAATTCAGATATATTTTGAGCCACCTATCATTTTACTCTGTTTTTAGTTGCTCGACTGCAGAACAAGCCTACGATAACTTTATTGATCAATATATTGCAGCATATGAACAAGCATTCCCAATTAAATACCCCGACCAAAGGGGAAAATATATCAAAAGAGAATCATGGATGACAAACGGCTTATTGCAATCTTCTCTAAATAAAAATAAACTATTCACAAAAAAACTTTCTTATCCAACAAAAGAAAATATAGACAAATACAAAGCCTTTTGCAAAATATTCAACCAAGTGAAAAGAAAGTGCAAAAATGATTACTACAAATCAAGACTTAACGAAAGTAAAAACAACATGAAGCGAACATGGACCATTTTAAAAGACGCACTTAAAATGTCATCTTCTCCACACAAACTTCCAAAAAATGTAAATTATCAAAATAAAACATATTCAGATCCGGCTGCAATTGCACAATCATTCAACGAATACTCCGCCACAATAGGTCAGAATACTGCTGCCAAAGTTGAACAAATTCAGAACAAACATCCCCTTAACTATATAAAAGGAAAAAATCAAAAAAACTTCTTTCTCTCCGAAACATCAACGGCTGAAATTGTATCAACATGTTCTAAGTTCTCCAATAAACAATGCGTCGATTTTTCAAACATATCTATGAAGCTGATGAAACTTACTATAAACGAAACGGCCCACGCACTTACACACATCATAAAATTATCATTCAAAGAAGGAATAGTGCCGACGAAAATGAAAATTTCTAGAGTTGTTCCAATATATAAAAATAATATGCGCGATAATATCGAAAACTATAGACCAATCAGCATCTTGCCAGCTTTCTCGAAAATTATTGAAAAAATTATGCATAAACGTCTAAATTCTTTCTTAACAAAATTTGATATACTACATAACAAACAATTTGGCTTCAGAGAAAATCACTCGACAACACACCCCTTAATTCATCTGTTAAATCATGTTGCTGAAAACAACCACAAAAAGACAAGAGATTCGACTTTGGCAATTTTTATCGACTTATCCAAAGCATTTGACACGATTAGCCATGAGATACTTCTCCAAAAACTTGACCACTACGGCATTAGAGGAATTACAAAAACTTGGTTCAAAAGCTATTTAATGGGGAGGCAACAATATGTTGAAATCGAAAATAAAAAATCAAACTTACTCAATATCACCTGTGGTGTGCCTCAAGGATAAATACTAGGACCCATTCTATTTCTTATATATGTCAATGATATGCCCAATAGCACAAGCTTAAATCTCCTCTCTTTTGCAGATGACACGACTCTTCATATATCCGGCCACAACTATCGGAAAATTGAAAAGCAAGTTAATTCGGAATTGATCAAAATCCATCGTTGGTGTTGTAGCAACAAATTAGCAATTAATGCATCAAAAAGTAAATACATGTTATTACATACCACTAGTAATGATTTCAAATGGAATAATCTTAAAATAAAATTGAACGACAAGCCCTTAACGCGAGTAGGCAATGTAAGATCTGAACAATCTCTAAAATTCCTTGGTATTATAATTGATGAGAATCTCACCTTTAAACATCACATATCTATGCTAAGTAAAAAAATATCCAACGCATTATATTCCATAAATAAGGTAAAGCGAATGCTACCCAAGAACTGCATGAAAACACTATACTTCTCTTTGATCCACAGTCATCTCATCTATGGTTTGTCAATGTGGGGTCATGCCGATACAGGAGGCACTATCTTTAAGCAGCAGAAAAGGGCAATCAGAATAATATCCAATAAATCATATAGAAGTCACACAGAACCCATTTTTCTGCATGAACATATTTTGAAATTCCACGACTTATATCAACTACAAGCTGCGACATTTATTTTTGACTGGAAAAGAGGAAATCTTCCCAAATCTTTCAATGAATCATTTGATTATACAACTGCTAATACCCGACAAGCAGGCAGTCTAAAAGCATCGACTCCTAGAACTGCTTTTAGTTCTGTGTTACCAAAGCACACATTCCCTGACATATGGAACTCATTGGATAAAAATAACAAGAACATAATCTTTCGAAATAGATTTAAAAATGTACTGACAAAAAGTTACATATCGCGATACTCGTCACAAATTAAATGTAAGAATTCATTTTGTCGAGATTGCACAGATACATAACTGCACGACATGAGCCCCACCATTAAACTTGCTATTGAAAAAGCCAGGTATGTTCACCTTACATTTTGGCTGGAAGAACGCAAAATTAGTCTTTACAACTAGACGAGTACGATCAAAATGAAAAGAAACATTGAAAGACACTTGCTCTGTTCCATTCCAAAGGAATAATACTTCAGCCAGACTCTGTACCTATGATAAAGTAATACTAAGCCCAGTCCATGGTAAACCGTCATGTGTGCAATAAGTTTGGATACACCATTCCGTTATTTCAAAATACCATTCCATTTCTCGTTGTCGTTTTAAGACTTAAATTACAGCTATATATAGGGGCGGCAGGAAGACGGCCAATTTTGGCCATGCCGCTCCTGTACAATATACCTATGTTCACTTTTGTATATTGTATTGTTACAAATATCTATATATTGTACAAATAAATACTACTACTACTACTACTACTACTACTACTACAAAGCCATGGCAATAGCTCAAACTTTACAAAGTAAAGTTGAGCTAAAAATGTTAAGCTCTTAAACCCAAAAAGCCCCTGAACCACATTTAAACCAAAGTCCAAATCCCATAAACCCCTATCGTTGGCGCGGGCGGACGACCAACCCATGCATGGCAATAGCTCAAATTTACGTGACAGGTTGAGTTTATAAACGGAAATATGTGAACATGTTCGATCGATCTGGATCAATATAGACCCATACATTCGACATATAGCATGCAGACCATCCAACCAGCAAACCTTACCAATCCAAGCCTTGCATTTTTTTAGAACTGCACCTGCATGCATGATTCTACATAACCCGTCAAAGGGACTCGAGGGACCAAAGCAAAAGATATAAATCATAAATGATAGTTTAATAATGTTTTTTGTTTATAAAGTGTTGCCACAGAGATGTGCAGAACATTTCTTACGAAAGAGAGGCAGATGTAGGCACATTATATATATCATTATGACTCAAGTTATAGTCAAGTTCGCATGTTTCCGTTTATTTGGGTATCCAGAATCTCTCAAACGTTTTTAGGGTACGGCAGGGTAACGTGGATATTTTAAATCTAGCTCGATAGATGAGAAGTATACCTCTGCTAGATTCAATAAATTGTCGATGTTTTTTTGCAAAACGACAAGATATGTTTCTAATAAGGAATTTGTGACAAAACGACAAAAACACATTTTACCCACCACAATGTCATGTCAGCTTGCGTATAAATAAATACAAAATTACTATAATGCACGGTAACATGCGAACATAATGG
The DNA here is from genome assembly GCA_032622095.1 of Siphonodentalium dalli. NCBI lineage: Eukaryota > Metazoa > Mollusca > Scaphopoda > Gadilida > Siphonodentaliidae > Siphonodentalium > Siphonodentalium dalli. The sequence continues at coordinate 69,553,198 of CP136068.1, forward strand.
ATGATTATGACAGGTATATATGTCGGTGTTGAGATTCACTCATATGCTTTCGTCTACATAAATTTGACTGGTCCGCGCGGTGTGCATCTTTTAGAATGAAATTCCATCGATGACATTTGGAATCAGTTTGACTAATATTCTACATTCAAACCGGGCATAAATGTATACGGTACAAACAATTATATGTCTGGACTATATACTTGGTGTCTATAACGCTCATCTACATATACGCCGACAGTCGAACCAGCATGTAGATGAATCCACGCTGGCTGAATTGGTTAAACACATCCCTTCAACCATGATCAACACCCTCTTACTAATGTCCCTTGTATCACATATCAGTTGTCCGGTACATTATTTTGAAGCGTTCTCTATGAAGTTGGCGAGCTTGACGTCACGTTCTGAAAGGCCACCGCAATCGTGAGTACTCAGAGTTATCTGCACCTGAAATATTTGAGAACGATTGAATTAACTGGACGAGTGAGTATCCAGGCAATGTGTCCACTGAGATTGCGGAAATCAACGACCTTACTCATATTTAAATTCGCGCAGTACTATTTTTCGCTCAGTTTTGAATTCGCGCACTTTGAATTCGCGCACCTAGCTATATAAAACATATTTTCGAAAAATGCTTGGATTTGATGAGAGTTTCAGATCTTAATTAATGGTTAATGAAGATACTTGTGCATATTAAACACCATCACGACGGCTTTGCAACGTGTACAAATTAACATAACTGCATCATCAATGTGTTATGAGGACCGGTGTTTCTGTGCTCCAAATAATTATTCTATTGAAATAGTTATTAACATAATTGAAATGAACTCGAAAGAAATAATACCACAACCGTGTATAGAAAATATAGAAAACTTAAATCAGACAAAAAATCAAAACTTGGCTGTAGGTTATGTTGACAACTAACTCAGGCTGTTTGGTCATGGTGTCATTCCATGTCATGCACCATTATAAGGCCTTCATCACGCAAAACGGTTTATTCATCGTTAACGAAACGGGGACGCTTTATCCATATTTAGTTGGTTATGACCATTCACATGCACGACGCATGCACCAATACGAATCATACGATACTCGTCATCGCTTTCGTCATAATTCAATTTTTTTGACGAACTCTCTCTTTTGTTTCCGATTGATTTAGATCATGTCACGAATCTCTACTCTGGCTACGCCCGTAGAGATCATATTCTACAGTTCAAATCTGGGAACTTCGTGATGTTCTGACAGGAAACTTTAGAACAGTGAACTAACACAACGCATGTATTACATTTCTTTGTTAACACTTATTCCTTAATAATCTATTTCACGGTAGGGTGGTACCAACTCGAGACTACATGCTTTTTGTGACTTTAATACGTTTATTCTCTTATCAAAAAGATATTGAGATACAAGTAGAAGATATATACAAAAGATTGAGAATGTTGCAGTATATGTAAAATATATACACGAACTTCCCATCATCGTCATCATTATCAACATCATGGTAGTAGTTTTCGTCGTCCTCGTCGTCCAGACATCATCACCGTAACCTCGTCATCAGTATCACCGTCTTCGTTGTCATCACGTTATCGCCTTCGTCTACTCGTCGTCACAATCGCCAGTATCATTATCATCATTTTCTCCAACAACAACAACAACAACCACAAACTGCATATTAGTCAATATCATTTAACTTAAGGTTTATTAGTCGGATGAATGAACATAGTCTGCGCAGGCAATCCACATCTTCCAAATTCAGAATGTCATCTAACATATCAATAGTTGCATGTTCTATGCTGGTATATTTGCTAGGCAAGAAGCGATGTCTGGCCTCACATAAACATTCACATTCTAATAAATAGTGCAGTTCATCTCCAATATGTCTTTTACTGCACAGCGGACATAGTCTATAGAATATGTTGGTGTCATTCCATCGACCTTTCTCTATTGGCAAGCGATGATTATGTGAGTCAATATCGCAATAAACACTGAATTGATTACCCGGAAGAAATTCCACGATTATAAGCGATGCGATTCAAAATCGGCTAAACAAAGTCACCTAAATCATGCAATATCGAGCTGGGACATTCACTTATTAACTAAGAAATATATTAGCTGCGCTGATTTACGCCGATGCTTAAAAACTTCCCTGTCCAAACATCAAAAAGTCCCCAGGTGAACTGGTGGAGTATGCTTTCTACGGGGTAGCCAGAGTAGAAATTCATGACATAATCTACACTTGAGTGAGAGCCATTACCATATTAACCCATTGCCATATAAGCGACTCGCATTGAAATCGAATCATCTGCTGGGGAATATAAATATAGTTTTGCTACATTGTCGAGTCGTTTAAAGTTTTATCTGGTATAGTGTGAAATGTAATGTTATCACAGAACGACCAATCGTATCTTGTCATACCCGAGTTAAGTGTGAAGTTTACCTAATTTTATCAGTTGGAGATAACGATTCACTTCAAACGGGTTTCATTGGTATACTATAATGCCTGGGTAAATTCGAGAGAAGCCCTTTCCGAGTCGAGCATGCACCACTAAATTTCTGAGTTAACCGTATTATATAAGTAGCTGTGCTAACGTAATGTTATCTATATACTTCACAGGTCATCGATATTGGCACGATAGTACCGCGTGGATGCATACGTCTGCATGTGGTACATATGTAGGTCTAGAGACATTGTGACTCCGATGCATTATTGAGAGATAACGTATCTAGTAAACAGGTCATTGGTGCATGTGTACACTCTACACTACGGGTATGCACTATGTACAATAGTTTTACTTGGAACATGTCTGGTATACATGTCAGTGGAATAAACTATCTTAAACACTCTTTAATTACAAATCACAAATATATACGTAAAATATAAGTATCATCCCATTCTGAACTTCCATTCCCATAGAGAGCACTTGAGTGCGACACACACGGTGGAAAAGTAATAACCTCCTCAAATATATCACAAAATGTCATCTTTGTTTGAACAATTAACATTTCTAATTTTCGCAAAGGTTTTGGGTGCAACCACAATTTTACACGCCTTATCACTTCTGTGTTATCTCCCTTTGATAAAACAATCCACTGGTGGGCCCTTGCTTACGCTTCCTTTGTATTGGTAAATATCTATGATTTGTGACAAGAGTATGTTGGTGTTATCCCACTCAAACGCTGGTGAACTTAAAAACTCGTGACAGTTCTTCGCACACGCATCCTTAGTTTTCGTGGAATTTACAAAAAGATTCATAATTCATCTGTACCGTCATATATCTGTCTCGAGTGCAATGTTTCTAATTGAAAATACGTAGTATATAACTTTTGACCTTTTTCGATCGCCGCTTATTCTGAAACAAAGGTCGCGCACAGAGGACATCATCAGCTGGATAATAGCTCACAAATTGTTAGTTAGAGAAGCAAGGCTCATTGTTAACATGGATATGTGGACAGATAAAGTTGTGTCCCTTGTCGTTATCTTCATTTTCACATTCGGTATTGGACTCATTCCAAAACTCGTTATATCCAGAGCTAATGACGAGAAGAAACGGAATAAGGTGGACACTGTATTCAGCTATTTGAACAGCTTCTCTGGTGGAATCTTCTTTGCGACGTGTCTGATACATTTACTGACAGAAGCAAGGGAGGAAATGGAGACCTTTTTCATGGAGATATATGAGAAGAATGTTGAATTCCCGGTCACGGAAGTTCTCGCAGGAGCGGGATTTTTCCTTGTTTTATTCATTGAAGTGTTCGCTTCCAAATGTCACCGACGACACAGCAGTACCATAGACCCTACTCCTGGCGACCAAAATCACGAAGCTAAAATATTATCAGTAGAAAATCGATCAAGTGAGATCAACGTTATTTCAGAAGACAAGGAGAACTGTGCAATAAAAAGTTGCCAGGACAAGCAGAACGGCGTATTGGAAAGCGAGAGTTGCCATGACAACCGAGCATACACTCCTGATGATTCCTGTGTTTTTCCGAGCCAGTCTGATAAACAATCACATCCACACAAAGCTCTAGACAGAGAGATCGAGACAGAAGAAGACCCAGATGTGGTTGTGCATACTCCGGTTCTGAGAGCGATCGTACTCATAATCGTACTCAGTTTGCATACAATATTCGACGGGCTTGCTATAGGACTTCAAGACGAAGAAAGTCAGGTTTGGGTTTTATTCGGAGTACTTCTGGTGCATAAATGTCTTATAGCTTTCAGTCTTGGATTGAGACTCGTGAAAGCGTTTACTTCATTGAAGAAAGTTGTCCTGAGTTTGGTCGTCTTCGCGTGCATGTCGCCACTAGGTGTCGCTATTGGTATATGGATTACCGAGTCTAACTCTCCGGAAGCCGTACGTCATGGATTTTCTGGAATTCTGCAATCGCTAGCCACTGGGACATTTCTCTATGTTACATTCTTCGAGATAATGCAGCATGAACTCGCCCATTCCAAAAAGATTTCAAAGATTATACTTTGTGTCATAGGTTTTGGAATTGTAGCTGCACTTCGAGTTCTCGATGCTGAATAAATGCAACATTGTGCAAAAAGCTCCTGATATATAGCCCCTCTGCACCAATGACGCGGCGAAGCAGTCTCCGTGTGGTGCTGCCAGATGACCACCATCTGTGGCGTTGATTATCCACTACGGGAGTGACTGTTTCAGGGTGAACGTTTTCGGACAAGAGCCCGTCTCGCAAATAATCTCCAAGTCAAATTAAGTAGTTTGGCCATATTATATAAATGTATGTCACTGTCTGCATGGGTATAGTACCACCTGGAAAACACTGTATCGGGTATAAATGTGCAAATTAACCGGAAAGTTGTCTTCGACTCATACTTATTATGTTATACGTCGAAAACTATATAAAACGTATTTAGGAAGAGATAGTCCAACTATAATAAAGATTTTTATTATCAAAGATTTTTTTCAGCTTCTCACAATTTAAATTGAGCAAGTGTCGATTGAAATTGGGCAGGTAATCGTTTAATTTTGTTAAGACATTTTTTTTATGTGGAAGCAGATCGCCCATAATGATATACATTTTTTGGATGACCAACCGCACACAATGTCTCAATGACTGGACAGGGAATTTAACAATTTGGTAACTCTGATCAGCAAAGCGGCTTCTCCTTTGTATTATACCGCCAACCGATAACAAGGCTATACATGCAGTTGTGTGGCCGAATCATGCGTCACCTGGAGACTTGTTGCCTCGATATTCTATTATTATGATTTATTTATTTGTTATTTGTACATTATTTTACGAACAATGATCTATAATTTTAATAACGGACTCTCAATATCCAAGTTAATGAACAGTAAACGTCATTTCGCTCTGAGCAATTTCATTTGAGCAATTTCATTTGATATGACTTGCGTGATTTATACCACAATATATAGAGGATACCTATTGTTTTTGAGTGAATACCATAATTATTTCATGAGTGACTAGCAGTGGAAACATCAATTTTCAACGAGCGACCGCATTATTTTACGAACAACGATCCATTATTTCAATAACGGACTCTCAATATCCAATTAAGTTAATGGACAGTAAACGTTATTTCGCTCTGAGCAATTTCATTTGATATGACTTGCGTGATTTATACCACGCTATATATATAGAGGATACCTATTGTTTTTGAGTGAATACCATAATTATTTCATGAGTGACTAGCAGTGGAAACATCAATTTTCAACAAGCGACCGCATTATTTTACAAACAACGATGCATTATTTTAATAACGGACTCTCAATATCCAAGTTAATGAACAGTACACGTTTCGCTCTGAGCGATTTCACCTGATATGACTTGCGTGTATTTTACCATAGAGGATAGCTATGGTTTTTGAGTGAATACCCAGGGGGGGGGGGGCGAATTTTTTTTACGAGACATGAGGTGGGGGGGGGGGTGGGTACCCGAGGCCGGAAACAGTTTTTGACCACCTTTTTTGCATTTGTTTATATGTTGTGGCTTGTTGCAATATGAGAAGCACTAATACATTCAATATTGTTATAATTGCCCCCATAAGTTGATATAAAATGGAAAAATAGTGAATATTGTGGGGGTGGGTCCCAAAATTTTCATCGATTTTTTTTGCGCGCAATTTTTTTTTAATGTGTCTGTTTCAGCTTGCTTGGCAGTTTTTATATTGAAAATTGTCTAGTTCACGGTGTAGATCAATACAAAAATACTTCAGATAGCTCTAGGGTAGGGTGAACTTAATGCAGTCTGACAATATCAGCTAACAACTCATGACAGAATATTACAATAATTCTTATACTTCATGACAGTCTCTTTACTCATACAGTTAGTTGATGCATGAGTGTAATAAATGAACTAAATATTTGTATCAGTGTTTGTATACTAAATTGATTTTTAAATATACTTTTGTCAAATAATTTGTTTCAGTGTTGTTGACAACCATCAATAAGTAAATAAGTAGACATGAAATAAAGTTTTAATAACATTTATTGAAAGAAACAAAAATATAACCTTCCTTGGATAGTCTTCTGAAAAGTATAAAAATATTATTTAAATAGATGTGAAGAAGGGCCAGGACACATTACAGTTTTGTTCACATTGTAATTATTATATCACATAATTACCTGCATATACTAGTATGTAAATGACACTTAATATCTAATTCAGGCTAATTTGAAAATTATCAAAGAAGAAAAATTAATTTACTTAATTAGTGTATATTTATAAGATGATGTGCATGCAATGTGGTCTAGTTTGAAGGCACGCATAAAGGTCATGTACAGAATGTGTGTGAATTTCTTATTGCACATGAACTCCATCCAGTACATGACCGAAGTTCAGCTCTGATTGTCCAAATGAATCTCAGTAATATACATCCGTGTATATGGATTTGGCACTAAATTGACCATCAACGTTCAAACTCAAAGGGTTAAGCATTATTTTAGACCTAGTTCTAAGTCGTAATGCGAGGTCGGGTCGGTGGTCATGCAGGCATACATAAAAGTAAATTCGTACACTGGTTCATATGCACATTTTCCTTTTTGGTATTACTAATATAGGCTCTAGGCTGGTTGATGTCTGAAAAAAATATAAATTTAAGTTTGTGTATTTTTTTATTCTACTGTAGGCCCTAACACTGGCCCTAGTTATTTTTTGTTGCCATTCCAGGGGATTCAACATATTTTTCATCTACTCACCAGCTGTACTCAGACAGATGAATAGGCTAGGTTATAAATTTACCAATATAATCACATAATATTCTACCTTTGTTGATTGCTTAGAGTTCAATTTTGCACATGTTTGTTAACAGGAAGTAACATTTAATTTGGTCTTTCAAAGAAGGGACCAATATAGAGCGGTTGGTCGTTTTTATAGAGGGGACCAACATAAAGCTTTGATGTTTTGGGGTGGTGTCTAAAATTTTATGGAAAAAAAATGCAAGAAAGGGTGGGTGGGTGTAAAAAAAATGGAAATGTAAAAAAAATATCCCCACGTCTCGCAACTTTGTTACGCCCCCCCCCCCCCATGGCATACCATAATTATTTCATGAGTGACTAGCAGTTGAAATATAAATTTTCTGCGGTCGCTCGTTGAAAATTTATATTTCACTGCTAGTCCACACGGGTTCAACGATTCCTGCAGTTTGGGATCTAACACGATTTCCGTTCGAGTCTTAACACGTTCTAATGCGATTTTAATGGCGATTTTTTACGAAAACGACTGGGAGTTCGCAGACAAGTGTTAGTATTAGTGTTATTTTCTCTAATGACGAAATTATTTCTTTGTGAAATCAGTTTGTCACAAGTCCGTGAATGTTCATTTGACATTAAACGAACAGTGATGTAATTATTGTACTCAATCGTCGCCGTAACCAGTGAAGTATTTGCGAAAGAGATATCAAACTTCCAGCATTAGGCATTGTTTTGAGTGAAAATTTAACTTTCGATGTGCTTCAAGTGTAGTACTATCTTATATATATGACTTTTCGGACCGACGATGCATGGGGTAAAAGATAGTCTATAGGCGTTGGCTTTATAAAATAAATATCAAAATTAAAAGTGTTGCATTGGCTCCGACTCTAATTTTCGATGGCTCCTATCATAGGAGAATTGATTGGGTCCGACTCTATTTCACACAAGTCAATGACATCCATGTCAATTATTGAACGGAATATTTTACTAAGGCCTAAAAAAGAGACGTTTGTTTCCGATAACGAGCTGGAACAAAATAGGGACGGTAGGCAGGCAAAATTTTGTTTTTTATTAAATATTTGTATATTTCTATATTTTTAACAATACGTGTATAATACTTGATATGAGCCCACATTATGGACTTCTTAGTCTCAAGTAGTCCAAGTCTTCTCGTACTAAAACCAGCTAAGATATTGGGATTGCTAGATGCTGGCATTTAGTCCGAGATGCTATATATATCGGAAAGAGTGACATCTTATGGTCATAATGGTGTATAATAATCTAACTTTCATGTTAAATTACACATATAATATCCCAGCATCTAGCCATCCCAATATCTTAGCTGGTTTTAGTACGAGAAGACTTTGATTAAGTCTCATGGAATATAGAAACAAGAAACTCAGATTCAAAGTTACAGATGATATATATTTCTTTCTTCATAAGAATATCAAATGCATTCCGCTGTGTGGTGATTTCCATAGTATCATGTTCGATCTGTTTTTCCACGATCTCTCTATCACCGCAAACAAACTCGATATGGTTTATGTTGAATGCTGACAACTCCTTAACTTTCATTTCAACGTTTATGTCCAACGGCGCTGACTCAGCCGACGTATGGCACTTCACTTTAACCTTACTGAAGTCAGTCTTATCCGGGTGGATTAAAAAGAAAAGTTCTTCAATTTTGGCTTCTTTCAAGTTCGTTGTCTATCGATCTGATCTCTTTTTTGCTTCCGCGGTGGACACATTAGTCCAGATAGATAGCCTCAACAACGTGCTGGCCTACGGAGGTAGCCATTGTTGCTTTTGTTGTGCATGGTGTGAATTCTGTTCCAAAGCACCGGCTGTTTTCAATGGGAGATACGTATCTATTTATAGTATGTGGGTATTTCCACCGGAAGCGACCGCCGTGCTTTTATCTCTGTTAAATGCGTGAAACGTTCACAGATACGATTATTTTTTTTAAGTCAGTTTTTCGATCGCAATAAAAAGTTTAGACTGGGCGCTTTTAAATAGGGTCGGTCGGGTTAGCTGAAACAAACGTCTTTTTTTTTGTAAGGCCTAACATTATATTTCAGATACAAATCAAATAGCAACATCGAATCATGTAACCAAGCTGAGCATATAAACCCATCGATACCTGGATATAACGTATCAGTAATTCATTAGAATAATTATACATGTTATACGATTAAAATAGCTGTCATTGTATGAAAGGCACATAATGGACTTTCCCCACATATAACTTCAATCACCGTTTCGCGAGATATAATTCATCATGTGAACTAAAGGGGACCATACATGGGCTAAACAGTTGCCTCTTATGTTTTCTGTCTCTTCTGAATCGGATGGACCCTATATAGATATTGTAGTATTGTGGGAATAGACATACAAAATTTCGGTGCCGAACATCATCCATGATTCTCAACGGCCCCAAACTCACGGACGTTCGAAATTTATCAATTTTGGACAAATGTTTGTGCCTCCCCACCGATCACAATCACTGACTTTAAAATGTAACTCTTGTAACTTCGCAAACCGCGTAATTAGATTTCCCGCAAAATTCATCGGACGAACTCAGATTCGAACTGGACCCAGATTCTAAAATTATAAGTCGATAAGGACCTTAACTGCGGTAAAAATGGACGGATAGAACCTAAATTCGAACTTGATCTGTCTTTTAAAGCTATCACCATGAAACTAAAATAATCCTCAAATTGTAAGTCGACAAGGACCATAACTCCGGTAAAATAGGCGGACGGAACCCAAATTTGACCTGTATTTTCATATAAGTAAACCATATATACCAAATTTGAAAACAATAAGATAACTGAAGCTCTAAAGTTATCACCCGGAAACCAAAATAATCGACAAGGACCATAACTCCAGCAAAAATGGCCCGTTCGAACCCAAATTCGAACCTGTCTTTTCATGTATGATGTAATCCACATACGAAATTTGAAATCAATTAGATAACTAAACTAAAGTTATCGTCCGGAAACCATCTGGGACACACGGACGGACACACGGACGCCGACGGACAATTGCTTGATTTGCTTTGGTTTATCGTACAGAAGACCGACGGCCGTGCAGTTGGTTATTTGACCGGGAAATCACACCACTGCACCTAGAAACAATCGACCCTCGGGTATCAACTGAAATACTACGAATCTGGTTACGTTACCTATAAGTGGGTCATAAATCCGCGCCTATCGGGATTAGAACCAGCTGGGTGGCATATATTGGCCTATAACGCGGCATGCAAATTACAAATCAACGGGCCACGCCGAACTCTCGTGAGTGCAATTTGTCCAAGTTTCCTCTGACGCAAAGCAGCTATAGTACAATCGGTAGGGATTATACTGTATTACGTCGAAGTACCGTTGACAGTGTTCGCGCTGGACTGAAAAATCTTTTGGCCAAATGAAAATTTTATTGGCTAAATTAAAAAAAACTATGGCCAAATGTTTTTTGTCCAAATTACCGGGCGGTTCACACTTGATGACTAAAATATTTGTTTTAAACTTTATTTGTTACTCAGAATGAAAACATAATTAAAACAACACAAAACAACTTTATTATATTATTATACTTTAATTTCCTCCAATATCATGAAGAGTTACAATGAAGAGCTGTTGAATATCTATTGTATTCAAACCTTTTATGGTGTGAAGTCAGGTTTTTGTCATTAAACGGGAGGTAGTTTATGACACATGACGTAACCGACATGCCATTGAGATATTCATCAAATTATGGTATAATGCATTTACTTGTTTAATCTTACAGTGTACAGATTAAACGTTTGGTGATTAATGTTTTATATTCAATATTCATTGCGCTCACTGATAACAACTCTCTTCAAAAGCTCTCGTTACAAAATAAATCTGGGTTTTCATGGTACGATATTTCCGAAGTACGAAACCCGAGATACTTTCGTCGCCTAACATCGACGGCACTGTTGATCTATTCAGCGCTTTTGAATTAGCATTCCGTCTCCATTTGGAGTAAAACAAAAGTTTGGCCAAATGAAATTTGTATTGGCCAATTTCGAAAATAATTGGCCATTGGCATTTGGCCACCGACAGCGCGAACACTGACTTGCATTACTCTTCTATAGCGGACGTTAGGCGTTAATCACCCGACCATCTAAAATCACCATTTAATGACGGTAATAAAATTGTTAATGTAACCCGGTTTATTCCATGTGTCTGAATTCCACAAGAACGTTGTCAACTGAAAGTAGTAATTTAATGTGAGAATATATTTCACCACAATGTTGACATAAATACACGGCACATTATGTGCGTACTTTAACACAACAGTTAGATTATAATACATCATTATGCCCGTGAGATGTGCGCTCTTTACGATAAATGTAGCATTTTGTGTTGATCTGTATGATAATACAGTGTCGATTAAAATTAACGAAAAATCCCGCCACTGGATCTGGGCGTAATATCCGCTATAGAAGAGTATAAAGCAACCGTACTTCGACGAAAACCAATATTACCACTACCGATTTCACTATAGCTGGTTTACGTTGAAGAAAACTTGGACTAGATTGCAATCAGCATTTTTGTTAAACAAAAACTAGTATAATAACAACGTATAATAATTTTAAGAGGTTTTATCTATTCCCGCATCACTTCCAACAACAACACAATTACTATACGAAACTATATATGAAGGCACGTTTGCGTTATTACCCCGACCCCCCCTGCTAGAACAAAAACAGAATAGAAATATTTAGTGTTAACGCATGTTTCACAACAAAAGTGTTACAACATATATATTTTTAATTTAAATGTAACGTTTGAAGAATAAAAACTTTTCATGCGCAAGTTCGCGGATAAAAATTAGGAAATAATTATTTCCAAGTAGCAGAAGCTCTTGTTGGCTGGTGTCTCTGTCGAAAGGTATTATTCTGTACTTCTGAATCAATACAGAAACTTCATACAGTACATCCATTCTAGAATTGTATTTATATGCATATAAGACCATGTCTATATTTATCATCAGAATAATAAACTCAATGAGTGGAACTCGCCTTATTGTAGACATTGAACCATTCCGGGTGGTGATCCATTTTCTCTGCATGAAGCGCCACTCTGCTCATGAATCCGAAAGCCTGCAAATATTATTCGTGTATATCAGTGACATTGATATTTCCATATATTTTCAAGAGCATATATCTCAAGGAGTCGGTTAAATTAACACCAACCAATAAAGGGGCATGGGTTGTGGTGTTTTGTGGGGTGTATCTCACCCAAAATGTTTTCAAAATATTAAATAGGTGAATATTTCATGTCCTATTGTACTTACTGGGTCAAAGTTTAGCCTTACTGGGTTACCATTTTTTCGATTATGATTTGTAAGTTTAGCCTTACTGGGTTACCATCTTTTTCGAGCATGATTTGGAATGTTCAGACCGAAAATGCCGTTAGTAAAGTTATTATACAATGTTGTGTACAGTATTGTTTTTCTTGTACGAGTCCAGGTTGTGGTGAAAAGTCATATATGACTATTCACCACAATCTGGACTAGTACAAGAAAACACACACTGTACACACCATTGTATAGTGACATTTTGTATTATCCATCTGTATGCTTATCAACATTTGGGGAATCAAAATTATTGTATAATTACAGAATGTGCATGTACTCTTCTCATCTTAAGTAATTTGGTCCAAAAACACAACAGTGTGAAACATTTAAAAAAAACCACATCAGCTACCAAAGATATTTCCATTTTACTTGAGAAAAGTCGAAACAGCAGAAACTAATTAAAAAGATATTAGTGAATATAGTTCTATTTTCCACTTCCGGCGGCCAATTTGGTGGCCATCTTGGATGTGTAGTTCCAATTTTGCCTTAAAAGGGTAGCATTATACACAATACTATATACATTTGTATACATTGGTCAAGATTTTCTCTTAATAATTTGCACCAAACTGACTTACAGTGCCTCGTCTTAAAATGTCAGCTATGTTGGACGCCATATTGTCTCGTATGTACACGTCCACTTTTTTCGAGTTAACATTGCTTAACAAGTTGAGGCACATAATAAGGAAGATACTGAATGGGGTGAAGTTAAGTCCTGTGTTGGGGGTGCAGAGGTACCCTATCGGATCAGACTATTATATCTGTGTTTTCATTGACGTTGCGTGACTTTTTGACCTCTGGTGCATGGCGTCATCAATGAAAACTCATATTTTTGCTACCAGTGGATAGAGTATTCAAATGTCTACAAAATGACACACCACCTGTTAAAATGCAATTACAACAACATCACTTATTTGGGATATCAGTTCCCCCACCCATCATAATCGAAAATGAAAGTGTCAATGACACTGTAGCTCAACTTAGGTAGGGGAATAATTTAATGGTTGAGAGTATATAGGAAAGGAAAGGTGCTAATTGCAATGTCTGACCTGTGCCAAAGGATTTAGTCATGCAAAGAGTAAAATCCAACATGGCTGCTGGCATGTTTTTTGGCCAATTGACCCCAAAGGACTCGTTCCCATCTACATGTCATTGTCAACATCCATGACAAATTTCATGAAGATCTGACCAAAGCTACGACCTGTAGCCCGCAACAAATGATTTAGTCATGCAAAGAGTAAAATCCAAGATGGCTGCTGGCGGCCATGTTTTTTGGCCGAACGACCCCAAAATAAATCGTTCCCATCTACATGTCAATATTAACATCCATGACAAATTTCATGATGATCAGACGAATAGTACGACCTGTAGCCCGCGCCAACTTGGATTGAATTTTGAAATCCAAGATGGCTGCCAGCAGCCATGTTTTTGTTGCCGAATGACCCCAAAATGACTCGTTCCCATCTACAATGGCAATTTCATAAACATCAGACAAAAGGTACGACCTGTAGCCAGCGCCAAAGGATTTAGTCATGTAAAGAGTAAAATCCAAGATGGCTGCTGACGGCCATGGTTTTCGGCCGAACGACACCAAAATGACTAGTTCCCATCTACATGTCATTGTTAACATCCCTGACAAATTTCATGAAGTTCCGACCAAAGCTACAACCTGTAGCCCGCGCCAAAGGATTTAGTCATGCAAAGAGTAAAAACCAAGATGGCTGCTGGCGGCCATGTTTTTTGACCGAACGACCCCAAAATCACTCGATCCCATCTACATGTCAATATTAATATCCATGACAAATTTCATGATGATCAGACGAACAGTACGACCTGTATGTAGCCCGCGCCAATGGATTGCATTTTGAAATCCAAGATGGCTGCCAGCGGCCATGTTTTTTGGCCGAATGACACCAAAATGACTCGTTCCCATCTACATGTCATTGTCAACATTCATGACAAATTTCATAAAGATCAGAACAAAGGTACAACCTGTAGCCCGCGCCAAAGGAAATTGTTGACGGACACACTGACGACAAACCATGGCAATAGCTCAAACTTACAACGTAAGTTGAGCTAATAAGGGATGTGGCCTGTTGGGTGTGCCAAAGGAATTCGTCATGTAAAGAGTAAAATCCAAGATGGCTCCTGTCAGCTATGATTTTGATTGAAAATCTTTCAAATTCAATAGCTCCCATCTAGGTGATTGCAAACATGCCTGAAAAAGTTATCCAATAACTGTGGGTTGCAGGGTGTGCTAATAGATTTAAATTTGAAATTCAAGATGACTGCTGGGGGCAATTTTTTTTAACAAAATTCGGAAATGAAAGTGTCAATGACACTGTAGCTCAACTTAGGTAGGGGAATAATGTAATGGTTGACAGTAAATGGAGGAATAGGAAAGGTGCTAATTGAAATGTCTAACCTGCGCCAAAGGATTTAGTGATGCAAAGAGTAAAATACAAGATGACTGCTGGCGGCCATGTTTTTTGGCCAATTGACCCCAAAAGGACTCGTTCCCATCTACGTGTCATTGTTAACATCCATGACAAATTTTATGAAGATCTGACCAAAGCTACGACCTACAAACTTCATGATGATCAGACGAACAGTACGACCTGTAGACCGCGCCAATGGATTGAATTTTGAAATCCAAAATGGCCGGCGCGAAAGGATTTAGTCATGCAAAGAGTAAAATCCAAGATGGCTACTGGTGGCCAGGTTTTTGGACAGAATGACCCCAAAACGACTCGTTCCCATCTACATGTCATTGTTATCATCCGTGACAAATTTAATGACCATCTGACCAAAGCTACGACCTGTAGCCCGCACCAAAGGATTTAGTCATGCAAAGAGTAAAATTCAAGATAGCTGCTGGCGGCCATGTTTTTTGGCCGAATGACCCCAAGATCACTCGTTCCCATCTACATGTCATTATTAACATCCATGACAAATTTCATGATGATCAGACGAACAGTACGACCTGTAGCCCGCGCCAATGGATTGAATTTTGAAATCCAAGATGGCCGCCAGCGGCCATGTTTTTTGGCCGAATGACCCCACAATGATTCGTTCCCATCTACATGTCAATGTCAACGATCATGACAAATTTTATAAAGATTAGACCAAAGGCAACCTATAGCCCGCGCCAAAAGATTTAGTCATGCAAAGAGTAAAATCCAAGGTGGCTGCTGGCGGCCATGTTTTTTGGCCGAACGACTCCAAAATCACTCGTTCCCATCTTCATGTCAGTGTTAACATCCATGACAAATTTCATAAACTTCCGATCAACACAACGACCTGTAGCCCGCGCCAAAGGATTTAGTCATGCAAAGAGTAAAATCCAATTTGGCTGCTGGCAGCCTTGTTTTTTGGCCGAACGACCCCAAAATCACTCGTTCCCATCTACATGTCATTATTAACATCATGACAAATTTCATGATGATCAGACGAACAGTACGACCTGTAGCCCGCGCCAATGGATTGAAACTTGAAATCCAAGATGGCTACCAGCGGCCATGTTTTTGGCCGAATGACCCCAAAATAACTCATTCCCATCTACATGTCAATGTCAACATTCCTGACAAATTTCATAAAGATTAGACCAAGGTACGACCTGTAGCCCGCGCCAAAGGATTTAGTCATGCAAAGAGTAAAATCCAAGATGGCTGCTGGCGGCCATGTTTTTCGGCCGAACGACCCCAAAATGACTCGTTCCCATCTACATATCATTGTTAACATCCATGACAAATTTCATGATCTTCCGATCAAAGCTACGACCTGTAGCCCGCGCCAAAGGACTTAGTCATGCAAAGAGTAAAATCGAAGATGGCTGCTGGCAGCCATGTTTTTTGGCGGGACGACCCCAAAAGGACTCGTTCCCATCTACATGTCAATATTAACATCAATGACAAATTTCATGATGATCAGACGAACAGTACGACCTGTAGCCCGCGCAAATGGATTGAATCTTGAAATCCAAGATGGCTGCCAGCGGCCATGTTTTTTGGCCGAATGACCCCAAAATGACTCGTTCCCATCTACATGTCAATGTCAAGATTCACGACAAATTTCATAAAGATCAGACCAAAGGTACGACCTGTAGCCCGCGCCAAAGGATTTAGTCAAGCAAATAGTAAAATCCAAGATGGCTGCTGACGGCCATGTTTTTCGGCCGAACGACACCAAAATGACTATTTCCCATCTACATGTCATTGTTAACATCCCTGACAAATTTCATGAAGTTCCGACCAAAGCTACAACCTGTAGCCCGCGCCAAAGGATTTAGTCATGCAAAGAGTAAAAACCAAGATGGCTGCTGGCGGCCATGTTTTTTGACCGAACGACCCCAAAATCACTCGATCCCATCTACATGTCAATATTAATATCCATGACAAATTTCATGATGATCAGACGAACAGTACGACCTGTATGTAGCCCGCGCCAATGGATTGCATTTTGAAATCCAAGATGGCTGCCAGCGGCCATGTTTTTTGGCCGAATGACACCAAAATGACTCGTTCCCATCTACATGTCATTGTCAACATTCATGACAAATTTCATAAAGATCAGAACAAAGGTACAACCTGTAGCCCGCGCCAAAGGAAATTGTTGACGGACACACTGACGACAAACCATGGCAATAGCTCAAACTTACAACGTAAGTTGAGCTAATAAGGGATGTGGCCTGTTGGGTGTGCCAAAGGAATTCGTCATGTAAAGAGTAAAATCCAAGATGGCTCCTGTCAGCTATGATTTTGATTGAAAATCTTTCAAATTCAATAGCTCCCATCTAGGTGATTGCAAACATGCCTGAAAAAGTTATCCAATAACTGTGGGTTGCAGGGTGTGCTAATAGATTTAAATTTGAAATTCAAGATGGCTGCTGGGGGCAATTTTTTTTAACAAAATTCGGAAATGAAAGTGTCAATGACACTGTAGCTCAACTTAGGTAGGGGAATAATGTAATGGTTGACAGTAAATGGAGGAATAGGAAAGGTGCTAATTGAAATGTCTAACCTGCGCCAAAGGATTTAGTGATGCAAAGAGTAAAATACAAGATGACTGCTGGCGGCCATGTTGTTTGGCCAATTGACCCCAAAAGGACTCGTTCCCATCTACGTGTCATTGTTAACATCCATGACAAATTTTATGAAGATCTGACCAAAGCTACGACCTACAAACTTCATGATGATCAGACGAACAGCACGACCTGTAGACCGCGCCAATGGATTGAATTTTGAAATCCAAAATGGCCCGCGCGAAAGGATTTAGTCATGCAAAGAGTAAAATCCAAGATGGCTGCTGGTGGCCAGGTTTTTGGACAGAATGACCCCAAAACGACTCGTTCCCATCTACATGTCATTGTTATCATCCATGACAAATTTCATGACCATCTGACCAAAGCTACGACCTGTAGCCCGCACCAAAGGATTTAGTCATGCAAAGAGTAAAATCCAAGATAGCTGCTGGCGGCCATGTTTTTGGCCGAACGACCCCAAGATCACTCGTTCCCATCTACATGTCATTATTAACATCCATGACAAATTTCATGATGATCAGACGAACAGTATAACCTGTAGCCCGCGCCAATGGATTGAATTTTGAAATCTAAGATGGCCGCCAGCGGCCATGTTTTTTGGCCGAATGACCCCAAAATGACTCGTTCCCATCTACATGTCAATGTCAACATTCATGACAAATTTCATAAAGATCAGACCAAAGGTACGACCTGTAGCCCGGGCCAAAGGATTTAGTCATGCAAAGAGTAAAATCCAAGATGGCTGCTGGCGGCCATGTTTTTCGACCGAACGACCCCAAAATCACTCGTTCCGATCTACATGTGATTTTTAACATCCATGACAAATTTCATGATGTTCCGATCGAAGCTACGACCTGTAGCCCGCGTCAAAGGATTTAGTCATGCAAAGAGTAAAATCCAAGATGGCTGCTGGCGGCCATGTTTATTGGCCGAACAATCCCAAAATGACTCGTTCCCATCTACATGTCAATATTAACATCCATGACAACTTTCATGATGATCAGACGAACAGTACGACCTGTAGCCCGCGCCAATGGATTGAATTTTGAAATCTAAGATGGCCGCCAGCGGCCATGTTTTTTGGCCGAATGACCCCACAATGATTCGTTCCCATCTACATTTCAATGTCAACATTCATGACAAATTTCATAAAGATTAGACTAAAGGTACAACCTGTAGCCCGCGCCAAAGGATTTAGTCATGCAAAGAGTAAAATCCAAGAGGGCTGCTGGCGGCCATGTTTTTTGGCCGAACGACACCAAAATCACTCGTTCCCATCTACATGTCATTATTAACATCAATGACAAATTTCATGATGATCAGGCGAACAGTACGATCTGTAGCCCGCGCCAATGGATTGAATCTTGAAATCCAAGATGGCTGCCAGCGGTCATGTTTTTTGGCCGAATGACCCCAAAATGACTCGTTCCCATCTACATGTCAATGTCAACATTCATGAAAAATTTCATAAAGATCAGACCAAAGGTACGACCTGTAGCCCGGTCCAAAGGATTTAGTCATGCAAAGAGTAAAATCCAAGATGGCTGCTGGCGGCCATGTTTTTCGGCCGAACGACCCCAAAATCACTCGTTCCCATCTACATGTCATTGTTAACATCCATGACAAATTTCATGATGTTCCGATCGAAGCTACGACCTATAGCCCGCGCCAAAGGATTTAGTCATGCAAAGAGTAAAATCCAAGATGGCTGCTGGCGGCCATGTTTATTGGCCGAACAACCCCAAAATGACTCGTTCACATCTACATGTCAATATTAACATCCATGACAAATTTCATGATGATCAGACGAACAGTACGACCTGTAGCCCGCGCCAATGGATTGAATTTTGAAATCTAAGATGGCCGCCAGCGGCCATGTTTTTTGGCCGAATGACCCCACAATGATTCGTTCCCATCTACATGTCAATGTCAACATTCATGACAAATTTCATAAACTTCCGACCAAAACAACGACCTGTAGCCCGCGCCAAAGGATTTAGTCATGCAAAGAGTAAAATCCAAGATGGCTGCTGGCAGCCATGTTTTTTGGCCGAACGACCCCAAAATCACTCGTTCCCATCTACATGTCATTATTAACATCAATGACAAATTTCATGATGATCAGATGAACAGTACGACCTGTAGGCCCCGCCAATGGATTGAATCTTGAAATCCAAGATGGCTGCCAGCGGCCATGTTTTTTGGCGGAATGACCCCAAAATGACTCGTTCCCATCTACATGTCAATGTCAACATTCATGACTAATTTCATGAAGATCAGACCAAAGGTACAACCTGTAGCCCGCGCCAAAGGAAATTGTTGACGGACACACGGACGACGGACGCCAAACCATGGCAATAGCTCAAACTTACAAAAGTAAGTTGAGCTAAAAATGGTAACCCAGTAAGGCTAACTTTTGACCCAGTAAGTACAATAGGACCCAAATATTTGCTTTTAACATCATTTTCCCTGACCAGTAGGCTACATATTAGAGAACAGGGAATATTAACATCCATGACAAATTTCATGATGATCAGACGAACAGTACGACCTGTAGCCCGCGCCAATGGATTGAATTTTGAAATCTAAGATGGCCTCTAAGAAGAGACAGGGATTGAATCTTGAAATCCAAGATGGCTGCCAGGGCCTACAGGTCGTACTGTTCATCTGATCATCATGAAATTTGTCATTGATGTTAATAATGACATGTAGATGGCCTCTAAGAAGAGACAGGGAAAAGGACAATACCAAGGGTGGTGTATTCATAGCATGTAGGCAAGGAATACAGATGAGCAGAGCGTATGAGCTGGAAACTGATTGTGAAATAATTTGGGCAAAAGTGAAGCTGAAGAAAAGCAGAGACCTCTACATTGGCTCTTACTACAGACCACATGAAGATGATGAGTATAGCCTGGATAAGCTAGAGAGTTCCCTTCAGACACTTGGTGACAAAATCAACCGCCAACGTTTGATTTTAGCTGGAGATTTCAATCTGCCAGGATGGAATTGGAAAGACAATATATTGGATCCAACAAAATGCAACTACCCAAAACTCCACTCAAAATTTAAGGATATAATAGATGATAGTTGCTTACGACAAATAGTTGAAGAGAAGACAAGAGGAGAATCTACACTAGACCTGATAGCAACAAATTACCCACAAGCTGATTGCCATGTCAACATCCTTCCAGGCATTTCAGACCACGATATTCCAAAGGTAGAGATAGACATTCCAATTATGCAGAATATGCAGAAGCAGAGGGAAATTCCAATTTATGGAAAGGCTGACTGGTCTGAATTCAGCAAACTTATGACAGAGACTAACCATGATATACAGAGCAAGAAGGAATCACACTCGGCAAATGAATTATATACAATATTCCAGCAAGCAATCACTGAAGGTGCTAGAAAGTTCATCCCACACAAATCTGCCCGGAAGAAGGACAAGCTTCCGTGGATTACACAAAACATCAGGAAAATGATGAGAAAAAGGGACCGGCTACATAAAAGTATGAAGAGGAACACAGGCGAAGTCCATGAGAAAGATAATAGCGCCGCTCAGTTCAAAGAATTAAAAAGAAATATCCAGAAGGAAATGAGGCGAGCATACTGGGACTATGTTGATTCTATGGTAACACCGATGAAGGAAGAAAAGGATACGTTCAAATGTATGAAGAAATTCTGGACTTATGTGAAGCATATGAAGACGGAAAAATCTGGAGTGGAGATGCTTGAAGTTGATGGGGAAAGGTTTGAAACTCCAAAAGAAAAAGCCGATGCACTAAACCGACAATTTGAGTCTGTCTTCAACAAACAGGACGCTTACAGCACCTTGAGTGGAGAAGCCACAGAATTATTATCTTACTTATCAATGGAAGACATAGAAATTACGGACCCTGGGATAGAAAAACTTCTGAGAGAGTTGAAGATCCATAAAGCACCTGGACCAGATGAGATTAGCCCATTAATTTTAAAGACCCTGGCACCCACTATATGCATGATTCTAGGAGCAATATTCAGAAAGTCATATGGAACTGGAGAAGTACCATCCATATGGAAGAAAGCAAATGTTGTGCCAGTATATAAGAAAGGAAAGAAGAATGACCCAGCTAACTACCGACCAATTTCACTGACATGCATAACATGTAAAATAATGGAGCATATTATTTGTAGCAACATAATGAAACATGGAAAAGAACAACTAATATTAACTGACAAACAGCATGGATTCAGAGACAAGAGGTCGTGTGAAACACAGCTAATTGAATTCACTGCAGATATTACAAACAATATAAACAATGGACTGCAAACAGATGTAATTTTCCTTGACTTCAGCAAGGCGTTTGATAAGGTCAGCCACAACCATCTACTATATAAACTAAAGACCTATGGAATTGATGGCAAAACTAACAAATGGATAGGAAGTTTCTTACAAGATAGAAGACAGAATGTTGTAGTAAATGGAGAGAAGTCATACGAAGGAAGAGTTACATCAGGAGTTCCACAAGGGTCAGTGTTGGGACCTAGTCTGTTCCTCTACTACATAAATGACCTCGATAAAGGAATAAAATCAAATGTAAGACTATTTGCCGATGACACTCTATTATACAAGACTATACATACACCGGAAGATGCAGAGGAACTACAAAAGGACATCAGATCACTAGAAGAGTGGGAGAATAAATGGAAAATGAGCTTCAATCCAGCTAAATGTGAAGCAATGCATATAACCCATTCGCAGAATATTATCGATTCAGAATACTCACTCGATGGGATACAATTAAAAAAGGCGCAGAAGACAAAATATCTTGGAGTGACTATTACATCAAATATGTCATGGAATCAGCATATAGACAATACAGCTGCCAAGGCTAACAGGACGCTGAATTTTCTGAAGAGAAATCTACAGATAAGTTCTCATCATCTGAAGGCGACTGCGTACAAGTCTTTAGTAAGGCCATTAATGGAATATGCACCGACTGTATGGGATCCATATACAGAGAAGAATATAGATGCATTGGAGAAAGTCCAACGACGCGCTGCTAGATATGCTCTCAACAGATTCAGAAGAACATCCAGCGTATCAGACATGATAGATAATCTGAGATGGCACTCTTTACAGTCCAGGAGGCACCAGGCTCGATTATTCATGATGCACAAAATTCACCATCAACATGCTGCAATAAAAATTGACGAATATGCTAAAAGAACAAGAGAATCCAGGCACACTAATGCGGCTGGCTACCTAATTCCACAATCCAACTACGATTACCATAAATTTTCTTTCTTTCCCCGGACCATAAGAGAATGGAATGCTATACCAACAGAAATAGTCACCATCATTCCAGTCGATGAGTTCAGGACCAGGATGATGAACCAACTATATCCATGCTGGACGTCCCAGAAAACCCATTCGACCCAGTAAAAAAAAACCAAAAAACCAAAAAACCAAAAAACCAAAAAAAACCAAAAAAAAAAAATTCAAATCAAATTCAAATCAAATCAATTATTTTATCACAAAC
Source organism: Siphonodentalium dalli (assembly GCA_032622095.1). Taxonomy (NCBI): domain Eukaryota; kingdom Metazoa; phylum Mollusca; class Scaphopoda; order Gadilida; family Siphonodentaliidae; genus Siphonodentalium; species Siphonodentalium dalli. The sequence continues at coordinate 69,576,321 of CP136068.1, forward strand.
CCCAATCATGAAGAGAAATTATCGCCAGTCGTTGCCAAAATAAATTAGTCATAATCATCAGCCTGTTGATGGTGGACTGAAATCGGAAGAAGAAGAAGAAGAAGAACATGGAAATACCAAAGAAGTTAAGTAGTGGGGAGGGTCATGATGGGTCCTACCAGCTCATGGACTATATTAGACTCGATTCGATTTGACTGGAATGAGCGACCGTTGGAAATAATCCGACTTTTGGGGGTGGGAGTCTGGAAGTTTCCAAACAGACGGAAAGCTTGATATACCTGTTGGAAATTGTCAATTTAAGGGGTGGGTTCAAATCGAATTTCCAGAACATGGGGATTTGGGTCTGGTTCAAGGGGATGCATTTGGAAATTCTAAGCTGGAACCCCACCCCCTCCCGACGGAGACACTCTAGCCATATCCCGGAACACATGCAAGTTGTCGTGGAATCTTTGTCATAGGATCGCCGAGAACGTCTTCAGAACCATTAGCCGAGAAGGTCTTCAGAACCATTAGCACACATCCTGATCTTAGAGATCAAAATTCCCAACTTTGGGAATGTTGCACCCCCTTCGATTGGAATTTTGCAACTGCTACTAATATCTGAAACTTTCCAACTTCGGAACATTTCAACATTTTTTCAACAAAAACTTTGATTGAGTGTACATAGGAAATATTTCTGGCGACACCTGAACAGAATTCTATACGCGGATGGAACGTAATTTGGGGGAATATACAAACCTGATTGAAATTCTTGAATAAAAACTCCTTGTATATTGCATCACGCCCCTCTACCATCGTCCACCCTCCATCGAGAATCGGTTTCAACTTGTTGTTTCTGTCCTCTTCACTCAACTTAGCTCTCTTTGCGTCTGATGCCTGCAGCGGAAGATAGAAGCGCGCATGAGCCGACATTTCAGTGGTTGAGTGGTTAAATTGAGATATTATATAAATGTATAATCACATATATATTTTTTGAAAAACCATCAAGGCTTTTTGTGGCATTTAGATCCGTTTCGGAGTGAGAAAATGCAGTATGTCGCCAACGAAACTATGGGCTTAGTCACACGTCAGAAAATGTTGTATATATAATATACGATGATATATGTTATAGACACAAGAGCGATCCCTGGCAATGTTAACATTATGAACAGACAAGAGTGACGATACAATACAGCGGTGCATGGCATATCAGAACTTGTGACACTACAGTGACATTTAGCTTTCACCATTCCTATATAGCACGGTTACACGATATAAAATATCAATTTAGAATGAGTTCCCCCATGCATGACGCGATACAAAGACATAATTACCATATATAACATGCATATATACCTCTTGTTCATCCATAGCTGGTGGGATAATAACATCACACAGACTGTTTGCACAGAGAGCTGAACAAAGTGGTTCAGATTGACGGTAACAGAAACCAGTGATTGCGATTAGGAGAATCGATATTCATTGAAATCGAGATGGTGATGTTGCACAGATTGGTTGCTATATTTAGAGATCTGGAGACATTCGTGGAATCGATTATCGATTAGCGCGTAACTGCGATTGCATGTCATTGATATGAACAAAAAAGTTTCCCGGATACGTGTATCGTACGTGTTTATTATGGTGCAAATATATATCTATATATGAGCCTGGACCTGGAGTTTGGAACGCCATATATATATTCAGTCTCTTTAAAAGCCGACGATATTCTTATAAGATTTACGTCTCTGGAACTCCAATTCACTTATATTTCTATGATGACGAGGCTTTACCAAGATGTAATACAATATTACCATGAATATATTAAGCACAACCCTGGTGTTGTGAGAATCGTAGTATGTAGTAGTATTTATATATAAAAAAAACACAATGATGCGAATGACTAATCAGTAATAAATATCGTTGACTGATAAACACTCGAAGGTAATGTCTCTTAAATTGCGATGACAATTAATACATGCATATGTCGCCTGTATTCTGCATTATACAGTTTTGTTATGTTTCGCCATATCCGTGGAAAAATTGCCAACACGTCACTGGCCTCAGATTTCGTAATTTAAATATAACCAGTCATTAAGTTGTGTTTGTAATTGTTATCAGCTTTTAAAATAATCCGGATTCCCCATTACAATGAGCTGTTGCGTGCACAAAGGATGAAATGGCGCTCAGTCTGAGACATGAAATGGAATGAAGGGAATCCATCAATACATAAATCAAATCTGAATCGCAGGTCCAGAGACGCAAATCTGACAAGATTATCATCGGCTTTTTAAAGAGACTGATATATATCAAGATGCATGAAGGAGACGCCGACCCAGTACGGTGTGCTATTTGCTTGTTCTGATTCATTTTTTGCGAAATGTATGCCGAAAGATTCAAATTTTAAATCCAAGATGGCTGCTGTCGTCCATGTTTTGTAACACATTTCGGAAATGAAACTGTCAATAACACTGTAGCTCAACTTGGAGAGGGGATAATTTCATGTTACAGTCAATTGAGCGATTAGGATTGCTGAAAGTTGAAATGTCTAAGTAATACTAGATATAAACATGAAGAGATAAATATAAAGTTAAATCCAAGATGGCATCTGGCGGCCACGTTTTCCCAACGAAATTTTGAAACAAAAATTATGCACCCCATCTATAGTGGTCACCCAAAAATATCCATATGCAGTTTAGTGACGATCGTATAATGGATGTGGTCTCTAGTGTTGCCAAAGGATTTAGTCATGCAAAGAGTAAAATACAAGATGGCTGCCGGCGGCCATGTTTTTCGTAAATAAATATTCCATTTCCATCTAGAGGTGATCCTAAACATGCCTGTAAATTTATAAAACAAATTCTCCAATAATTGCGGGCTGTAGGGTGGACCGAGAGATTCAAATTTGAAATTCAAGATGGCTGCTTGTGGCCATGTTTTTTCACAAATTTCGGAAAACTATTGATGGCTCCAATCTAAAAGTCACCCCGAGCTCCATTTGAAATTTGGCGATGATCGGATCAGGAAGGTGGTCTAGAGGATGTGCCGAAGAATTTAGTCATACAAAGAGTCAAATCCAAGATGGCCGCTGACGGCCATGTTTTTCAACGAAATTCGGAAACTGTGATGGCTCCAATCTAGATGTCACCTGGATGATCTATATGAAGTTTGGTGATGGTCAGACGAGGGCTGGGATCTGTAAGTTGTGCCCACGGATTTAGTCGAATAGCCCCAGACGTCAATATTAACATCCACGATAAATTTCACTATGATAAGACGAGCACTCCGGCCTGTAGCCCGTGCTAATGGATTAAATTTTGAAATCCAAGATGGCCGCTAGCGGCCATGTTTGTTTTTTTCTCGAATGACATCAAAATGACTCGCTCCCATCTACATGTCAATGTCAACAGCCATGACAATCTCCATAATAATCAGACCAAAGGTACGACCTGTAGCCCGTGCCAAAGGATTTGGTCATGCAAAGAGTAAAATCCTAGATGACTTTAATTTAATTTAATTGAGACATATAAGATACTAAATGGACATTACAATTTGGACACCAGTTGCCTTTTTCAATGTCTCCATTTATTCTTTGCCGAATGACCCCAACTATGACTCGTTCTAATCTACATATCAATGTCAACAGCTATGCCGAATTTTATGCCGAAATTCGACCGGTAGCCCGTGCTAAAGGAAATTTCTTGACGGACGCACACACGCATACACACGGACGGCGGATACCAACCCATGGCAATAGCTCTAGATAAACATTGATGCCTCCCATCTATAGAGGTCACCCTGAAGATCCATATGAAGTTTGGTGATTATCGATGAGGGATGTAGCCTATAGGGTGCGCTAAAGAATTTAGTCATTCAAAGAGTAAAATCCAAGATGGCTGACGGCGGCCATGTTTTTCAAATTCCAATAGCTCCCATCTAGAGGTGATCCTAAACATGCCTGTATATTTTCAAAACAATTCTCCAATAAATGCGGCTGCAGGGTGTGTCGATGATGGATTCAAATTTGAAATCCAAAATGGCTGCTGGCGGTCATGTTTTTAAACGAATTTCAGAAACGAGAGGCCGGTCATGATCGGCAGATGTTTAACCCATACCTTGGCGATGGCGATGAGCTATAACTGATCATTTTTCAAAGATATGATCACAGGAATCCATACATCAGTACCCAACTTTAAATCAAAAGCTCAAATAATTTGTCTTAAGAAGGGGTTAAAGTATTTGGGGTGAGGGAGGAGTAGTTTTAAATCTCATAACTCTGTCCGTATTTACACAAAGACCTCTCACTGTGAGATCCAACGATTTAGTGATTTCGGAGGATATGTTTAGGAGTTTACCGTAAGTTAACACATTGGAAACAAAAGTGATAAATCCCTTTCTCTGCCACTTCTGGCATGCCAGATATTCAACATTTATTCACTTCTAAAGACAAATTATAATTTGTTGACAAGCCAGACTGCTCAGAACAACATACATGTATGTATGGGATTCCATCTCATATTTAAATGTTACTTTAATTACTACCCCCCCCCCCCCATTCTCCCCAGTTGTTATTTGTTTATAAAACATGGACAGATAAGATCATATCCGACCTGTATAATAAGGAATGCTTATATTGTTAGGTACATGTACACAGGGATGTGGCTAGAGGGGGGGTGTGGGGTGGGTGTCTTACCCCCCCCCCAACTTTGGTCAAAATTTTCAACAGTTGGAAATTTCATACCTGCCAAAACATTAGTTGGAATGGTCATCAGTTGGAAATTTTCCAACCTTAGGGGGGTGACAGGTTGGAAATTTCCAACACTTGGAAAGCTTGTGTCCTGGTCCTCCCCCGTGGCTAGTCAAAACTGCTACTAAATTTAAGAAAACAATATTGTCATACATTTGTTCAACATTGTCATTGGAATTGTCATCATTTGGAAATTTTCCAACCTAAGTGGGGGGGGGGGGGTGTCAGGTTTGAAATTTCCAACTCTAAGAAGACTTGAGGCTAGTCTAGATGCTATAGGATTTTGCGATTTTCTTGTTCAGATTTCAAAATTTTCGAACACCAGGCCGAACCATGGTCGGCCCGGTGTGTCACTGTCCCTCCCCCGTGACCAATACAAAACTGCTAATTAGTTTAACAAAACAATAGTTTATTACATTCGGTCAAACTTGTGGACTGAAATGGTCATCAGTTAGAGAATTTTCCAACCTAAGAGGGAGTATGAGGTTTGAAATTTCCAACACCAGGGAAGCTTCAGTTGAGGCCAGTCTAGATGCTAGGATTTGCGATTTTCTTGTATAGTTTTCGAAATTTTCTCACACCGGGCTGAACAAACATGGACGGACACAATGTCCTGGTCTCTTACCCGTAGCCGTGTGCATTTGTCTGGAGTAGGCTACTAGATGTTAGGATTTATGCAATTCTCAGGTTAAAGTATCTGAATTTTCTTATACTGGGCATATAGAACAACATAGTTTATGAATACATAGGATATTAGGCCTGAGGACTGATGTGCAAGGGGGGGGGGGTGCAAATGGAATTATGCAAAACTTGTGTTTGGTCTGTGATTCTGATTCAAGGTGGGGGTGCAATGGAATTTCACAAGGTGGACACCCCCAACGGAGACCATCTGGCCACATCCCTGCATGTACATTGATAGATACAAGTGTTTCATAACAGGAGTTATGGTTTTCAAAAATATATGTACAATACAAAAGTGTTATCTATATAATGTTATACAGACATAATATGATGAGGATGCTGGCCCCAATGACCCCTGAATCGAAACAGATTACCATAGTTCATATAAAGAAAGTAAGTAGCCCTCAATCAAATGGTTTCACACATCAGAATGTTTTACAAGTAGCTTGGAGTCCAAAATTCAATCAACTATGACAATATGAATAAATGGGGAAAATAAGGTTCCTGGAAATATTAACAACATCTACCATCTTGATTTTCAAAACAAGGCATCACCTACAATAGTCATGTAAATTTATCTGCCCGTTACCTACTGCATAGATAAATCATATTGGCTATAAACCATTATTTTAATTTCAAATTGAAAACATGTGTCTGAAGGGTTAATATATTTAAAAAAAAATAATTAATCAGTCAATACCAAAATCATTAGAAGTGAATAGTGTGCAAAGATAACCATAGATAAGAGATATGAGGAAGAGTTATTGTACAATATAGCAAGAGTCTCATACTGCCATTAATCAATTTGACAGATAGGATTAAACAATTTGCCAGCCAGTGAGCAGTTGTTTATCTTTACCTTCATCTGACTACCCCTAGAGCTCTGAACCATATGTCATCACTCAATTAATAAAATATTTCATTTGGAATGACATCTATTAAACATACTCTCATATAGGGGTAATTGGATATTTGGATATTTGATGTTGGTAATTTATTGATATCATTATATTACATGCAACTATTGCAGTAAAGTCTTCTTATTTTCAAAACAGGATATCACAACTAATTAATGGTATAAAATTCAAACAAATGAAAGTGTCAATGACAATTTGTTGTTTTTGTTTTAATAATTTTTTTTTTATTATTATAAAAGTTAACAAAAAAGTTATAATATTTGTTTTGGTTAAATTGAGCAAGGAGTTCAATCTATAAAAAATAAAAATAAATTGTTCAAATTTGTTTTCGAAAAAGGGTCATAACTCCTTTAAAATAAATCAGATCAAACCCATATTTGAACTTGATCTGTATTTTGGGCTACCAAATTTGGTTCCAATCAGATAAAAAATGTTTGAGTTATGGCAGAACGTGTGAATTCTAAGTTGAAAAAGTGCCATAACTCTGTGAAAAAATATATACAATATTTGTTTCCAATCGGATAGAAAATGTCTGAGTTATCGCATTATGCGTAAAGTGTCTACGGACGGACAGACAGACAGACGGACAAACGACGAGTGGTCAATCCGGACAACGACACTATGTTTACCATACTATGGTATGGGTAAACATAAGAACAAAACAGTCAATGACTGTGGGGTCGGTCACCTGACTGCAAAGACTGAACAGACTGGGACTCTGGATACCACAAGAGTCAGAACTTGTCACTTTAAAAGAAGTAGTTCTAAACAGGACATGTGGCTAGAGAGGCTTCATGTATGTAGATCGGTGAATATCCACCTTGAAATTACCAACTGTACACTACTGATCACCCCACCTCCTCCACTCATAACAAGTCCCCTCCCAACCGGGTTCGTAAATCCTTTTATGCACCTCCTTAGGTTGGAATTTCACAACCGACACCTCAAACTTTCTCAATTGTTGGAAATTTCCAATCTCACAGGCACCTTTTAAAAAAAACATTTAGACATGTTTGAAGCACAATTATCCATGGACCCTACGCACCATATGTCAGATTAATAAGTCCAAGATAGATGTTTTAATGAGTTTGATATATCAATGATTTTATTAGACAGAAAAGTGGTAAGTCCCTGTAGCCCCGCCATTTCTTGACAGGTTGACCTCATTTTAACAAATCGGAATCTCAGTCACCAAAGGACCTTCCATATTCCATGTAAGCTAAATAGTCCAACCTCTCTTGAGAGGACATTTTAAGAATTATTATAGACAAATATGTATGTCCTTGGTCCCGCCCTATTTGAGCTGGTGACCCCATCTGAATAAATTTGAATCCCAGTCACCAAAGAACCCTTCATACTAAATATAAGTAAAATAGACCTGATGGTTCTTGTGAAGGAAGAATATTAAGAATTATTATGGAGGGAAAGTCCTTCGCTTGGCCCCTATTTGACCTGGTGACCCCATTTTAACAAATCTGAATTCCAGTCAAACAAGAACATTACATGCTAAATAAGCCAACTGGTTCTTGCAAACATGTTTTAAGAATTACTTTGGAGTGAAATAGTTATGTCCCTGACTCTGCCCTTATTTGATTTTGTGATCCCATTTTCACAAATCTGAATTCCTGTCACCCAAGGTCATTTCATACCAAATATAAGCAATATAGGTCATTTGGTTCTGGCAAAGAAGATATATCATGAATTATTGTGGAGATACAGAGTATTGTACCTGGCCTTGCACCTATTTGGCCTGATGACCCTGATTGAACAAATCTGAATAACAATCACCAAAGGAGCCTCAATATTAAATATGAGCTGATTAGACCTGGCGATTCTTTCAAAGAAGACTTTTCAGGGGTTACTATAGAGGTAAAGTATGCCCCTGGCCTTTCCCCTACTTTACCAGGTGACCCTATCTGAACACAGGGTCTCCAACTGTTGGAAATTTATCAAAACCTTACTGATAATACTGGTATATATCAAAATTATTAGATGTAATATAGGAATCTATATACAAGTACCAAACATTAATTCATAGCATAGACAGGGTGGGTGCGGGAGTTTTAAATATCGTATCTCTGCCCCTATTTGAACCAAATGTGAATCCCAATCCATGAGATTCATTGATCTAGTAATCTCAAACTGTATATTATAGAAGTTGAAGTGAGTTCATTTTCATTAAAATAAGTTACACAATTAAGGGAAGGGCTATCAAATGGCACCTCTGATAATTGTTCCTTGAAATCACCAAGCATAATAAATAAGATACATCATTATCATAGATGAAAAGAAGTCAATAGCCAATATAAACATCATATAACACTTGCCTGTACATTGCATAGAACAGAGCACATGGGAATTAATCTAATTTAAATTGAAATGAATGACACAAATAAACATTATCTGTGATTTGTTTATCAACCGCTGTCAGATAAGATAAGATCACATTTCATACACAGGAGACATTACAGTATGGCAGGCAGACAAGCTTTATATTGTTAGTGAAAGAGACGACTTCTCAAATAATATTGTGGCATTAGGAATGTAAAAGAATTTTTTTTTTAACATATACTTAATTTGACCCTTCAATTGGCAAGGGTAACAATTTGTCTGTTTGATTTTTCTCCCAAACCACTTGACCGATTTCAACTATATTTTGTGGGATGAGTCGATGGACCCTGGCGGATGTTAAAACGTGGAAAGTTTTTTTTAATTAAATTTTAAAATAAAATATAAAATTTTCATTAAAAAAAATAAATTGTTTTTTTTTGGTTTAAATTGAGCAAGCAGTTGAATCTAAATTTTGTTTAGTTAAGTCACTGGCCCTGCCCACATTCGACCCAGTGACCTCCTTTGAGCAAATCTGAACCACATTCACCCAAGGACCCTTTATTTCAAATATGAACCCATTTGTCCGATGGAACTTGAGAAGTCGTTTTAAGAATTACTATGGTGGGAAAGAGTTATGGTCCTAGCTTCGCAACTATTTGACCTGGTGACCTCATTTGAACAAATCTGAATGTGAGTGGAACATCCACACCAAATATGAACCCATTCGGTCTTATAGTTCTAGAGAAGAAGATGATTCTTGACGGACGGACAGACGCCGGCCCATCGTAAAGTTAAGCTAAAATTAGAGGAGACATTAAGGAAGAACAATAATTGGGTAAATTTGAGACCTGCATGTGGGGGTGCAAACGTCCGACCAATATCTGAGGGTGGCGGCGACCCCCCCCCCCCCCCCTCCAGCTCTGCCTGGAATCCGACATCTGGCTTAAAACTGGCCCGACATCCTGAATACTCCATAACCGAGAAACGGAACCCGGAATACTCTTTTAACTAAATTTATTGAACATAGGCTGAGTATAATATGATGCAAAAGTTTATGGATTGGGAATAGTCTCCATATTGGCTAGTAATGGTTTGATTTAGCAGCTTGACTGAAAGATTTAACTTTTCACTGAAGTTATAATCTGATAACTCAAACACATATACATTGGTATATGATTATGTTGAACCATGCAATGGAGTGTGATTGCAAACCGGTGTGAATATTGTTGCGCAGAAACAAACCATTGAAAGTTCGGTGACGTGACACTAGTTACTTATTCCTTATTAGACATTCGAACAAATATTTGGGTCCGATTTTAAGGGAATAAAGGGCATTATAAACGTAGTGTGCGTTGACGAAACAGAAAACATTTACCACCAACCATACTCTATATACGACCCAAATTGTAAAAATGCCAAAATTCGTCTTTCCGGTCCGATGTCCACGGAATAAATTGCATAGTATGGTGGCCTTTGGCGAATATATATAATTAAGATTCCATCAAAACATTTTACCACCCAACCCTGCCCATTTAACCCACGTACTATGTTTCCGTACCCTACGACCAAAAATGGCAAAATGTAAAAAAAAAATCGCCTTTCTGGTCCGAATAAATTTTCGGCATTTTAGAGTGGCCGTTGACGAATAATTAATATTCCACCCAAAAAAATACCAAAATGACAAATGGCCAGAATTTCGCGGAATAAACAGCATTGTAGGGTGGCCTTTGGCGAATAATTAAGATTCCACCCAAACAATCAAAATTTACCTCCGAACACTTTGGGAGTCCATACCCTAAGACCCATGTCGTGATTATTACATTCGCGTATTGTGGTCTGTGGTATGCATGCGAATACCTGCCCCTCGATTTGGATAAATATTACAATATAACAAATTTTATGTAGTTATCAATCATCTGCATGAGTTCTGTACCATGTGTGTCACATTTATGGTCATGCGATGTCAAAAGATTGACAATTTTCGCATTTTGAGTTGCAAATTCTTCCCATTCTTACAAATTCTATTCGATCAACGCAACTATATTTCACTCAGTTCAGTGAGTTCCTTTTAGTTAGGAGCACCCACACATGGCAGGTTAAAAATAAATATAAAACCGAAGATACTTTGTTCTCTATGTAAAATACTGTGGCACAAAAAGTTTATTATAAAAGGGTTTGTCTGATTCAGTTGGTTATGTATGTATACTATGCTAGTATATGCATAGAACACCCGGCATTAACAACTAATTTAGATTTAGGCCAATATAAATAAATTGCTCGATTTACATAAAACTATTTCAGAACGAGAGGCCGATCACGGTCGGCAGATGTTAACACATCCCTTGGTGATAGTAAATTACTCTGATTGGAATCATAAATGAGAGTTTCGATGTTGAATTATAGAGCATACTGTTATGCACTATTATAGACAATGTACATAACACAAAGGAAAAGGTGACCTGGACATGGAATACTTGGTCAAGAGATTCCAATTTAAGTTTACAATGATAATGTATCAAATTCTACCAACAACAGCCATCAAGATAAACACCTCACCGCTGACCCATCAGTATCAATTATACAGCAGAGCTGTCAACAAATCACAGGCACTGTTTATGTTAAAGACTGGCATCTCTATGAATCCAATAACATTTATAATGACCTCAGACCATCTGTAGAGTGATGTTCTAGTCTACTGTTAACAGCATGTGATGTGTATTGTTGAAACTTTTTAAAAAATTAGATACCATAGCTTTCTTTATCTGCACATTGGCATAAGAGACATCAGAAAATAATATAGCCATATTAATAGCTAAGTAGTCCAAAGACATGGGATGGAATTGGTGAATTGGGTTTAATGTCGCTCCAAACAAATTTAGCAGTACATAACACAATATTTTGGACCGATTTAAACCAAGTTTGGTGTGCTGACTCGGGTACCATTGGCGGAGTTATAATGGTGTTAGTTTTTAAAATTTTGTTAACTTTAAAAAAAAATTCAATTATTTAAAAAAAAAAAAATAATAATATTATTTATTTAATTATAATTGTTTTTTTTAAATTGAGCAAGGAATAAAACCTTATTTAAAAAAAAAAAATTTAAGAGTGAATATTTTTTAGAAAAAGGGCCATAACTCAGTTTAAAATAGTCGGATCAAACCCATATTCGACCTCGATCTGTATTTTGGGCTGAGAAATTCAAATACAAAATTTGGTTCCGATCAGATAGAAAATGTTTTGAGTTATCGCACCATGTGTAAAGTGTCTACGGACAGACAGACGACGGACGGACTAACGACGAGTGGTCAATCCGGACACCGCACTATGTTTACCATACTATGGTATGGGTAAACATAAAAATGGGAGTGTGGGCGAATTTTATTGTTTATATTTTATTCTTCCTAGCATATAAATGGTCATGGGGACAGTTCTACATGTAGATAATGAAGCATAACCTAGGAAATATCCTAATAATCCTATCTTATATAATACAAGGTTTTATCATATGACTCAATCATTATTTACGTTGGAAACTATGTCATAAATCAATTTCATATCAATTACTAATTCATATCACCTTCCGATAATTTGATTGTTTTGTTGACAAAAAGTGTGTTCTGATTGGCTGAATGGCAGCCGGGGGCCGAGCCGCATCTCTGACTAAATGCAGGTCAAATTCGTGCGCGTCAAATACACGAATCAACGTGATGCCGAAATTCTCGCAATTATAATCTTGAAATATATAGATTTGGACATTGTTATACGATAAATAGAATATGTAATTCGTATTTATCTAATAAACATACGATATAATGTAACAAACTGAGAACAGAATAGCGCACTATATCTTCGCGTGCATATTATTTCTGCTAGTTCACCAGGTATAATTGGGCTTCCGGTGCAATGAAGTGACGTCACATTAACCTTTTGCTGCCGATGTCATATAGCTATTTAGTGATTTGTGTGCGTTTTGGACATCATGATCAATTTATAGGTGTCATATGATAAATAGAATATCTAATTCGTGTTTCTCTCATATAATATTTATGAAACTCGTCACGAATTTTCAGTTTTCTCTCGCCGCAGGCTCGAGAAAACTGAAAATTCTTAGACTCGTTTCATAAATATCATATGAGAGAAACACTCATTTCATATCCTCTATATATCTAGTGTCCAATTTGATCAAAATAGACGGACTAACGGGTCATTAAATGTAAATTGACGGTTAAGGCATTAATAAAAAGTTTACATGAACGATATCGAAATAAAAAAAATGAGGAGGGGACTAAAAATAATGTCGACAGGGGATGTAAATCCAGCATTTTGTTTTGTTTACATATGCCTCATCAACGTTTTGACCTGTCAAGTTGTCAACTGAGTGTCAAGCAGACGTCAGATGGGGAATATAACAGACCGATATCGCTGGTCAACTACCATTAATTAGTACTATTAGTAATGATAACGATACGTATATATAAGGAGTTAAATTGTGGAGAAATATAAATCAGCGGATGGAACTTCGTTGTCTTTCGGTGTTTAACGTCAATAAATAATATCAATGGTTCCAAGCATCTGGCATACATGTATGAGCCCGAAAGCATCCGGCGTACGCCGGTCTGTCCGGAATACGCCATAACAGACCCCGAATCCGGCGTCCAAAAAGAGGTGGGTCGTCACCCTCATATATATATCTGCTGGACTAATAGGCCTACTTGTCGTGCGGGATCTTTGTCGGCACCGATTAAATCGTAAATTTAAACCCGTCGTGGTCATATAATATGACCAATTAGATATCAATACTTATATATTGTTGATATTTTGTAAAACAAATTATGCCAAAAGTATGTTGGTTGAGATCATTAACAAGGTAATGGAACAATATACTGCATATGCTAAAGAGTAAAGACACAAACACCCATTGCACGGATGCATGAAAGCTGCATGTGAGTGGCTAAACTTGATTTAGGCCCTATATAGTTTAGTGACCAGTGACTGCCGGTGACCATGTTTTTTGGCCGAATGACACCAAAATGACTAGTTCTCATCCATCATGTCAATATTAACATCGATGAGAAATTTAATTTCATGATGATCAGAGGAACAGTACGGCCTGTATATAGCCAGTGCTAATGGATTAAATTTTGAAATTCAAAATGACTCGTTCCCATTCTACATATCAACAGCTAGGCCGAATTTCATAATGATCTGACAAAAAGTAAGACCCTTGCTAAAGGAAAATGTTGACGGACGTACACACGCATACACACGGATGACGGATACCAACCCATGACAATAGCTCAAACTTTACACAGTGAAGTTGAGCTAAGCATTGATGCCTCCCATCTATAGGTCACCCTGAAGATCCATATGAAGTTTGGTTATGATCGGATGAGGGGTGTGGCCTGTCCCGTGGGTGCACCAAAGAAGTTAGTCATTCGAAGAGTAAAATCCAAGATGGCTGCCGGCAGCCATGTTTTTCAAATTCCGATAGCTTCCATAGTCTAGAAGCGACCATAGACATGCCTGTAAATTTTCAAAACAATTCTCCAATAAATGCGGGCTTCAGGGTGTGCCGATCGATTCAAATTTGAAATCAAAATTTGCTGCTGGCGGTCATGTTTTTTAAACGAATTTCAGAACAAATCGATAGCTCCCATCTAGAGGTCATTTGTGTGCTAACGGAAATTTTTGACGGACTGACGCCGCACAGGCGGACGGACGCCGCACAGACGGACGGACGACGGACGCCAGCTCATGATCATCAACGTTTTGACCTGTCAAGCAGACGTCATATGGGAGACAACTCTATCGGGGATAACAAACCGATGTCGCTGGTCAACTACAATTAATTAGCACTATTAGTAATGATAACGGTAGGTATGAGGAGCTATAAATTGTGGGGTATACAATGTAGTATGTTCGAGCACAGAAATATCAATCAGCGGATGGAACTTGGCAGTTTTTCGGTGTTTTAACATCAATAAATAATATCAATGGCTCCAAGCATCTGGCATACATGTATGAGCCCAACAGCATCCGGTGTGCGCCGGTCGTCCATGTCCGGAATACGCCACAACAGACCCCGAATCCGGCGTCCAAAAAGAGGTGCATGGGTCGTCACCCTCATGTTTTTTTCTCCTGGACTAATAGGTCTATTTGCCGTGATGGATATTTGTCGTAAATTTACACCCGTCGTGGTCATAATAATATGCTCAATTAGATATCAATACTTAATATATTGTTGATATTTTGTAAAAATAATTTTATGCCAAAAGTATGTTGGTTGAGATCATAAACGAGATAATGGAATCATATATACTGCTAAAGACACAAGTACCCATTGCACGGATGAAACCTGATATGTAGTTTAGTGACCGGTCGATATCAGGCTTACCTATAATTATACGATACGATACGATACGATTTTATTAGCTAAAGTTATCATGAATATTATGATGTTGAAGCTATATAATACAGAATATGGTAATACATAAAATACGTGACGCATGCGCGAGTTGTGGGAGGGGTTGGAGTAGCTATGTACTTTCAGTGGGAATTGTGGCGTGGTGTTATGGTGGTTCTAATGAGGTTTCCTTTAGCAGAATTGGCGAAATCTAGAGTAAAGCCGCATGAAAATTACTAGGGTGGGTGTTGTATGTGTTGTATCATAGGGGTGGGGTGAGGGATTGTGGTTCCAATGAAGTTTAATTTTGAAATCAGGGGCAAAATCTAGGGTGGTACCACATGGGAAGTGGTGTATCCATAGGGAGGGGTTGGGGGTATATAGTATGCCCATATTGTAGAATTGTTCAGCTTGTCCCATAGTTAAGCCCCAGGGTGTTCCTGGCAAAATTTGAGGGCTTTTTGGATAAAGAGAGTCAAATGGGCCAATATTCTACCTTTCTTAGTGTTGAAAAGTGCGTTTAGTTTCATCGTGTTTGGCCTGATATAGTAGTATGGTTCGATGTGTCTCTTCCTGATATCATTCAATTTTTGACATTTAAGGATAATGTGGAATTCGTCTCCTATTTTCAGGTTACATAGCTTGCATTTACGGTCGGTATACTCTGTGTTTGTCCAGGAACCCGTTTCGATTGGTAAATGATGATTTCTCGTTCTAAATTTCACTAATCGTGAGACGGTGCATTGATTCCTGGATAAGATGTACGGTTCTTTGCCAAAGTTAGTTTTTACTATTCTGTAGAATCCGTATTTGCTGGACGATGATATAGAACCCCTCCATGCATTCTTGAATAAATATGTCGTGTAGTCTTTCTGTTATTGCTCTATTGAATGTCTTTGTTTCGGGGGCCCACTGGTTGATCCAAAATGACGACCGTCCCAATTCGTTCAAAGTATTACGTACGTATTTCAACCATGCATTATTGTTTGATGATGTAAGGGCGGAGTAATATAATTTTAGTGGTAACCTATTTGTGGGCATATTCATAAGTTTTCCCCAATATGAGAGTAGTCTTGTTTTTATTTTGAGCTCTATCGGGTATATTCCTGTTTCACCGTATAAATAAAGGTAGTGGCAGTTGATTTTTTTAAGCCGAACATGAATTTAAGGAACCATATCTCTAGCTTTCCGAACGCTGTTGTGTTTTCGTGACCCCATACTTCACACCCGTATGTAATTATCGGTACAATGGTTTTTTCGTATATGTCAAGGGTACAATCGAATGTTAGTTTGTGCTTTCTAACTTTACTTATTAGGGTATACATTGCCTTTTTTGCGTCATTACATCTGAGGTCTCTCTCTCTTTTAAAGTTGCACGTTTTGCTGAACCAAGTACCTAGGTACTTAAAATGATTTACACTTTCGATGAGTTCGTCGTTTATGTGCAGTTTAATTGGTAATTTAATCTTTTTTAGCCCACTGAAAATCATAGCTTTCGTTTTCCAATAATTTATGTTCAATTTCCAATTGTCGCAGTACTGTGCGAAATGGTTGAGCGCGGTCTGAAGATGCGATGCGGAGTTAACCAGGATTACTGTATCATCTGCGTATATGAGTAGGAACAGCTTCTTGAAAATATCAAGATACTCGTCCGCAGATCCCACATAGTGGATACCATTACCACGCCCGATAACCCTATAGGCTGGTGGCTGTGGGTAGGCATATTGCTGTAGTGATATTGCGTGGCGGGTTTCTCAAACAAGGTATGTTTTAGATTATAATTTATCAAATACGCTGTAAAAGGTCAGATTTTTTTATCACGTCAGATGCAGTAATGTCTGATTTATAAGTTGAACCTCTTGGTAACAATTTGGCATTGTAGAATACGTTGTTTGAAGACAAAATATCTCGGATTTTGTCGACTTTTTCAAACTTTCAAATTAAACAAAGTCCCAAATTTGCTCAGGATGTCGATTTGTAAGTTATTTTCATGAATACATGTGATATAGTATCTCAGTGACAAGACAAACATGACTGCGAACTCAAATAATGCATTTTTCAGTTTAAAAAAGCTATTTGACATACTGTCCCGTCAATATTTTGTGGTAGGCATATTGAATAGCCAAACACCGAGAGGATAGACATATGGCAAACACAGATACACACGTAGCACAATGATCAATAGTGGTTTTAGTCTGAGCAAAACGCTTTTGTTTTGCTATATTATTCACAGTGTTGTAAATTCACATCGTCCATGAGTCAGGAAACATACACAGTTACACTACTTATTTCCAAGAACTAAATACTGGCAGTTAATTGTAATGTAAAACGTTTCAACTGTGACAAACTTGCAAAATGGGGTTTTAATTGAAAATGGGGAAAGTATAGCCCAAACTATTCAGAATATTTTAATGGGGGGGGGGGGGGAACTGCAGACACAGTGTGGAAAAAACTGTTTTCTTCGGTTTGGAAGAAAACAGCATGTATATACCATAAAAAACATCAAAAACTGCAGTTTTTTTCCACTGACCATTTGCCCCCCCCCCCCCCCCCAGAAAAATCAAATCTACCCCAACCGGACAACAACTCGGTTTTACCGGAAACCGAACAAAAAAGGAGCATACAATTCACGAGAAGGCGCTTGGTAACTCGCATGTAGTTTAGATTATTATGACTAAAATGGTCATTGTCTACCAGTAGAACGCAGATTTGTACCTCGTGATGTCATAACATGTACAAACATGTATATTGGTGATCGCAACGCTTTGTATGCACTTTAAAAAATGACAACTAGTCATTACCTCGACTTTGAAAAAGATGCAAATGAGATGAGTGAGATACCAGCATATAACTGTGTTCTGATACCATTGGAGGAGAAATTGTTTAATACATGTACATGGGATTGTTCTGCAGTAAAATTTGCCAGATAAGCGATCGCAGGGTAGAATTCTGCATTTGACTGGTGGACACTGACATAGTCGGCATTACTATGAGGGTTAATGGGGTCAATATCACATGTAAACCAAGACAGTGGTTATCCAAAATTGTTTTATGTGGATTGTACTACTCATGTATATATGATTTGGATATTAAGGTTAATCCATATTCTATCAAATGAGAGAAAATTGAAGTTGTGAGTCTGAAAATACATATTTGGAAAAAAATGACATGCAAATTTTTTCCGTGTATGAATACAACAGTCATGGTCATATCTAATGCCATCTGAAGCGTTCTTGCCGGGTGGATTCCAGAATTTATGATTTTCCTCAAATTCTGAGCACACGTGTGAAAACCGCCACACAATATCACTACAGCAATATGCCTACACACAGCCACCAGCCTATAGGGTTATCGGGCGTGATTACAATTTCGCGATTCGAGTTAAAGTTCAAGGTAGTTTAGGTACATTGAAAAAAGTATCGGGGATAAACCGTCGCCCTGTTTCACTCCTATCACGCTATCAAAACTATCAGAAAGAACATTGTTAGCAATTACTTTCATCTTAAAGGGGTACTGTACGCCATTTTCAATAAATTCCCGGTGATAACAACGATCTATTATCGATACTATATAGAAATATAAGTAATTTGAGTCGAAGATGTATTCTGTAAACGCTCAGGTTAATAGGCTATCTTAAAATTTAATAATTTAAAAGTTAATAATTTAATATAAATTGATTTTATGGCTCCAGCCATAAAATGGCGTCTCTTAAAATTCGAATTTCCGTGTACAAAACGTAATCAAATTATAATTGAGGGATACTGGATTAGGAAAACAATTGCACACACGATCGTTTGAAACATTATGCTTATACGGGGAGAAAACCCAAGCCACTCATTGACTAGTGACGGTACACTAACTTAAATGAGTATATGGGACTACTAAGCATATAATATAATGTTTATTTGATTCATTTGGTTGAAAACTTTACAAAAATTACTCGACAACGACAATTTGTATTTTTGCATTCCGGTAAATTTGCCATCCGTAACAATACTTCGTACTCAACAGACTTTCAAAAAATGGAAAAGTTGTTACCTTATTCTCCGACTCGGGGATTATAGAAACCAACAACAACATCTTGGGTACAGTACCCCTTTAAGATTATCATATATCTTCTGTATTATTCTGAGTACATTTCCGGCGATTTTATGATGTCTCGGTTCCGCCCATAGTCCATCTCTCCACACTGAATCGAAAGCTTTGGAAAAATCAATGAATGCGCAGTACAAGTTTTGTTTCCCTGACTTGAGTAATTGAGTCAACATGTGCATGGAGAATATGTGGTCTACGGTAGAGTATCCTTTACGGAATCCAGCCTGAGATTCAGTCTGAACATCATTTTCTGACAAGAAATCATTTATGCGTTTACACAGTATGCTAGTAAACATTTTGGAAATAACGCACAGCAGTGTAATCCTTCTATAATTATCGGGATTTAGCGAGTCGCCTTTATTTTTAAAGATGGGCCGTATGGTACCTAGCGACCAATCGGTTGGTATATAACCGGTAGATAGGATTAGGTTGAACAAACTAGCGTATAGTAGGGACATAGCTGTTGACTACTACGTTTAATCATTTCATTGGTTAGCCCGTCATGTCCAGGTGTCTTCCCGTTTTTAAGATTTTTAACGGCGTGCGCCACTTCCTCTACTGTGATTTCTCGGTTCAGAACAGGGGGGGGGGGGTGAAAAAATTTCTTCCGGCACGTATGCCGGGGTGGGTGGGTGGTCAAAGCCACCAACAAGCAATTTTTTCCGCAACTAAAAAAAAAAATTCCTGCTTGTTTTTAGTGTTTTGGCAATGAGTTGGGCTTCAAAACCACTTTGAATCAGTTTGAATGAGAGAAATAATGTAATTCTAACTGGTAAACTGACTGCAGGCAGTTATCGTGTTGTATTTTGTTGCAAATTTTGAAATCCAAGATGGCCGCTGGCAGCCATGTTTTTTTGGCCGAATGACCTAAAAATTACTCATTCCTATTTACATGTCCATGTTAACATCCATGATAAATAGTATGCACAGAAATTCATATACAGCTTTTTACAGTGAATTTCCCCCCGCAAATCTCTGTTTTAGTGTTAAAAGGGGGGTGGGTGTCAAAAAATGGTCGGAAAAAACTGCCAAAAACGGAAAAAAATTTGGCGGTGGGGGTGGGTGGGTACAAAAAATGATCGAAAGGGAAAAAATGCCATACGTGCCTGAAATTTTTTTCCGACCCCCCCCCCCTGTTCAGAAGGGAATTATCTATACCAGACGCATCCGAGTAAGGGAGGTTCGGCATTCGGCGTTCCTGCGCAACTCGCGAGAAAAGTTTCTGCTCTTCGGATGCGAAATGTTCCTTAAAAATATGCGCTGACGGGATTACTGAATTGCCATCCGATTTTCTATCTAATTGTTTCATACATTTCCAAAATTCAGAACTTAATCAGTGAGTTACCTTTAAGATCATGGATTTTGTTTCTGAGATTTGTGAAGTATAATTTCTTACTTTTTCTCAAAGCTATTTTATAACGGTATCTTGACTCTATCATGCGTGTTTTGTGTTGTATCGTTCCGCGGATTTTGTACTCTTTTCGTGCCTTTCTGTATTCGGTTCGCGAATGGGCGCATTCGTTTTTGAACCACGGTGATTTGTTTTTTATTTTTATGCGCGGATTTGCTTTCCTAGTCAAGGTTCGTGCGGTAGAGGATTGTTCTTTTCCAGTGCTTAAAAGGATATTGCTGAACGCGTCGGATTTCCTGTTTATCTTTGCTTGTATGTCACGACAGGACTGGTCGGTCGTACGCGCGAATAGAGCGTTGGGATCATTCACTGTTGTTCTCGACTTGTGTGGATCGGTATATTCCATTTGTGGGGTGTCACGGAATCGCGATGGTTTACAGCGATATTTGGCAGTTAAGTTATTTCTGTGATGATTTCCACTTGGGAGTTTCAGGTTTTTGCTGTTCTTAACTGCTAATCGTTTGCTCTCTTTGAAAACACGCATCCGTATACGCGCGATAATTGGACAGTGTATGTCAGATAAAAGTGGGTTATATTCTGCGACTTGAAAATAACATACATCTTCGGTGAGTTTCGGGGTGGTAATCATGTAGTCGATAACGCTGTACCCCCTTGTTGTGAAGTTAGGGTTTGGGTAGTCACAACCTATTATGCCGTTCAGTATTACCAAGCTTGTGCTTTCGAAAAGTCTATGATAATTTCGTTCCGGATGTGGTAAGAGGTTGTGTCTGGGTTATGTCGGTGTTTGGAAGGGAGATTGAGTGTAAACTATTCTATCAATTTGCCTACATGTGTGCTATCATCGAGCTTTCCTGTTCTCGAGTTGAAATCTCCACTAATAAATAAGTGATCATAACAGACATATTTCTCTAATATAGAGACGTGGATTCGGTCAAATGTATTTTCGTTAAAATATTTAGAATTTTCGCATGGTATATACACGTTACCAATCGCATATGTTGGGCCCTTGGGTCCGCGGAACTCACACCAGAGGATTTCTGGGCAGTCATCTGTGATAATATTAAAGAAAGGTTTGAGGGATTCTCTGATGGCAATGCATAGTCCCCCTGAACGGTTCTTTGAGATGGTTTTTCTATTCATTAGTTCTAGGATATTAAATTTTCTATTCCTATAACATCTAAATCGTCGGTCTTGGTTTCTTGGGTCAAAATTGTCTATGTATTCCAAGAATTCCGGGTCTTCTAATCGTGTTTGGAGCCCACATACATTCAGTGATAGAAGTCGTATCTGGAACACTCCCGGGCCTTCCTACTCAGTGTTTGTCTTGACCGAATCTAAAGTGTGAACTGGGATATTAAAATTATTCATTCATAACTTTTGCTCCGGAGATTTGCATGAAAAGCCCCATTCAAAATTGGTCACTTGACCTCACACTTAAAGGGGCACAACTGTACAATTCTGTTATACAGAGCGTTAATTACTTATAACTTATAAGCTCAGAAGACATGTAGGAAAACTGGTACACAGAATGATGTTCACATGAGGTCCCAGGGGAATATCATGGGATAGGCGATTTGACCTCAGATGACTACAGGGGTGGCGCCAGTGGGGGGCACGGGGGGGGGGTCTACAGCCCCCTTGTCGGGGAGCTCTAGCCCCCTCGTCGGGGAGAACTTGTCGGGGATTTTCTATATGTAAGTCGGTTGTGTGTATAAGATGAAGTAATCATGTACAGACTGTCAGTGTGGGAAAGTGTCAGAGAGAGAACATACAGCGGAATATATCCCACACAAAATATTCATGGCACATGTTCCCATTAAATCCGGGGGTATTCCCCTGTATTGTTACACCATCAGCGTTTTAGTGGTAATGAAAATCTATTGAAACATGTGTGCTTTATCATTGCTCACTACCACATGTTTGCTATATATCCCCGACAGTGAAACACCATGCTGGAACTTGCAACTAATGAAATTAGAAATTAGAACTGACACAGAAGACAAGTGGCCTCCCTAGAATATAGGAATTTTCACAACAATTCATGGGTTTTAATCTTCGAGTTATCTCATCTGCTAATTTAGGTGTTACATGGAATATTATTGCCGACCTAGTAGGCATATGTGGGTATTTATCAACCCTCTCTTGAAAATGCTCATTTCACATACCAACAGGCAATATGGTGTAATTTAGTGTAGCCCCCCCTGTCGGGGATTTTCTGGTGCCACCCCTGGATGACTACTTAAACTGGGATTAATAATTGCATATCAATAAAGAGCGTTTATCATCCGCTCAGAGAATATGTTGAAAAAATTGGTGCACATATATAGGTAACAAGACACGGTAATTTTTAACATGATTGCTTGAAGGGGTACTAATAATTTACTAATTCATCCAGTGATTCATCAAACGATTTTCTTCCATGTCATGTTTGTCACCGTCATTTTTGACGGGCAACCCCCTAGTGTGCCGTATTATATATAAAATTATGCGACTGTCAAAACATTAGTTATGGTTTGAAACGGATCTATATCACGGGTCACCTTTCAAGTAATAGGCCTCATGACTAGGTATGCGAGCGGAGTATTAGCAGTACGTGTACGGTATATAGGCTACACCATACAATGAATATGTACGTACATGTATGCATACATGTAGGCCGGTATATAGATGTATATATATATATATATATATATATATATATCGGCTGTAATTGGTTTTACAGTTTACTCACCATTTTCCTAAGCTGGCTTGTGATACTCGCGTAAAGCACTTGACTGCGCACAAGGTCGACTGCGAAGCTCGAACGTAAAATGTTCATCTGTTGTCATCAGTGAATGCAGGTGAAGCGGTATTTTTTCCACCTGAAGAAGCAAATTCCCCCACACAATGGAACAGTACTGCGTGAAAATGTAAACAAACGCACGTTTTTATGTCCGATCAAAACAAGCAATTATGATTTGTGATTGGGCGTATTTGGAAATATCTACTACAAATAAACATTTCACATCGACGTCGACGTTTTGAGGTCTTTTGTCAATCCGAGATAGTCCAGAGCCGTAATTTCGCTAAAATCCGGATTGAGAATCCAAAGCCGATTACGGGGGGCGGAGCTAATTTCAGATTCTAGGTCAGATTTTGAAATCCACGTGGTCTCCGAAACTCTCTCCCAGCGTCAAACATGGCTCATGTATTTGACACAAGTATCATTTGTATCTTATATTTATAAAGTGCATGTTTGTTGTGAAAGTCATGCTTTTCTTCTATGTGTGTATACACGGCACATAATTTGCTGCCAATCCGACTTAATCGCATCTTTTTTTCAAGTTAAAGTGTGTTTATTGATGATGGCAAGCATATCTAAACATGACAGCTCTAGGCCTCCTGAATCAAATTCCGAAGATGTTGTGAAGAACACACGGAACTTGTCAGTTGAACAGGGACGTGACGACAGGGGTTGATTGGGTGTCTCGACCCCCACCCCGAACTTTGGTACAATTTGCTAAGCTGTGCAGTCATTCATACGTGAGGAAAATCAGGATTATTTTGACTAACTGTTTCAAGCCAACAAACGCAACAAACAAACCCGATTTTAAATAAATACATATACAAACTTATGACTAACTCGGGAGAGGGGGTGTCCAGTGATCTGTATATATGTTCAACTTGTTTTGGTAGTCATGTTGCTTTGCCATTACTAATTATTTATTTTTTCAGTGTAATAACATATGGGAGAGGGGGTACCCTTAAGTGAGTCAGTACTTGTCCCCCAATTCCTTTGTATGTATAGACAAATGTATGTGTTATATATCATGTGTTATCTAAATTTGACATATATTTGAAATAAATATATCTAAACTAAACTTTGGTACATTCCAGCAGTCGGAAATTTCATGCATGACACAACATTAGTTGGACATTAATTTGACACCATATATAGGTTGGCATTGTTCTCATTGTTTGATTTTTTTCAACCAGTAAAAGTTGGTAATTTTCCAATCTTAGTGTTTGTCAGATTGGATATTTCCAAGGAGAGAAAATTGAATTCTGCGAACCTGTGAGATTGATGTTTGGTTCAATGGGGGGGGGGTGCAGTTGGCCGGAAATTTGAGGAAACTTCTAGCCACGTCCCTAGAACATGTGTCTGTTGTCTATACAGAGACTATTGCGCAAAACGACTGCATTTAACGAAACAAAACATGTTAAAATTGCTATAACTTTAAGACTAGATGATAGTACATACGTGTTTCTGATAATCCATCGATACCATATAATCCTACTATTTCTTGAATAAGAAGAAACATTATAATAACGAACACAGCAGAAGACATATCCATGCAGGTTCATATGAATTCGGTCAATGGTGACGTATCCGCTGAATTCGAAATCGACATGCGTTCGGGCGGTATTTTAAGGATGGAATTATGAAATGGACATATGAAAGTGACAATCAACAATGGTTTGCAATTGCTTCGCCATCAACCGAAGTGCTCCCCCAGCGTTACTATCAATAGCGTTATTATTTGGCTAATTTCAGTAATATTCTCCCAGTTTACATTCAATAAAACAAATTTGTCTCCGCATTTAAAATTCTTTGATATAGATCGTTTATATTCTGCAATAATTTGTACACAAGAGACGGATTCTTATGTTTTATTGTGTTTTTAAACTCTGAGGTGGCGAAATCTCGGTTTGTTTACATTACGAACATTTGAGTCCGTAATCGGAATCCGAATCCCAATCGGATTACCACGAAATTGAGATTACGGTCTGTTCGTTTACTGATTCTGCCAATTTCTGGTCTGTTCTTTTGCCGAACCAAGTCGTACGGGGACAAATCTGTAATCTGAATCCAGAATCCAAATCGGATTTTAGCGAAATAACGCCTCAAAGGCGTTATTTCGCTAAAATCCGTTTCAGATTCTGGATCCAGATTACAGATTGGTCCCCGTACGAATTGGTTCGGCAAAAGAACAGACCACAAATTTGCAGAATCAGTAAACGAACAGACCGTAATCCTAATTTCGTGGTAATCCGATTTGGATTCGGATTCCGATTACGGACTCAAATGTTCGTAATGTAAACAAACCGAGATTCCGCCACCTCAGAGTTTAAAAACACAATAAAACATAAGAATCCGTCTCTTGTGTACAAATTATTGCAGAATATAAACGATCTATATCAAAGAATTTTAAATGCGGAGACAAATTTGTTTTATTGAATGTAAACTGGGAGAATATTACTGAAATTAGCCAAATAATAACGCTATTGATAGTAACGCTGGGGGAGCACTTCGGTTGATGGCAAATCATTGTTGATTGTCACTTTCATATGTCCATTTCATAATTCCATCCTTAAAATACCGCCCGAACGCATGTCGATTTCGAATTCGGCGGATACGTCACCATTGACCGAATTCATATGAACCTGCATGGATATGTCTTCTGCTGTGTTCGTTATTATAATGTTTCTTCTTATTCAAGAAATAGTAGGATTATATGGTATCGATGGATTATCAGATACACGTATGTACTATCATCTAGTCTTAAAGTTATAGCAATTTTAACATGTTTTGTTTCGTTAAATGCAGTCGTTTTGCGCAATAGTCTCTGTATAGACAACAGACACATGTTCTAGGGACGTGGCTAGAAGTTTCCTCAAATTTCCGGCCAACTGCACCCCCCCTCCCCCCCCCCCCCCCCCCCCATTGAACCAAACATCAATCTCACAGGTTCGCAGAATTCAATTTGCTCTCCTTGGAAATATCCAATCTGACAAACACTAAGATTGGAAAATTACCAACTTTTACTGGTTGAAAAAAATCAAACAATGAGAACAATGCCAACCTATATATGGTGTCAAATTAATGTCCAACTAATGTTGTGTCATGCATGAAATTTCCGACTGCTGGAATGTACCAAAGTTTAGTTTAGATATATTTATTTCAAATATATGTCAAATTTAGATAACACATGATATATAACACATACATTTGTTTATACATACAAAGGAATTGGGGGACAAGTACTGACTCACTTAAGGGTACCCCCTCTCCCATATGTTATTACACTGAAAAAATAAATAATTAGTAATGGCAAAGCAACATGACTACCAAAACAAGTTGAACATATATACAGATCACTGGACACCCCCCTCTCTCGAGTTAGTCATAAGTTTGTATATGTATTTATTTTAAATCGGGTTTGTTTGTTGCGTTTGTTGGCTTGTACGTATCATTATTTGAAACAGTTAGTCAAAATAATCCTGATTTTCCTCACGTATGAATGACTGCACAGCTTAGCAAATTGTACCAAAGTTCGGGGTGGGGGTCGAGACACCCAATCAACCCCTGTCGTCACGTCCCTGTTCAACTGACAAGTTCCGTGTGTTCTTCACAACATCTTCGGAATTTGATTCAGGAGGCCTAGAGCTGTCATGTTTAGATATGCTTGCCATCATCAATAAACACACTTTAACTTGAAAAAAAGATGCGATTAAGTCGGATTGGCAGCAAATTATGTGCCGTGTATACACACATAGAAGAACAGCATGACTTTCACAACAAACATGCACTTTATAAATATAAGATACAAATGATACTTGTGTCAAATACATGAGCCATGTTTGACGCTGGGGGAGAGTTTCGGAGACCACGTGGATTTCAAAATCTGACCTAGAATCCGAAATTAGCTCCGCCCCCCGTAATCGGCTTTGGATTCTCAATCCGGATTTTAGCGAAATTACGGCTCTGGAGATATTGGTCGACCTCTGCACCCCCACCAGGACTCAACTTCACCCTACTAATTTTCTTTCTTAATGTCTCCTCTAATTTTTTTCACTTGTTAACCGGGGGGGGGGGGGGTCGCGAATTTTTTTTTACATATATAGGGCGAAAAAAATGTTTTTCCCCCTCTCGGGGACCCACCACCCCTCTACCTGCAATTTTTTTCTTTTTTTTTCCGCCCAATTTTTGGGACCCACCCCCAAAATCTTACAAAAAACATAAAATATAAACAAAATCATAGCCTAGCAAAGAATTGTTCCGTTTCTTATTATTTAATACTATTCCCAGCATTTTAATAAACCTCTAAACTGCTCTAAAGGGAGATAATTCTAGTTGTATAAAATGTGGAAATGCTGAATGCATGCACTTAAAAACATTTGGGCATAATGCCATAAAACATAATAATTATGAGGTAATACATGTCCTGATATCCTCAATAACTTCATATTCTTATATATAATAGTATAAGATGTTTTAGAGCCAATGCCCAATAGTAATACTGTAGTAATAGGGGTAGAACAAATTTCATCTCCCCTATTTCTGTGATATATATATATATATCTGCACATGGGTATGATGGGACCCAAGGAAAGTCACACTCACAGCAGCTCACAGTCTAAATACATGTATGTATGTCATGTTGGTGTGCAGATTGACATATACCAATATTAGTGAAGAATTGGTAGTATTATTAACTTATTATCAGAGTATAAAGTTTAGTTTAAAGCCAGCGGAGATATCACATGGAAACCCATTATAAGAACAAGCATCCTGGATCAGACTGTCCAGTTAAGATATGTGACTCTGAGAAAGTTCGCATGAAGAGAGTTGCATAGATTACCTGTGCAGTTTGATCCAGGTTAGTATGATTTATAATTAGTTTCAAGAACAAAGTTCATATTAGTCATGTTTATATTCTAGCTTTATGTTCCATATGGAATAAGTTGAGAGTTTAATACCAAAGCTACTTTTATAGTTACATTGCTCTATCCTGCTATATCCTAAATTGAATATCAAAGCAACCAATAATGAACAAGCAACTAATAATTACAATACCATATGTATTGTCAGTCAAATAACTGGAACTCCAAGAT
The DNA here is from genome assembly GCA_032622095.1 of Siphonodentalium dalli. Classification (NCBI taxonomy): domain Eukaryota; kingdom Metazoa; phylum Mollusca; class Scaphopoda; order Gadilida; family Siphonodentaliidae; genus Siphonodentalium; species Siphonodentalium dalli. The sequence goes on from CP136068.1 coordinate 69,604,718, forward strand.
ATACTAACTTACTACATGTATCTGTACAGTACGTAACTGCTTAGACTTGTGAATAATAACTGTGGTTGAATTAATATCACAAAAGGCTAAGCTTTCATATTGTTATCCAAATAGTATGAACTTTTTGTATGAGTTATTTTGTTTTATAGTTTTAAACCAGTGGAATATAGTGGAATTGTTATTTTTGTTTGTATCATCAAGTTTATCGTGATAACAAATAATATCCATTATGTGGATTAAGAACAGAAGATGGTAATCATTTCATAATTATGCTTATATGCAAGCATTGTCGACTGATCGTGTCTGAGCATATAATTATGTTATAACAGTAAACAAATTTGTCAAAAGTAATTGCAAAATTCATCAATATAAACTCAGCTTTATATTTTGTTCAAACCCTTAAAGGGATACACATGTGTGTGTATATATAGCTATAACATACACTTTGACATCCAATTGAAAGGCTATCTTGGATATGCATATTATAAATGTTTGTTCTTGTGTTTTAATGTTTGTTATATGATTTGTTGATATATATATAATATATCTTTCATCCGTCGAAATCGTGGTACATTAATTTTGACATACATCAGCATACATCAGGGTAGTTTCCAGGTCAGTTTTTGGTACCTGTAACAGGTATGGGCGCCCAAACTCCAGGTGCCAAAAAACAGTTAGAAAGAGAATATAAATACTCAGATATTTTGTTTTTGACCATTATTACTACTATAAAACAAACACAACTAACACTAAATCATCAAATAAAGCACTAAATTGTCATTTTATGGCAGTACTAGGGGGAGGCCAACTCATACTCTCCCCCAACTTAGGGCTGTGGCCTTCAGATATGACTTTGGCATATAAAACAGGTGTCTCAAATAATTACTAGAAACTACACTGGCATACATACACCCCTAAATGGTAGTTAGTTCTGGTTAGTATGTTTTAAATAGTCTAGTGTGTCATATGGTTGATATTAATAAGATTACATGAGCACAAAAACAGTGATTTTAAGTGGAGGAAAAAAATTGCATTTTTGGTCATTTACGCATTTTTTCCGGGTCCAAATGACCCACCCACCCCCGCCCTATATATGGAATTTTTGTGCGCGACCCCACCCTGTGTTAACAAGAAAAAAAAGTGGCCGCAGAGACTCCAGACAAGATGGCGTCCATCATGGCGGCCATTTTTTTTATATGCACCAGGTCTCTTTGATCGCCATTATAGTAAAGATGATAGCACATGCGGTCTTGTATTCCCCTCGATTCGTTATGCTAATATACAACCCTTACAAATTAGCCAAAAATCCGACACCAGAATCCAATATGGCGGCCAAGATGGCCGCCGAAATGTGAAAATATGCTATTTTTCTGACATGTTACCACCTTTTGTTTGTCTCTATGGGAAAATGTTAACATCTTTGCGTCATGTTATACATTTATCGTATAGAGGAGTCATTGGCGAATACATGGGGACCATAATATACATTCATTGCGGGATATTTTTGTCCGTTATCACGTTTTCCCAAATGCCGGTATAGTAGGTCAAAGCCGAATCTACGTTAATAACGCGATGTAATGTTTCGAATCAATGAATGTTATTGCCATTATAACAACACCCATGCATATATACGTGCAGGAGATACTCGAGCTAGGATTCCTCTTATACCTGAGTTGAGGAATATTTACCCAAATCCAAGATGGCGGCCAAAATGGCCACCAGAAATAGAAAAATCGCCGAACATCGCTGATTTTAGCATCAGTGAGTATTATTGTCATGACAACTCCACACCTGCTTCCTATTGTAAGTTGGGAACATTTAGGCGAAGAACTTTCCTTGTACCATATCCAAATAAAAGTCCCCCAAATCCAAAATGGCGCCCACAATGGCGGACAGATTTTGAAAAATCACCGAAATTCCCTTATATTCACATCATTGGGCATTATTGTCGAGACAACTCCATCCATGCTTACAGTTGAGTTGGAAATACTGAGGTGAAGTAATTACCTCACATCTCATGCAAGAAATGGTTTTCCAAATCGAAGATGGCGGCCAAAATGGCGACCGAAATTTGAAAACACGCCTACATTCCTTTACTTTCTTAGGATGGGCGTTATTGTTTCGCGATTTTACACACCATTACATGTTGATATGTATGAATTATTCATTAGGGTTTGGCAAGTGGTGCTCACAGTCATTATGGCGGCCAAACTGGCGGCTTGAAATTGAAAAGAAGCCGATATTATCACATACTAATTTCAACTTTTTGTCATAATATCGATTTGTATAGACGGAACGGTACATAATATAAGCCATCTATTAGTTCCAACGTAAGTCGTAGCCTTTTGGAAGGATGAAAACCCACAATCGCGATGTGGCATTTCAAAATCCATTCTCCACTAAGGGCTCATACTGGCCGTAACCGTATATAGGTGCGCCGAATAATCATGTTATGATTTCCAAAAATCAAAACAACAGTACCTAAGCTTATTCTGAATTGCCACATTTAGCATTATCTAGACCCGTTTCCGTCTCTTCGTCAGATTAATCTATCTCGCTCACAACAACAGTTTACTACACTTCTTTGTAGAAGGGTCGCACTAATCGGAATGTTTCAAACAATACATATGCCGGTGTCCAGCTCACGTGTTTGTTTCGAAAGCTTGGAATTCTTAGCGAGCTTCATTCGTGGTATAGCTTATGGTATAATTCAGATGCTACATATGGGGTATATGCGTCATCGTGTGCGATACACTATAAAGGTATTCGGTCGATGCGTATACCAGCTTTCAGAAGGACCTATATATCTGCGTATTGTCAGCTTTGGTGACCTAATAGGGATAACAACGTGTACACCTGGTGATCTTCCCAAACAGCCACTTATCAATATATGGTTCATCAATTCACATACTCATCTAATGCACTGGCGTATCCCGACAACTTCTGCATATGGCTTCGAATGTTGAAAGCCCGACATTTGACGGATGCAATTCTGCTAAGGCGTACAGAAGATCATAATGCATAATATACCCAAACTCCTTGAACATGATCATAAGAACAAGCTTGTTGGCGTCCAGCAATCGTCTCACCGAATAGATCCAAGCAGATGATAACAATACACACGGTGCTAGTTTGTGGGCATGTGTCATGATAGTGGAAATGAAATTGGACCATGACTGCACCACCCCTTATTTTGTTATGTTTTAGATTCAGACTTGATATCATGTGTGGCTTTGCTTTCCTTGTATTCTATGATTGTATGTTCCCATCCGTTTGGAAGCCGTTCTTAAACAACGAAACAACTGGACCAGGCGTGTGGCATTGGCTACTGCTGTATAAGCCCCATCAAGACTGGGGTGTAGTCTTAAAGGCGATACCCTTGATAGTTGGTTGATATGTCATACTCACGCTGGGTGCTATGGTTCAAGAAAGTACAAATGCCATCAACAAAAGGGTGAAATGTTCAACGCAAAGAACACCCAGAGGAATGTTACGTTGATGAGCTCTTGCATTCAGTTCAACAAACGTTGGTACACCAATTGATTTCTTGGTAACATCACCATTGCGACCATTTTCCTGCATGAGACATTAACTACTATATTCTAAAGTTATATATATAAAGCTATATAATCATAAAGGTCGCGTTCCCCAACGTCCACAGCCATTGCCATCGAGACTGTAAATTGTTCTTTAAATACATAGTGAAATAAATGCACCACAGTTCCTGACATTTTCTTGAATAATACCGCCCACATACTGACACTAACCATGAGAGAGGATAAAAAAAATGCATACATTCATGCTATAAAGACATTATCCTTTAGTCCATCCGACTGTTTTGAGGGAGGCTAGCATAGTATTATCCAGACACAAATGTACGTAGTTGAATCAGAAAGGTTTTGAAACGGATGTGGAAATACAGTCTTACCACACCAAAAAAAAACTGACACGCATGACATGCACCATGTGTAGGGGTGGTGTATATCATGGCGCATGTTCACAAACTAGCATATTTCATACAAAATGTCATATTTAGCAAATATTTAAAATCGTAAGCTAGACACCGGAAAATGAATTGTTTGAAACGTTATGATTAGAGGGACCCTACTCCAAGGAAGTGGTGAATACTTTGTCGGTGTGAGCGACCTAGATTTATCAGACAAAGAAATGGAAGCTGGTCCAGATAATTATGGACGTGACGTGGCAAATCAGAATCTGTTATCAGTTAATTGTTCTGATATAACTATTCGGCGCACCTACGCTTACGGCCATTATCGGCGCTAAGTGGAGAATTGATTTCGAAATGACACATCGCGATATTAATTGTGGTTTTTCATCTTTCCAGAAGGATACGAGCTATCTTATGCGTTTTGTTACCTTTAAGTTGAACTAGTAGATGATTTATGTACAGTTTCGTCCATACATACCGATATTATGACAAAAAGTTGAAATTAATATGTGAAAATATCGATTTCTTTTCAATTTCTAGCCACCAATTTAGCAGCGATCTTGGCTGTGAGTATCAATTGCCAAACCCTAAGAATACTTCATGTCACTATTCCATATCAACATGTAATGGTGGATAGAAATCACGAAACAATAACGCCCATCGTAAGAAAGTAAAGGAATGTAGACTTGTTTTCAAATTTCGGTCGCCAATTTGGCCGCCATCTTCGATTTGGAAAACAATTTCTTGCATGAGATGTAATGTAATTACTTTACCTCAGTATTTCCAACTCAACTGTAAGCATGGGTGGAGTTGTCTCGACAATAATGCCCAATGATGTGAATATGAGGGAATTTCGGTGATTTTTCAAAATCTGTCCGCCATTGTGGGCGCCATTTTGGATTTGGGGGACTTTTATTTGGATATGGTACAAGAAAAGTTTTTCGCCTAAGTCTTCCCAACTCACAATAGTAAACAGATGTGGAGTTTTCATGACAATAATGCTCACTGATGTTAAAATCGGCGATTTTTCTATTTATGGTGGCCATTTTGGCCGCCATCTTGGATTTGGGTAAATATTCCTCAACTCAGGTATAAGAAGTATCCTAGCTCGAGTATCTCCTGCACATATATATGCATGGGTGTTGTTATAATAGCAATAACATTCATTGATTCGAAACATTACATCGCGCTATTAACGTAGATTCGGCTTTGACCTATTATACCGGCATTTGGGAAAACGTGATATCGGTCAAAAATATCCCGCAATGAATGTATATTATGGTCCCCATGTGGTCGCCAATGACTCCTCTATATGATAAATATATAACATGACGCAAAGATGCCAACATTTTCTCACAGAGACAAACGAAATGTGGTAACATGTCAGAAAAATAGCATATTTTCACATTTCGGTGGCCATCTTGGCCGCCATATTGGATTCTGGTGTCGGATTTTTGGCTAATTTGTAAGGGTTGTATATTAGCATAACGAATCGAACGGAAAACAAGACCGCATATGATATCATCTTTACTATAACGGCGATCAAAGATACCTGGTGCATTTTTTTTAAATGGCCGCCATGATGGACGCCATCTTGTCTGGAGTCTCTGTGGCCAATTTTTTTTCTTGTTAACAAGTTAAAAAAATTAGAAGAGACCTTAAGGAAGAAAATTAGTGGGGTGAAGTTGAGTCCTGGGGGTGCAGAGGTCGACCAATATCCCCTGGACTAAGAAGCAAACTCCATACAGCGCCCTCTACGCTATCGCTGCATGGAGTTTGTCCGAGAAGTTGCGATTGGTAGGCCTACTCCAATCAACAGAAACATGCGAATTTGACCGATTCAGCTATATAGTGAAAATATGTAGTGCTCATTCACTCGTGTGCCGTAATCATGCAGGAAACCGACCCGATGGTAGTTCGGGGTATATCCCTAGTTGAACGAGGCCCATAAGTTCGCCAGTCCCTCTGTCAGTCTAGCCTTCCGTCCACGGGTACGAGCATATATATCACCTTGTAACTCGGTGTTAACTAATTGTTGGATTTTGTTGTTTGTTTGTTTTATTTTTCCAACACAAATAAATTATATGCTAATATTATCACTCTCATGTGGTGTTTGGTGTTAGGATATAACGTTGACAGCGGGTATATATATAGCCTATGGACGTACCATTTAGCAAAACTACGCTAATCGCACACGACACTCACATTGGTGGAGTGAGAAATTACATTTTAAAATATGGAGAACCACACACGCCATGCATTGACCTTTAACGCATTTTCAGATCTAGATTGACAATTTTCATGAATTGAAATCTTGGATATACATGTATATATTTATGTTAAATGAGGAAAAACATTTCTACTCTAACTGTCCTCAACGAACAACTTAAATACTACTAAAACATTGAATGTCTCAGCACAAGTCACTTGGTAATCAGTAGCGCTCATCATTATAAAACAGGATGGGAAGACTTGAAACCACTGTTAACATATCAATAAGTCAACAGAAAACTGGAAGGAAATTGTTTACATCACCGTCAATCCCAAATTCAACTATATTATGTTTTTGCATGCATATAGGCAAGAATGTGGGGATGAAGGAAAATCTTGCTCACATGTATTCTCCACTGAGATGGAATGCTCCTCTCACACCCGACGACAATAATAATATATCAACATGCAAAATTTATTTGTTATTATAATTATAAAAAGTTTGATGCACAAGCAATAATATACCAAACATATAATTTATACTTTATGTACAATAGAATAAATCTCAAGTTGTGGGCACTCATATTGCATTTACATGAATGTATCATTGTACCGGTACCGGTATGTACATTTATTTATGAGATATGCATATCAGGATCCTAATAAAAATAAAAATAAAAATAAAAATGGCTACATATTAGGCAGGAAACGTGTAAAAAAATTGGGGTATTATATAGTTAAGTCTTATCTTAATGTGTGAGACTGTGAGAGCTGAACATTAGGAGTCACTTTAAAGATTATATTTTTTTCCCTGCCAACTTCCACAATTTGGTATTGGGCGCAGGTTTAACCAGATGGGCGCTGTTGTCATTCTTGGACGCAGGGGGAGATAATTAACCGGTATTATTTTCAAAATGGCTGCCGCCATGGGATATGATTCGGTGTCGGATGAAGAATGGGTTGTTATACGCGCTCGGGAGTATCTTAAAACAGATCAGTATGCAGCAAAAGCTTGGATGATCACTGCCACTTCACTATTTCCTAACAATTTCCACATACAGGTTCTTATTCAAAGTTATTGTTCGATTAACTTAATAAAAAGCACCACCCGGCACCCCCCCCCCCCCCCCCACGCAACGGAAATGGTCACGGTCACCCCCTTTCGTTCAGTTGGGTTCCCAGCGTTTTTTAATTTTCATTTGGGTACGGTACCCAGCTTTTTATAAAATTTACATTTGGGTACCCAGCTATGAACAGGTCGGGCACACATAAAAAACGGTTTACGTAGCTCGTACTGAGTACCGTACTGTACAATCTGTAGTGTAGCCCGATTGAGCTACGTTTTTAATGTGATTTACACACCTCCATCGATTACCGCCATACCACGAAAGAAGCGCATTTCAAATTTTCAGTCATTAGTTGTGTGCCACTATCACGTTTACAAAGAAGCAAAAAATTCAACGACTCACCACGGCTTAGGCGCAATTAACGATGTTTTAGTTAAAACCTGTTAACGTTTGGTAGTGTGTTTCCCGAAAATATAAGATTTTGTCATAAAAACTAGAGAAATATCCCTATGTTTTTGCAGATTATTTCTTTTTGAAGGTTAAGAACGTCCAGTTCATGTGGCTTACCTGATTGGATAAAGCGAACAGCTTCACTTGGAGACGACTATTTGTGAAATGTATTGCGAACGCCATTCAGAGAAGACAAGTACGGAAGCACGATTCACAACCCTACATGTACTTTGAAATTTGGAAGCACCTCGCGTAACATTACAGTTTATAAACTTTATATACAATTTGGTTGTCCATTTGTCGTTCCGTACATTCCAACAGGTAGATTTTACATTGAAATCCCATTAAGAACGTACCATTAATCCCCTGCATAAACGCAACCAATCAGATTATAGCTCACAAACGGGTGTTTGCGAACACAATTGCGAACTGGACTTCCTTAAATTGGATGAAGATTTTCATTTCATCAACAGATTTTGATGATTCGCTCTTACTGTTTCTAGTGGTAAATTATCCATAACAGAATGATTTTGAATCGCGCAAAAGGTATTAAAGCCGTGGTGAGTCGTTGAGTTTTTTGCTTCTTTGTAGACATGATAGTGGTACACAACTAATGACCGAAAATTCGAAATGCGCTTCTTTCGTGGTATGGCGGTAATCGATGGAGGTATGTAAATCACATTAAAAACGTAGCTCAATCAGGCTACAGTAGACAAAACGAGCTACGTAGACCGTTTTTGATGTGTGCCCGACCTGATGAAAGAAGTCTGCTAGACCACAGTTAATGAGTTACTGGACATATCACATAAACTATGATAAAGACTAAACTTTAAAGTCCCAAAATAAGGGTTTAACTTTATTATAAATCGGTATCCTAATATAATATACTCAAGTTATGCAGGCTTAACCAGGACGTGTATATCTCAAATAAAAGCACTAAACACAAAATACCCGGCATATGTCGCCTGTTTCCTATAAATAACATACTCAGCTACAACACGATCTGCCGTGATAAAATCGTTCCGGACGCCAAATTAATGGAGTTTAAAAATTTTTTCACCATTAGCGACGAGTGAGTCGCCGCCATCCATGTTTTCCTATACTTATTCAATCCCTGGTGTCTGGAGCCACAGTTTCGCAGAAATTGCTACTACTTACTACTGGTGGGGTCTAGGTCACCTGAAACAATATTTTTCAAAACTCAGAAGACATCCTCTAAAAATGCACAAATTCATAACTAACCTTCTCTCAATAAACATGCCACACTCATGGTGTCAGAAAACACTGGTACTCTATTCTAAGAAATTTTCCTCTGACATGGAGCCATTGTATCAGACTCATATGGGTCTAGCCACAGTTACTGGACATAAAGTCCCAAAATAAGGGTTTAATTGAGTTTATAAATCGGTATCCTAATATAATATACTCAAGTTATGCAGCCTTAACCAGGTGCCCGGACAAACATATCTCAAAAATCACTAAACACAAAATACCTGGCATATGTCGGCCTGTTTCCTATAAATAACATACTCAGTTACAACTCTTCAGTGATAAAATCGTTCCGGACGCCAAATTAACGGAGTTTAAAACATTTTTCACCATTAGCCCTCCATGATTTCCTCATGGAGCCACGGTTTCAAATGATCAGTGGGGGGGGGGGGCAAATAGGGGACCACTGGGTGTGAACTTTCCAACTGTTGGAAATTTCCAACCAACCTGACACTGTCTATTTGGTATATTTCCAATTAATAGCAATTCCATACCAAAAATTTGGACTAAATATGGAAAAGATTTGATAGAGTTGGTCTAAAACAACAAATATCCCATTAATTAGTTGGAAAATCAACCAACTCACAATTTCAACCTATAAGTGGTGTAAAATGTCCAACAAAGTTGGAGGGTGAGAGTAAGACCCCCTCAAACTCCCCCTGTCGCCACGTCCCTGGGTGGAATGATTTTGATCGGCAATATTAAAAACAATACCAATATGACAATAAACTGATTATGGTAGTAAAATTGAGCACATGCTCACTCAGAATACTTTCGGATTTGGCATAGTAAAAAGCACTGGACATGATGAGGTTGGGAAAACATACAAAGAATTTCAGGTTTATTGAATTATGCAGACCAAGAGCTGCTTTACATATACACAATGGCCTTTTATTGAGGGGGAAACATAATTTTCTTATTTAAACTTCTCACAATAACACCCCCCCCCCCCACCCCACCCCCTGAGCTCAATTGCTGAGCATGGTAGACTTTCTCACACCAGAAAGGCACAGGAGCCTTGCGATTGTGCACTGGACGATTAGCGATTTCGGACAGATTTAGCAGGAGCTGTGGGCCCCCAGTGTGACCTGGCATGGCTCCTTCTGACATATAATAAGTTAAAACTGTTAACAATATAATACTGCATCAGAGTACCTTCAATCCTTGGTAGGTACATGGGTGTTTCTCAGCGTCACGTATGTTACACTGAACCCATTTTGAAGAATAAAAGAAGTTACTGTTTGAAAACTGAACACTGATATCAACAATTGTTTAAGTGTCCAGATAGTCAACAGTATATATAATCATAATAAAATAGCAGATCAGTGGATTGGTGGTGTTTTAAAATTTTATGCCAAAACTGAAGTCTGTCACGTACGTTACATGCAAAAACACACTTTTTCGCAAACTATTGGTGTCATTCATTGTTTCTGTGATTTCTGACAACTATATGTCATTTCCAATCAACTACTAGTGACTCGGGCTCACTTTCTTTTGTTTTCAAGAATTAATTTATCTGCAGAGCCTCAAATTGTTTTGCAGTAACTCTCAATCTGTTGTCACGTACGTTACATTGAATTGTCACGTACGTTACATCTTCAAGTCATGGACAATGTTTTCATGAAAATAGCTTTATAATGCAGACATTTATTTGTAAAATTATTTTATTACCACATTTATGTTAAATTGTAACACAAAAAATGATTATCCAGAGAATGACAAATCCCAATTCTTTCAAATGGTATAAAAGTAAATAGACACTCTTTTTAATTTAAGAGTGTCTATTTTCTTTTATACCATATGTAAAATAATGTAAGTATAATAAAATGAATCATGTCTGGGGTAAGGGAAGTTGTGTGGATAGAAACACACTCCTTCGGCCCCACTGCCTTATGGCAATATAGCTATATATGTACATATTAAGTGTTTCTATGCATTGCATGTAAACTATAGTCTATAGTTTGGATATCATAAGAAATCTTAAGATGAAAATTTTCAACCGATTTTTGTGAATATCTTGCTGAAAACATAAATTTTCTAAATCCTAAGCCAATGGTATTGCATATTTGGGTGAAGTTTATATTTCTTTTCCTATGTTCATCTAAAAATAATATCAGTAATAAATCTACCACGGGCCGCTTTACAGATAATATGCTAAGTTATAACAGTATGTAATCTTAGAAATCACACCAATAAAATAATTCCCATATTCACTAAAATTGTGCAGATATCCTATATTTATTCATTCCTTAACCCTTTCACGACATGAGCTGCGCTGGTGAACAAATTCAACCACATACAACAATGTTATTGATACCACCACAATGTGAGCCTTTAAACATATAAATAATGGACAACTAATGTCAGAATAGCGCTCTTTGATTTTCACTGCCTATCATTTGGGCCCCTGTTCTAATAAATAGCACTGGAATTAACAAAGTCATAGAATTGAAGGGTTAATTTGACATGCATGATCTATATGAAATTGCTACACTTTCTGCTGAAATATTGTTACATTGTGTATGTGTTATGCTGTAGTACAGCTGTACTGTATGAAATATAAATTGGGAGAAATGCTAACCAACTATTAGGCAGTTTCTGGAACTCTGGGTAACTGAACAGTAAGAAGTAACTGGCCTAGAGCTGCATTTCAATAATTTGACAATAAATGATAAAACATGTTTGTTTCACCATGTCTGGAACAATTTATTTCAAGAGATTGCACAAATCACTTATAACCACTAGAACTAATGTATATTAGCCAATCTGCTGGTAAACAATGGAGATGTAGATGTCAAATCATGTAGCTTAAGTGCTTCTGTTAGTAGGAGCATCATAGTATAGAACAGACGGAAGGGGCAATTGATGTTTAGTTGCAATAAATTAAAATGTAACGTACGTGACGTCACGTGCGTTACATAACTTATAGAGTATTTAAGTGTCTTTACCTACAACAAGCACACTTTTGATTAACCGTCATCATTTTCCAATCCATTTACTTCAGACAATAATGCAACTGTTATATTCCTTTACATAGTTTTCGTGTAATAAGAATACTAAACAGTTCATTTTTGTCACGTACGTTACAGTTAAACTCATAAGGTGTATTGTGTCATATCAAGAAATTGATGCACTGTTCTTGGAAGTAGTATGTTTGATTATAGTTTTGACTACTCAAACAATATAAAATGAGATAAAACTATGGCCTGGTGTATATTAGCAACTATTTTTTCATAATACTAATTTAGAAATAGATTTTCACAAGTATTTGAGACTTTTTGTCCCCTGTGTCACACATGCATAACAAGAAATATTCTGGCAAACTGGAATAAAATTTAAATTTTTCAAACAAATCAGAGTCTTCACAAACAAATTAAAAAAAAATCACAATCTTAGGACAAATTCAAATTTTTACCCTTCTGGTTGACATTTTTTGAGAATCACCCACATGTAGATCTGGTCAACATACCACGTTGTTCATAAGTAAGCACACTGCAGCAATTCTAAAATAACTCAGTAACTTTTATCATTTCAGTTTGAAGCATACCAACTAGAGAAAGGCAACAAGAATGTCGCAGAGGCTGCCAAAATGCTTAAAAATTTGTGAGTTTTAAAGATGTATTCAGGGTTACAAGCCTAAATTTATATCAACAACTTACACATCAACTATTGGATTTGTTCAACTAAAAGTAATGCTTAAACCCTTTCTTTATTAAATATTCATTGACGAGTGGTTCACTTAGGAAATGTTCAGATACTACGGTAAGTAATTGTCTGAATGTTTCCCACCAATGAATATGAATCCTTCTGGTTTTGTTTTATCTGTTTTTTACCCCCATGACCGTCCAACTGGACGGATATCTCAACCACCGGTTGTGGGATCTCGATAAAATTTGCTATGGCTATTCTACTATGAGGACAATCAGGACATTCAATGGGTGTTCCATTCTTGAATTATTCATCTTTGTTTATATCAGCCACAGGTTATCAGATCTCAATGATATTTGGTAGGGATGTTCACCGCTATGAGGATATTCAGCTTGGTTTAGGCCAAAACAAAATATACATTTGTTTCTGGTGACATGCAGGGGGGCGCCAGAAACACAGATCTATTTTATTTTCGCCTTATCTGAAAATGTTGATTTTTGGGTCTGCCTGCTTGATTATCTCAGCCATATGTTATACCGGTATGTATGCCAACACTAGGGAGTATGCACCAGGTGTTTTGTCTGTTTTCTGCTTTTTTTTCTAAATGAATAATATACCATTCCACTGTATACTTTTACAACTGAGTGGGGGAATCCATTCAGTGTACATGTATATAGAAAGGGTTAAAATTATTGTGATAATTATTACTGTCCATCTGTTCTGAATGCATACCTTCATTCATTATTTTTCATACTGCTCCTCCATACTGGCCGGGCCTATATGTAGGACGAGTCAAGAAAATGTGCCCAGAAAAAAGTTTTGTTACAACTATTCGGGGACTACGGGAACATTGCATTTGTTGATGGAAAATAACCTGCCCTATCATAATATCAAATGTTCCCAGACCCAGACTTGCACATTTTTGTAAAAAAGTTACTTTTGTTGACATTTTTCATGTGATTCTTCACTAAAATATTTGCAAAATTATTAAGCCAAAACCTGGCAAGTAACCTGGCAACGTATCCAGACATGACTTTTTTTTAGAAAAACACTTGAATCTCATTTCATTTATGCTAGATACATCACTTCGACCATATATGTGACACACAAAATTCTCCAGGGCATGCAAAACTGCATGATCCGGAAAGTTGCCAATCATTACCCAGTACTGTCAAGGTATACATATATTCGGTGTTGTCGAATGCGATTTGAAGCGGTTTGATCTTCCCCTTTCCGTGGAAACAACTGACAGTATCACACCCACTGAAAGGTGATACCCGAGAAGCATCAAACATTTGTTTTCTCCTAGAATGCTCCTAATACTGTCACATTCCTCAGTTAGCATCCAGACTGAATGTACAATACCGCTTCTTTGTTGAAGTATTGCACAATACCCAATGCAATTACATACATGTCGGTGTCGTTGCTGCGAATAATAGCAGTTCCACCATCTCTTGTAGCATGTGAGGCATGTAGCACAAGTCGCGTGTCAGCTTCCTCGTGGGCACAGGGTGCTAGATCGCAAACCGACTCTACACAAACTGAGAACATTGTCACGAACAACGAACAATTGGCATTCGCGACCATGTGCCAGGATAACTGTAACATCCTTAAACATGCTCGGCGATAATGTAGGCCATTGAACAAAAAACCAGTGAATTGTAGCATAGGCCTATTATGCAGATTTAAACAATAAAAGTTAAGATATGACTCCATTATGTAGGGTCCTGCGAATATTCGATATTCGATTCGAAAGTCAAATTCGATTTGAATTCGAGGCAAAATTTCCAACTCAAAATTTTGAATATATACTATCGAAAAAGTAGGCTGTTTTTAGGGACAAGTACTTTCAGTTTCAGAGCGTTCCTTGACACTTGACTAACTTATGTCTGCAAATTGCATTTTAGTCCTGTCTTGTTTTGCAAACTTTGTTGCATCTTCAAGTTCATAACAACGGGTGTTTCCGAATGACGATTTGCAATTTTGCATGTACATGCAAACTCTACAAATTTCTCTTGATTTCAGTTCCGATAATCCGTTTAGTGGTTATATATTAATCGTAGTGATGGCCGCATGGATGTAATGATCTGTTTTTTTCTCGACAATTATCAATTGAAGTTAATAGTATCGCGAACGATGATTGATCACCGCATAAGTTATGATGGAACTTCATAGAACGTTTCACAAATCGTCTAGTCGTTGACAAAACTTGCCTAATTGAGAATGCAACACACGAGTATGATTCGATTCAATATTTCGTTGATTCGATATTCGATTCGATCAAAATCTACAATTCGCAGGACCCTACCATTACATTGTCCCTTTAATATCTATATTACAAAGTATTCCGTAAACGCCGTGTAACAATTACATGCTTTTTTATATATATAACCCAAATTGGCGATGACATTACGCTTATAAGTTATTACCCGCTTTGGTTGCGATGTGTCCACTTCCTATTCTGGGTATGAAAAAAAATCTATGATGACCTTGTAAGAGATACCAATTTTCAAAAATTTAACAGTTTTCGTGCTAATGAAATGGTGTTTTAATCGACATTAATAACTATTGTAGCTAATGGACTGGGAATTTAAAACACTCTTTGAGCAGAGTATTATTGATGGTAATAAATGTGTGGAATAGTTTCCACAAAAGTGACCAGACATCTCACTCTCCGGGGTATTATCAATGGCAAGCCATTTTTGGAGACAAAGTCTTTGTTTTATTTAAGCTCGCCTCTGGCGATTTTGTCAGCCCGCTATGCTCCGACTCGATGACGTGAATCGAGCAGCCGGTGTCCATATTTACATGTTGTATAACGATATAAAAACGCCGACTGAAACTATTTTATCTTTCGATGGCGTTCTGACAAAAAATGTGCAACTCCACGGCTGGGAACATTTTGCATTTTGAACATCCTATATAATATCTTAAAAATAAGCTAAAAATTATTTAGTCCCCTCATGGTTGTAACAAGAAGACACATTTTCTTGACTCGTCCTACGGCCTAGGAAGGGTATAAGCCGTACAGCGTTGACAAAGCTTGTCAAGGCCTGTTTTAAATTTTTACATTTGGGTATTTATTTGCATTTCAAAGAGAGGGTGATCTTATTTATTTATCGGGTAAACTTGTCAGTTATTGAACTCTTTCATGATGGGAGCTGCGCTGGTGTAGCATTAAAGATCCTATGCCAATGCATTCTCTTACATGTATATATGCGAGTCTCCCATAGGGAACCTTGCCTATATAAGAGAATGCACTGGCTTACAAGGTCAAGGTAAATATTGTTAGGCCAATGTATTCTCTTATATTTGCGAGGCTCCCTATGGGAGGCTCGCATATATAAGAGATTACATTGGCACAGTGTTTTTGAAAAATTTCGCGAAGCTCAAGTCATAAGTAAAGCTATTTCCCCATGAATGAGCTTCAAATGTCATAAATCTTTAATTCACCTGAAACATTGTTACTTGTAATTATTGGGTATTAATATATTGTTTGTTTATCTTGTTTGATTGTTTTTTTCTCTAAAACAGATTTTGCACTTTCCCACAAGAAACTTTACTGTGGGATGAGATCCGTGCGATACTTCAAGCCATACAGACTGAGGCTGTTGACACTAAGAACCAGTTCCTAACAGGTAATAACACAGTTGAAATCATAAAGGTACTCAATCCGATCAGATGCCTCTAAATTAATATTTCTTTGGCTTCGGGGGTAAAAAATATTTGAATCGAGTCGAGGAACCCACCCATCAAAGCTCAGAGTGATCAGATATCGATTTTTGAAGTTTGTTATTTCCCGAGATCTGTAATAATATGTGGCCCAGAAACATGAGGTAAAACGGAGGCTCTCTGACAAAATTGCAGATGAAGATGGATAACTCTAAAATCAAGTAGTAATACCAGGTAATACGGTCAAATTTCGTGATACTTTAGTGATAATACGGCCATATTTTGTTGAACAAAATGTTGATAAATAACAAGTTTTGGGAAATTTTAAACTATAGTTGACAGTGGTTAGCATTATTTTGTTGCAATAAATCGATTCTGATAACTAAAGCATATTTTGAAGAAATGTTGTTGTTGTATCTTGATAGTATGGGGACAGTCTGATCAGATTGTGTACCTTTAAATTTCCATTATTAGGCCAAAACAAAATATTATTTGAGTCTCAGATTCCACCGCATTTAAATAAATGGCCTGCATTGGACATTTTATTTTGATTTCATATTTAATTTTTCAAATTTTTTTGGTATGTTGGTACAGTTTATTTGTGATTACTTTTACTCTCGGGATCCAAATAAAAGAAGAATGCAGAATAACAGTATGAGGTGAAACATATCCCAGTCATTCCCAGAATCAAATAAGAGTAGGGCTAATAAAAGTATGCATGGAAAATATAGGCTATTCTCAAACACTCAGATTGTTAGCACCAGTTGTGGTATACATGTATACTTTAGAAATAAAAAAAGTCCTAATACATTGTATATAACTTTTGAATTAAGTGAGTATTTAGAGTTAATTCCTTGTAGTAGCTATCCCATAGTAACAAGATTTGTTATAGCAAGATTTCCATGTACCGGTATAACAATATTCAACCTATAATTTAATCATTAAAAATCCTTCCCTCCCCTCAGTTGCTCACTGCTTGCATTCAATTGTGAAACTACATGTAGTGTTACAATCTATATGACCTTCCATGACCTATCAGACAACTGGAACTACATGACATGGTGGCTGGTCACTCTTTTGCTAATTTCCAGAAATTAATAAACATAGGGGTCCAAATATACGCCGTAGGGGTGTGATTATATTGGGAAAAATAATAAATGTTCGGGTATGTTTATTTCTAGTTTATTTGTATACTTCTAAAGAAAAGAATAGAGAGGTTCTACTAGTGGCCTATTCCAGAAAATGTCCAATCATATACATTTACATGGTTCATTCTGATTGGGGGAACGGTAGAGTTAGTTATAATATAATCGACTATGGTGATTGATGAATTTATAACCAATATAACCTCTTCCAACTTCTGCAGAGTTATCCCTTCTGCAACCACACCCATTAGTATTATACATGTACTATTAAATTGTTGATTGAAATTCATGTAACAGGATGCTCCCTGATTGAAAAATCTTTTTTGTGTTCTCTCATATTCATTGATGTTATGATATGCTGAAAAATTAACTTACAAGCTGCAAGTGGCACCTCTAAAATCCTAGCCAATCAGGCAGTTTGGAAGCTACAAGTTCGCTTTCGTTAGATAGTTGTATTGGATCGTGGCTCTGGGTAACTGAGTTACATGAAACTTGTAGAGTATGACAAGACATGTTGGCATGTCGCATTCGGTTGAAATTTGAATGGTCTTCGTTCAACAAATTGTATGACGAAGATGGTCTGCATTATATGTTTGGAGATGAACATCTGCTTTGTCTTTTGGGGCATTCAGAACCTGTTATGATTTGTTCAGGATGCAAGAACAAATAAAAACAATTTCGATATTCCATACATTTTCATTGTGCAGTGATCGTCTTAGCATAGCTTCGCACAGTAGAACTTGTTTAAAACATTATTAGGTCGGGTTAAATACTAATGCTTGGCTGTGCTCAATTAATACAATATAATACCAATTCCATACTTCCCCATATATAGACTGATAACAATTGGGTCTTAAAAGTTACGCATTTGAAACTTGTCTTATAATCAGTATGGACAGCAAGATAAATCCTCTCCCGATAACAAAACAAACAAAATACCATGACGTACATCATCAGAAATGTGTTTTTCCCATGCTTGGCGTTAATCGTTTGAATGGGAACTTGTAGCTCATAAACTGCCTATTCTTGAGAATAAACTTGAACTATCACAGGCTTCAATTTTTTAAGTAAACTTAAATAAGATTTAATTTGTCTCTGCTAGACAGTCACATCCATTAAGATATATTATGGTAAAGTTGCTAACTCGGTTTTAATGTCTGTTGGGTGAGGGGTCCATAGTAGAATTTACTACTGCCCCCACCACACGGTTTTCGCAAATTTTCAGGATGCTCCACTCATTGAAGGGATCAGTCAAAAACAATAAAGTACACACTAATTACTTATTGATTAATCAGAGTATCAGAACAATTTCAACTTTTGGTGGCGGTGGTTGAATGTGGTATTGGTATGATTACCAGCTGTCGCCACATGTACATGTATGGTGCCAATCCATTACTCTCTTAGCATTAACACTGTTGGTATAAATACAATTCAAGAAAATGGCTCCAGCAGCAAAGTATCATGATTATTGTTCTGCAGTATATGTAAACTAGGGGTGAAATGATTAATCTCGATACATGTTTATTTTAATTCTTTCTGAAAAATCAAATCGCGATATGTTTTAACAGATGAATTGATATATTTTGTTGACTACATGTTGTACTATAGTGTCCACCTATTGAAAGGATGGATTCCATTGTATAGTGTGACTGAGCTCTATAGGAGTTTAGTATGAAATGGTATCAACATCGGATATTGTCAGATGCAATCAGCCCCATGTCAGGTCATTTTTATTTGAGCCTGACAGTATGTCTGACAGTATTTTTTGTGAGCATAACCACAAACATTTCTTATATTTTTATGTTTACCCATACCATAGTATGGTAAACATAGTGTCGTTGTCCGGATTGACCGCTCATCGTTAGTCCGTCCGTTCGTCTGTCTCTGTCTGTCTGTAGACACTTTACGCATGGTGCGATAACTCAAATATTTTATATCTGATCGGAACCAAATTTTGTATATGAATTTCTCAGCACTAAAGACAGATCGAGTTCGAATATGGGTGTTGATCCGACTATTTTTAACTGAGTTATGGCCCTTTTTCGAAAAATTATTCACTCTTAAAAAAAAATAATATATATATATATTTAGATTGAATTCCTTGCTCAATTTAACAAAACATAAAAAAATAAAAAAAATATATAAATAACAAAATATATAATAAAATAAAAAGTGATCCATAAATTCCAATAATTTGTGTTATGTAGATTTGTCTATAATAGTACATAACAGTATACGGTACTCTATAATTCAACACCAAAACTCTCATTTATGATTCCGATCATAGTAATTTACTATCGCCAAGGGATGGGTTAACACGTTCACTGCCACTACGAGTTAACTCATAGTAAAAGGGTTCATGGGGATGGCTACTACGATGTTAACTCGTAGTGGTTTCCATGCCATATAAATTACCATAAAAACCACAAGCAACATAGGTATACATGCCAATACATGCCCACCAACCCCTCTCAACTATTAAATATGCATACGTTGATTGGCTTTAGATACAGCACTTGCCATATTGTAATCCGAATGATCGTTTCGGTCAGCTATTAGCTCTGGATAATCTCGTCAATACACAAAGGACGATATATAAAATATCAGATCGGAGTTCACGATTACGAAAATAATGGAGTTTAATCTGAATAACACGTGCCGTGCGATGTTGGATTAAATATCAGTCTACAGATTACTAATATAATCTTATCGGAAAAAGGAAGAAGGAATTTGTATTTGGGGAGGGGCAACCCCGAGCTGTTGAAAGGCCTTTTCCTTCACCCCTCCGGAAATGGTATGAGTGAAGGCAACGGATTTTGTTACGGCAAAAGTTGATCGTTTGTGGTGTTATAAAATGTTTCAGTAAAGTCTCCATTAGTATTTAGTACTAATACGTTCGAAAATCCTAACATCGCATGGGACGCGCGATCCCGATTACAGACCAATGCCATCTAACCTTGAATCCCGATTGAGTACGTCAATATTCAAACGTGTGCGTATTACATGTAGATGCATAATTAGAGTTACTGCCCATGCATCGTTTGTGCCATTCACTGGTCGGACTTGTTGGAACACAAAGACATATATACATGCACTTACTGAGTATTTGATTCCGCATGTAGGCATGTAACTATATAGACATGGCTGACTGTGCACCCCGTGCAGGGACGTGAGACAGAGGGTGGGTGTTTTACCAGTAACTTTGGTCAACATTTTCAACAGATGGAAATTTCATGTCTGATGCAATAGTTGGAAATTCGGATAAATAATAGGTTGAAATGTTTCCGATATTTCAATTTTCTAACCTCTATATTTTGTGGGAAACTGTTTGTATAATTGCTGGACAGAAATAACCATCAGTTGGAATTATTGGAATAAGGGAGGTGTGAGGTTGAACATTATTATTATTGTGCACCTATCGTGCTTGAGTATGCTAATTTCTAACTAATCTGATATCTTCTACTGACATAAATAAACCAAATATAAAATCTGAGAATTTCGGTAGCTGTGTAATAAGTCACAGGTGTGGTTCTATGCTTATTACACAGCTACCGCACTTCTCAGATTTTATATTTGGTTTATTTATGTCAGTGGAAGATGTCAATAATAGTATCAAAAGCTCAGGTGGAAACTCGAGTTGTACATCAAGTGTATGCATATGTTTACCCAGCTTCAATGCCATGGACCGTGATCATTTATCGGTAAATTCAATCAAACAAATTAACATGAACACATATGTCTGCAACTAAGTTCAGTGATGTCCATAAATCAGGCCAGTATGTCCGATAGATTTCGTTGTGTTCAACATATTAGGTAATGTCAAGTGTTTCACTGGGTGTGATAAAGTCTAAAGCAATTATCA
Source organism: Siphonodentalium dalli (assembly GCA_032622095.1). NCBI lineage: Eukaryota > Metazoa > Mollusca > Scaphopoda > Gadilida > Siphonodentaliidae > Siphonodentalium > Siphonodentalium dalli. The sequence goes on from CP136068.1 coordinate 69,625,991, forward strand.
ATGCACAAAGCTGGGTTATCTGGACATGTACCACATACGTATCTGGTTTCCTTCCTCGCCCCAACGCGATAACACATCCGACATGGTTTTGTGGGTCGAACCTTTCGCTCTGTTGGTGGAAGTGACATCATGAAGTGGAAATCATTAGGGGTCACAACTGGTGCCGGCTGACGTGGTGGCGATGCGACAATGTTAGACAAGGAATCGCCAAAAAGATTCATAGTGACGGTTTCTCTAAACTTCAACATCGGCATCGTTCGGTGATGCGCTCCATATTTGTTGTACCAGATATGAGAATTTAGAATGAATACTTCGAGGATGTGGAGACCAATTTTCTTATACCATCGAATGGTTTTCCTCAAACCGCAGTAGTATGATAACATCTGATCAGAGCGGTCTATCCCAGACATCCCATTATTGTAATCCTTTATAATATTTGGCTTGACAGCAACATCTCCCTTCCTATTTTGTACATCAACCATCTCAACTTTATGCATGTTACTTATTGTAAGTACCTCGCGCTTGTCCTTCCATTTGCAAACGACAGTTGATAATAATCGCGCCCATACCGATTCGCCTTTCTTCAACTTTTTCTTCGTGACAGTCGTTGGATTTTCTTTTCTGTCTGAACGGAGGGTGCCACAAATGTAGGTTGATTTTTCCTTCATGTAGGATGTGAGCCCGACAGAGTTATAGTAGTTGTCTGTAAAGACTTTGTGACCTTTATCAAGATACCCATCAAGAAGATTGATTACTGTAGCACCAGACTGTCCCAATTGCTGCGAATCATCTACGGGTTGTCCACAATAAATGCGGATCTTCAAGACTGTACCATCTGACTCACAAAGTTCGTAGAATTTTGTGCCTTTTGTTTTTGATATACTGCCTGAATAACAATCGTCAACACACAGATCACGTCTAGGATAATACTCCGATGACATTGTTGTGTTTAGGTGGTTGCGAAGTGGCAGGACTTTGTACAGTCGATCGTCAGTGGGACCCTCGTTATCAGCAAAATGCCAAAATCGCAACATAAGCTGGAATCTATTGCGACTCATTATTTTACTGTACAAACCATTTTTGTACATGGATTTTGTGCTGCAATAATGTTCTATAGAAGGTAAGTTATTGGATCCCATGTGGAGTAGAATTTTTTCATTTCAACCAAATTGGTTGGTTTCCAGAAACGAAGTCGAGAACTTCTTCGAAGGGGGCGTTGTTTATTCACTTCTCTTTCCGCATATATATTTGTTTGCAAGACCATTAGTTCCAATATATCATCAGACAGGAAGACGTGAAAAAACTCACTTGGGTCAGCATCTGGACGAGGATGTACTAAGCCGGGTGTTTCGGTGAATTGAAATTGAGGTGGATCTTTTGGACATTGTGACCATGGGTTGTTTGAGTCCTGGTTTGTGGCATCTTGTCGTGTGGTACTTGGAGTTGATGTCCCCCTTCCACGAGAGATGCCCCCACTCATACGTACTCGTCCACGACGTGTAACTCCATGCTCAACCCCAACATCAGTTATGCCTGCAGGTCCAGCTTCATTGATAATAGAGGGAACTCGGTACGTCATGTCATTGTCTACATTATTTCCGACGTCATTTCTAGCAGCGTCCCCAGCAGCCATAGTTGCTAAACGTACATGTGTGCCCCTCCTCTCGTACGAGCGCCACCCCTGGCCAATGGGCGTCTGCGGCCAACACGTTGTATATTACGGCTGACACCTAGCTCATCGTCAGATGACGTTTTGTTATCTGTTTAACTACATTCACTCGTGTCCGGGTCGTACTCACTGTCGGTAGAAAGTATTTCCGACGAATCACTGTCCTCCGAAAAGTCCGACTCCACGTCCGTGGCCATCAGCATGTCAGTAACCTGTTGTGATGTGTAACGGACCATTTTTATGGCGCTCAAATTTTCCCAAGGACAAACTTATAAACAAACACGTGTCTTACACACGATATGCTTACGTCGGTATAGCACTGTACGTCATATAATACGTCGATAACGTAGTAGTCATATTCCTACGAGATAACTCGTAGCGGCACCAGCGATGAAACATTGGTAAATTCCATCCTGTGTGCCGACTACGAGTTTTCTCGTAGTAGCTTCATGGCATGTTTCAGCATGATCTAAGGCGATTCTGGCCGAAATATCACTCCTACATTCGTCAAATACGATCTACTATCGGCCAATCATGAAATCCCATGGTGGCATACTGGACGGAATTACCCATTGGTTTTCGGCAGTGAACGTGTTAACATCTGCCGATCGTGATCGGCCTCTCGTTCAAGAATGTGCTCACTACTTTGATTTATATGCTTATCACAGGCAATGAAGTCAGAAAATAAAAATGCAAATTTTGACATAAACAAAATAAAGGATGTGTTAAAATAATAGGCTTTCTCGTGTTATAAATAGAGCACATTTCGGTACAAATGCTGGGACCTAAACAAAAAATTAAACTGAAAATGAACTTGTTATGTGGGTTGGAAAATGACCAGTATGCATACAAAAATGTGCTGATGTAGAGATATTGTACATGTACTACAAAAATGTATAATTTCTGTAGGTGTACAGCAAGAAAAAAGAACATGAACTGATAGAAATAATTTGGTTTTGTCATATAGAAAATGGAAATTATCTTTGCGAAGTTACCAAAGTTAGAAAATATCAGACAGCCTCCTGTTAGCACCTGGCATGTGTCAGACAGCCTCCTGTTACTACCTGACATGTGTCAGACAGCCTCCTGTTAGCATCTGACATGTTTCAGACAGCCTCCTGTTAGCACATGTCAGGACAGCCTCCTGTTAGCAGCTGACATGTGTCAGACAGCCTCATGTTAGCACATTACATGTGTCAGACAGCCTCCTGTTACTACCTGACATGTGTCAGACAGCCTCCTGTTAGCACCTGACATGTGTCAGACAGCCTCATGTTAGCACCTGACATGTGTCAGACAGCCTCCTGTTAGTACCTGACATGTGTCAGCCAGCCTCCTGTTAGCACCTGCCATGTGTCAGACAGCCTCCTGTTAGTACCTGACATGTGTCAGACAGCCTCCTGTTACTACCTACCATGTGTCAGACAGCCTCCTGTTAGTACCTGACATGTGTCAGCCAGAAACCTGTTAGCACCTGACATGTGCCGACAGCCTCCTGTTAGCACCTGACATGTGTCAGACAGCCTCCTGTTAGTACCTGACATGTGTCAGACAGCCTCCTATTAGCACCTGACATGTGTCAGACAGCCTCCTGTTAGTACCTGACATGTGTCAGACAGCCTCCTGTTAGCACCTGAAATGTGTCAGATGGTCCCTAAAAATTTAAATCAGGATTGATGTGCTTATGTTTTCTAGAATGAACTATATGCCTACACTAGCAGTTATATTTACTGGAATGGCAGTCTGAGTTATTAACAAACTGAAACTAAGATTATTATTTCCATGGTAACCTGTGTGTGTCTTGTTTTTTTTTCTTCAGAAATGTTTGCAGCAATACCTACACAAGTGCAATGTCAAATGTTGCTTAGTATTGCAGTCAATATCAAAGATATACTTGAGCAGTGTCGTCTAATGCTTCTTGCTATGAAAAAGTTTCCGAATCTCGTCACCGAACATGGGGTAGGTATAGTCCATTAATTAAGTTCATGAATCTCGTCACCGAACATGGGGTAGGTATAGTCCATTAATTAAGTTTATGAATCTCATCTCTGCACATGTTACGAATATTTGTTCTCAATTCAACATGGAAAGAACATGTTAGATAGCAGTGCATGTAATTTTGGGCAAACAGAAAAGTTATGTTGATCTGCCAACAGGTTCCCTCAAATTCCAACATGATGCAGTAATGGAAGCCCTAGGCAGTGTTATGGGGTCTACCCAAGACCCTGTAGGCCCTTTCCTGTATTTGGGGCCATTTCTTAGAACTTTTTACTCAAAAAGATATGTTTTTTATCTGGAAATTCTTTCTCAGACTCATGATGGACAGCTGTTTTGAAAGTTTAGTCTAAAATCTGTTCAGTTTCAGTTCATCCTATCAGTTCTATCGATTTGCTTGAACAAGAGGCGAACGGTAAATCTTATTGCCCCAAATTTTGTGCCTGAAGATTACAACTAAGCACTGAAGGAAAGCCCTCCCAATTATGAACACAATGACCAGGTCTCGTGACTATCGTGTAACAAATAGGCCAAAAAATAAACAAATAACACCTCCACCGGTTGTCCGGCTATCTCTGTTATTAATGGAATTAAAATGGACGTCTGTTGAAATGCTAGCAATGTCCTGTTCCATTTTACGCTTGCTTTTTGCGTTAATCCCACGTCGGGCCATATGACACATGTCCACAAAACCATTTTACTCGCTACTTGCACACATGTGTTCATACAATCAGTGGGGTGAATATAAAATCTAACATGCTGATCTGTCTCCTAGAAACCGGTTACGGTTGACAGAGCAAGCTGCACTAACTTGAAAGGTCATTGTGTCACTCGCATATGCCCGACATACCAATCAGCTCACAATTTAGTCATCTGCTGCTAGCACTTTGACAAGCTCATGCTGACTACGATATAAAACTTTTTTAACCTTGTCTTTCAACAAAGAAAGAAGTCGATCATACTTATAATAACGTTTAACACATAGTTACAGTAAGCAATAGACCTAGGCCTACTAACACGGACTGGAATTTGATATCACGGGGTCAATTAGCTCTGGTAGGTTTTGATATGAAGATGATCAATGGACTCCAGATATATAGTAATAACAGTATTTATTGTTGAATTCCAAGCATATATTAGGTACACAAGTATTGAACAATCTATCGGGTGCCGATGAAATGCAATATATAATCCGGGTGCCGTGAAGAGAGAATAAGAACCGGGTGCCGTGAAGAGTGAAGTCTAAAGATGAATTGCTTAACTTACATTTAGAAGTTTTTATATATATATACAACTTAGTGAAACAATAGATTTGATTAGCCAAAGACGTGTGAAAGCCTGAAGCATACTAATTAACAGCAGGACTTGCCACCTGGACATTTAGAATAATAGGTGTAAAGATTTATGTCAATTGATAAGAGTTATATGAAGCTTGATTGGAGAATTAGCAATTAACGTGGCAAGCCTTAGTTAAGATGATAAAGATAAAGAACAATTGAGGCATGATTGATTGAAAGTAATGAACAGATTTGAGAGGAAATGAATATGAAGTAAAGTAAATAAGAAATAGTTTGAATGGGGGAATATGGCTTGGTGATAAAGCATCCCCACTCAACTTTGAAGCGTCCCGCTTCAAGAACTCAATTATATCACGTATGCACATTCCATAGTCTAAGAGCGGCTACTGTCCCTAATAATATCTGAACAATATCCGAAGGAAATGATAAGGTGTTAAGTATCCGTGTCTCTCCATCCTGGTAGCGAACTTTCACCATAGGGTGTCCCTTACGTGGTAGGACACCACAAAGGACATCACAACAAACGGTATCATAATAGCTTCTCAGCTCACCATACATTACAGTATATGGTATTACGCCTTCTGCCGAATTATTGTCTGGTGTCCCAGGTACGAATGGGTTTTCTGTGAGCAAATGAATTGCTTCCTTGTCAAGATTTCCTACTGGAACCCAAGAAGCTTTGTTTGCAGGCAGGCCTGTCCACTTTATAAGGTACTTTCCATGTTCAAATCGCAACCCATTCGTCTGTCACTCGCGAGTCTGCTTTTGATGGTTGTCTTTGAGATATATTCGAGCAATCTCCTGGTTTTGTTGTAGCGGTGTTATGATTGTACGTTACTGTCTCAAATTTTGGGGATTTATTCTTCAACTCCTTTGTCTGCTGACGGTCATTTAACTGGTAATCCGTCTTAATGGTTTTGTCCTTTTGAATATCATTTCTAGATGTTTGTATGCTAGCACTTTTGACTGAAGGTGTTGCTGATACACCTTTGTGATCTTTAGAAACTGAAAATGTTTGTGTACTCACAGACTCTCTTGTAGTTTTAACTGGCACTTCCTGAATAGTATTTACTGAACTTGTCTGCGAATTCTGCTGGTGTTGTTGCTTCTCAGTCGATTGAATAATGCCATTTCTCTTCTTTCATCGCTGTAGCCTCTGTTCATCACGCTCACGTCTTGTGAATGATTTCTGAGGTTGATTTTCCCAGTTCAGAGTTAGAGAAGTCCCACAGTCGTTCACATGAACATTCCAAGTCAGAGTCCATGGTCTTAGATTAAGACTATTCAGTAGTGTCTGGATGTTGGAAGGCAGTCCACTGATCATTGTTCTGTTTGTAGAATAATTCTCCACCAATGAAATGAGAGGTACCGATCGTTGAGTCAGCATAAAAAGTGACTCAGCCTGTGATTCTCCAACATATAACACGGACTGGAATTTGATATCACGGGGTCAATTAGCTCTGGTAGGTTTTGATATGAATATGATCAATGGACTCCAGATATATAGTAATAACAGTATTTATTGTTGAATTCCAAGCATATATTAGGTACACAAGTATTGAACAATCTATCGGGTGCCGATGAAATGCAATATATAATCCGGGTGCCGTGAAGAGAGAATAAGAACCGGGTGCCGTGAAGAGTGTAGTCTAAAGATGAATTGCTTAACTTACATTTAGAAGTTTTTATATATATATACAACTTAGTGAAACAATAGATTTGATTAGCCAAAGACGTGTGAAAGCCTGAAGCATACTAATTAACAGCAGGACTTGCCACCTGGACATTTAGAATAATAGGTGTAAAGATTTATGTCAATTGATAAGAGTTATATGAAGCTTGATTGGAGAATTAGCAATTAACGTGGCAAGCCTTAGTTAAGATGATAAAGATAAAGAACAATTGAGGCATGATTGATTGAAAGTAATGAACAGATTTGAGAGGAAATGAATATGAAGTAAAGTAAATAAGAAATAGTTTGAATGGGGGAATATGGCTTGGTGATACTACTACTGTTTGCCTGTTAATATTGTGTTTCCATTTTCGGTTCATGCGCATATGGTCGCTAATGTTTAATGTATGTCGTACTTAATTTTCGTACACAGTAACAGGAAGTTGAGACTGAGTGAAATAAAAAACAAGTTTTGCACCGATCACAATTTGAATTAAATTAAATAAGACATATTTAATGGTAGTAAAGAAGAAACTGTGACCTAGTTGACTTCACTATTATTCTTTTGTAATTGAAATCTTTAAGTATGCACATACACATTCTGTTCAAGAACACACAACTAATTGATCAAATTTCAAATGTCCCTCATGCAGTTAAATCATGATGAGGCAATCAAAATTAAATGCACTAGTTACATATCAGTGAGTGATAACCCCACATGCCCAGCCCAAGGGAACATAGATCTTACCCCACCACTTGGGACACATAAATTGACTGAAGTGAATGATTCTCAGAGAGAATATAACTTTAATAATGAGCCTCTTCTACAATAAAGCTATAATAACATGTTAGTTTACTTTGTGAACAATAATTCATCATATTAATTCATGAAAACAACACCTTGTTGAAAATTGTCCAGGAATTTTTTTTTTTAATTCCCAGGGTTGTGATGTTCTGAAACTACATTTATTATGATTGATTATAATTTATCAAATGCATCCCCTGACATCCATACATGCACCACAAAAAATGCATTATCTTTGTTATATCGTATTACGATAAATTAAAACTAAATGCTCTTTATTCCCACATGGATAAGAGCATATGAAAACTGGAATGTTTTTGAGATGATCAATTTCTATAACACTATACTATATATATATAACTTTGCAGGTCTTCGTATGTAATCTGTATATGAATATAATATATGATATAAATTGGACAATTCCATTAATGAAAAGGTGAGAAACACGAGCACATGTTTATATACATGTAGATAAATGCGCATAAAGCCGAAATAATATATGATAATTTATTAATACATCATGGTAATTTATACTTAAAGTGATGTGAATCACTCCGATAGGGTGATAAAATATAAATGGATGATAGTCTTGCTAAAAGTAATTATTTTTACAAATATTAACTCCAAACAGACAACACACACCGTCATTATTATATATTAATTAAATTCAGTGACTCTCAATGGCTAAATAATTTTCGTTACTTTATCGCCGACAGTTGCGTCCAGAATCGAGAAGTATATATTTACAATTGAGCGTAGTTCAGATGATGTTTTCCAAGGAGTGGTACGGTAGATTTGTTTGAGATTTTCGGCGATGTAGTAGAATGCTACATTCTTCCAGTTGGCATAGTGTCTGAGTACTAACTTAACAGTTTAACGTACCAGAACAAGTCCATAATATGTCTTTAATAATAACATTCCATAGACCTCATGTGTAACTTTTTTTTACAAGAACACTTGTGTAAAATACTTGCACGGCTTTATAATAACAACACATCACAATACAAGATTCAAGATTTCATATATGCTAAATACATTTTATTATGGGAACTGCGACCTATTTCGGCAAAGTTGTTGCATTCGCAGAGTTCTCTACTAAAGAGGCAAACTTCAAAAGCTGAGATCAAATTCATGAACGCTTTGCGCATGAAACATTTATGCATGCACTTCGTTGTTGTGTATCAATACATTGTCAATGGGTTACTGCGTGATCTATCATGTGCTAAACTTCAAGTGATCACGTGACTTCGTCTACAACACAAAATCTTCTGCTGACACAAGAAATGTTTTAATCGTTATAAAAATTAAATTAGCGGCCACATTTTAGATTATATGAGCAAAATTGACATTTTAAATATATATTATCGGTATATTGAAAGAAATTATAATAATAATAATATTTGTTCCGAATCACAATCCTTTAAGAACTTTTAATTATTCTTTAGCCTAGGACAAGTGGTGATGTACATGTGAACTTACGTTATTGCAGGGAATTTTCCATAATCCGAAAACCTATAGATGAGCCAATGTAAATTATTCTCATAGATAACATTTTCCTAAGTTAGCACTTTTACAATTCAGATCAATATTTAAACTGATATGCATCTTAACTCTCATGCTTTCTTTTAACCTCTTCGCTGCTATGACGTCCGTAACTATTACGGACGTAAAAGTGCACCCTGTGTGCTATATGGTCCGTAGTTACTACGGACCTACTTCAGCACACTAGCAGTAGGCCATTATACATAACTGGAACTCTGAGATTGGTGCATCGGAATAACTGTATCTCCAAGTTTCTAACAGTGTATGATGTTCCACGATTGTGAACGATAATAGCCTTTCAACCGAGACAGTTTTAATGTTCTTGTGGTATTCCCGTCATAGTTTCCCATTGGAAAATGGCAATAACGTCAACAGCCCAGCACACGACATAATAACGTCATTTAGCAACAAAGAGGTTCAATACATACCATGGCAGTTGTGGGTTTTAACCCCAACATGGATGAAAATCGGGTTTTCAAAAACTTCACCAGAGTAGATACAAATGCAAATGTGTCAATCTGATTGATTAATCTGATCGCAATGTGATCATATCGATAAACATAGACAACTTATTTACATGAACTGATCAAAACCTCATACTTTGCCTTGACTTACACATTAAAATATGTATTATTATAAAGGGTACGAAATTTGGGGAGATTAGATTTTCCGTTCGCCTCTCGTTCACGCAAATAAAAATATGGGGGACCTATTTTCCATTCCCCATACTAGCACTAACAGGGCGAACGGAAACTAAACAGAGTTCAGACTCGACCTTTAACCCTTTCAGTGCCAAGTCCGATTTTTGTATCAACCCATATTTCCTTGATCATTTTTCAATTTTATTGATTATAATAATGTGATACATTGATGGAAAGAGCTCTTAAAAATCGGACTTGGCACTGAAAGGGTTAAAACAACTGTCAATCATGAGTGAGAAAAATTTCCACATAAAAAAACCTCATGTTTTGAGAGAAGTTCTAAGTTCTAGAAAATCATCAACATGCCAAAAATGCAGGAAATGGCCTCTAAGCCTAAGGTGGCCCCAGAACCCAATCCTGGGGCGCTCACTTCTGTGATTGGATATTTACTGCGATCTGTTCATTGATCACCATAACTTTTCCGTTCACCCCAAATTACATGCCCTGATTATAATCTGTTATTACATAGAATTAGGTCTGTTCAGATTTGTTGATGTAGTTTGCAATTTAACACCAAATTGATGCATGTTGTAGTATATGATTCAGAGCATAATTTCTTTTACCAATTTGTTTCATTTAATGGTGGTCATTTCAGTTGAATCTGGTAGAAACTCTATCAAATACTGAGACAGCACAGAATCTAGACTCCCCAGTTAACTGCTACAGGAAGATGCTTGGTAAGTGATATCAGGAATGTGGAATGCCCTGAATTAGTTTTTTTTTAAACCAGCATAACTACATTAAACTGGTAATATTGCTAACAGGGACCACCCTTGAGTTAACTTTCAGGGCAAACTGACTTATCCTTATAATGTTTTGTGTTAACCAAGCACATTTTCAATGGGATACATGTAACTATGTAAATGATAAGATAGCAGGCATATAATCCTACTTTGTTATACCGCCTTTCTTAAAAAAGGGGGGTATACTGTTTTGTACCGGTCCGTTCATCCATCCGTCTGTCCTTCAGATGTCTGTTCAATTCATACAGTAATGCTCGGGTCTCAATGAAACTTGGTATGGATGTTCACTATTATGAGGATATTCAATAGGGATTCATTCGTTTTGTTTTTCCATTCTGGAGTTATTCATCTTTGTTTATCGGGGAAATGTTGGCCTTTTTGTCCATCTGATGTCTCTTCAGGCCATAACTTGAACAGTAATGCTTGGATCTCAATGAAATTTGGTATGGATGTTCACCGCTATGAGGACATTCAATGGCGTGTTCAATCGTTTTGTTTAAAGGGATACTGTACCCAAATGTTGTTGTTGGTTTCTATAGTCTCTGAGTCGGAGAATAAGGTAACAATTTTTCCATTATTTGAAAGTCTGTTGAGTACGAAGTAGTGTTACAGATGGCAAATTTACCAGAATGCAAAAATACAAATTGTTGTTGTCGAGTAATTTTTGTACAGTTTTCAACCAAATGTATCAAATAAAAGTTATATTATATATGCATACTAGTCCCATGTACTCATTTATGTTATTGTATCGTCACTAGTCAGTGAGTGGCTTGAGTTTTCTCCCCGTATCAGCATAATGTTTCAAATGATCGTGTGTGCAATGGGTTTACTAATCCAGTATCCCTCAATTATAATTTGATTACGTCTTGTACAAGGAAATTCGTATTTTAATTTACGCCATTTTATGGCTCCAGCCATAAATTCAATTTATATTAAATTATTAAATTTTAAGAGAGCCTATTAACCTGAGCGTTTACAGAATACATCTTCTACTCAAATTACTTATGTTTCTGTATATTATCGATAATAGATCGTTGTTATCACCGGAAATTTATTGAAAATGGCGTACAGTACCCCTTTAAGTATTTCGTTCTATAGTTATTCATCTTTGTTTATCTGAAAATGCTTATTTTTCAGTACATCTGTCTGAGTATATCAGTCATAGTTGTATATGTATGCCCACACTAGGCAGTATGCCACAAGGGGGTATGCACCGGACGGGAGTCCATCTCTTGTTTCAGCTACATGTACTCTCAGAAACCTGTAGGCATGATTAATGCTCAATATGCTTATCATGAGAGGGAAACTACTTCATACATTACAAGCTGGAATTCTTGTTCTCGTTAGACACATATATATTGGTATAACCAAATATGCCCAAAACAAAACAAAAAATTTCCCAATTGTGTTGACTCCATCTTTTCAAAGCCGTGATCGTCAATCCTATTAGCAAACATCCAGATTTCATATCCATGTGTGGCTTCTTGTTTTCAGTTTGTGATGTTCTCCCGCTGGTTCTGAAAACATGTAATCATATCGAGGTCACAACCTCACAGCTATATCAATGGCTACAAAAAGCCATTGAGTTCTACGTGACATACTTGACACATCAGACTACTCCAGAACCAGCAACTCCATTATCTCCAGGTATGGTAACCATTATGCCCTCTGTTTCTATCTAAAATAAACACATAGTAGCCGAGACTATCAAATTTTCGCCACAAATAGAATTGTGCTTAAAACCACAATACCATGGGTTTATTTTATTTATGTCATAATTATTATTTTGTATTTGTTCTGGGAATTTAACTTCTGCTCTTTACTTTTAATATGTATTCCCATCGAAAAAAGGCTATAAAGAATATGATACATACTTCTACATCATATCTCCCCTAGTTTCATATTTCTGACAAGCTAAGAAATGTCTAATTGATATCGCAACTTCCAATTTTAAATGAATGTAACACTATTTTGTCAATTATGATGTACTACTATGAGTTCTACTCTGTGTATAAACATGTAACCCATGAAGTGCCGTCTAGGTATTTAAGCCCACAGTAGACATTTATACCCACAGTAGGAAGCTTTATACTTTCAGTGGGGTTTAATGTTGAAATTTACAAAATACAGCCCTTGAAATTTGTATTTTTCTACTACGGAATTTCTTTAGAATTGCATGAAATTTCTTATTGGCTTCTATGGCTTTTTCTACGGCAATTCATTTTGCGTAGCTAGTTTCGAGAGCTGAAAAATGTGTTATATACACAGTAACATGGCATATATATTTATAATTAGACAGTGGGTGCTGCCACTTGAAATATTTCAAGTGGTATTAACAGAATGTTGCTCCCTGTTAAAATTGTATCACCACAGCCAATCAAATTTACTCTGTGTTCTGCTGTCATTGAATTGGTAACTGTAAACATAGCCACAAATGACCACATTGACAGTATTTCCCAGCTTTAAACCAATTGAACTGCACTTTTTGATAGATAATACTAGTACTGTTGTCATACACCAGCCCATACTAAGAGTATATGTCATTGTATTGACCAAGGTCAGTGATGATCCTATAATGCTTCAGATCTCATGTCCCCGACGAAGAAAACAATGTCGTCACGTAGGTCAGTGACAATCCCTGGTTTGCTAGAGAAAGAGAGTTATATAGGAGACCCGTGGCATAACCTGTATAAATTCATCGACCTGATCGGCACACATCTTGCTTGGGAGATTGACGTCGATCTACAGAATCAGACCAGGTAATTATATTAAGTGTGACAGAGGGTTTAGGCTGTGGTCCATGTATAATTCCAAGACCTGATTGGGACAAGTCTAGATTGTGAGCCAGATATTAAATCTGCATATTCTAACCAGATTGGTTATCAGCCGATTGGGCAAAATAAATAAAAATATTATGTTCTTAGTCACCTCACTCAATCACCTGAAGAGGTCCTTATTAACTAGTTATAATGCCAAGATTCCCCAGAAGTTCTACTAGTTCTCCAAGGCAGTCCTTAATTTATTCACAATTAAAATGTTCAAGAACTTATGGAATCAAGCGATATCATTAAACCTGTTGCACTAAACATATACATGTAGTATTCGTATTTGCATAAATACATACTGCTGCACATTTTAAAGTTATAAAATTTAACAATCAACTCATGAGAACTAACTCCGAACTATGCTATATTATTATTAAGAGAGTTAAACATCCCTCACTAACCTCTTATTGGAACTGGATAAGAGTTTAGTATCTCCGTCAAAGGTATCTTGCCCACTGAACTATATGGTATATTATCCCAAGTAGGAGGGGTTAACTCTCCGAGTTGAAAAAAACGTATGAAATTCTATGGTACATATCTTCTGTCATGTTCATGACCCGTGTAATCACGTGATTTCTGACACGTAGTGAAGGAATCGCCATATTTTTTTCCCTCCTCACCAGGACGGGTGCAAAAAGAATCTCTCACAAAGAATACGAAGCTAAGTTGCAGTTTGTATAGCAAAAACAGTTTTGTTTTTGTTTTATACAAACAACATTATTTCTTTGCTTATAGTTGAAAATTATGTAACGATTCACATAAAGATTACAACGGTTTGTTCCGAATATAATAATATCGGAATCGGATGACTCGTTTCCTTTTAACCGACTTTGTCTTCCATAATTTTAATCGGTCAATGATTTAATATCCGTTTTCTGTGCAGACAATATGCAACATTTCTGGCCTATTAAAGGCAGAACATTCGAGGCACCATTGGATATGACTAAAGACGCTGATCGTTTTCTTTATAACAAATCTATGGCATACAGGTGACATGTTATTTAAGTTACCACGTGCGTTGACGGTGGTTAAAGGTATCACGAAATTAGGTGACTTATTTTCGAGTTCATTTTTTCGTTTGACGGCTTTCTTTATACGTTGACAATCATCGTCTGGTGTACAACTGACGGAAAAAGCAGTGTTTAAACGCTTGTGAAATAGGCTGATAGGATTGTAAAATCCCGAATGTCACTTTGAACCTTTTTCACCCTGGATGATTAACAATGGGGCCGTTACTGCCTTGGTTGCCACATGGTAACATAACACAACAGGTGTATTTGTGATTGTTCGCAATCACATTAATTACTTTCACAGGACTGCTAATCGAGGTAAGACCAGGTTCATGAATCGCCTTCCCCGTAGCTCCCCTTGAAGTCGCTTCCCTCGTTTCGAGGTCCCAAGAGTAGAGAACGAAAGTCGATATATAGGGTTCCTCTAATTGGCGTAATTAGCACTCGGAGCGATAGTCACACCACACAGGACGTGGGTTGGGGCTACCCATCGAACCCGTAGCTCACACGAGTTGCTTCCCCTAGGACACGGACAAACTCGCGGGGAAGGATCCAGAGAATTTTTGTTTGGGGACACCTGTTCTGTATTTGAGTATGTGCCCATATAAATTTGGATGTTAAAATATTCAGTACTGGATACTTGATTGTGCAAATAAAGGCTCCATATTATAGACTATATATCATCTGCGGGCTGATGATTTGCATTACTAGGACATTTTGTTGAATTGTAGAAAAATTCCTTGAAAATATGGAAGATCCAACTGGAATAAATACTATCTACATGGAATTTGGGGACATTTGGGTCTCTATAGTTGGGGCACCCAAACCTGTAACAGGTATCAAAACATCCCTGTATCCTTCTCTGACTTGCCGATATATCGTGTTCCTCTAATTGGCGTAATTAGCACTCGGGGCGATAGTCACACCAAACAGGCGCGGGTTGGGGCTACCCATTGAACCCATGAGTCACATTGGTGCGCTCCCTGGACTATCGAATGGGACGTCAATCTGCTTCTGCGGGTCGACCGTTGGCTGTTGACGTGCCCCGGACGGCTGTGACCACTGAGCTCTACTAAAACACTCGACACACGCCGTCCATCGCTACAAGTCGTCATCTCGGGGTCAGCGCGGCTGGGGGATACACCCTCGGTGATCCCTGACCATGATCATAGTGTGGAAATTTGGGCTAAAATTACTAGTCGAATGGCCATTTTACTTTGTCTCAATTCAAATTAGGAGACTTTTTCTCAAATTATTACATTTACGCAATTATTTGGCACCTGAAAGTTTATCCTCCATGCCTTCTGCCCCAGCTGGGCTTGGAATGGGATCACAGTTCACAGGCTTGTTTCCTCCTTATTATAAGTCACCACTTCCGGGGGCTTGGCTGACAGGTTACTGGCCGCATTCTGGCCAACAGCTGCCAGTAACTTCGGGTTTGATTTTAAATGAAAACAAAAGATCTTATTCCCTGACGCCATTATAGCAGGAAGCTTGCTTGGGAACTGGTACCTACTAACCTCCCATCGCCAGTTCGGTCGGTTGGATATCGGGATCGGTCCTGCTGCTGCTCCACCCCGAGATGTACAGGCTCTGGACATTCCTCCGGGGTCCCCAATGACCAGACCTCACATGCAATTAGAAATGAAGCTTGTCGTGGTGTATTGTGCTGTTAACACTCCATCGACGGATGGAGATCAGGATCAGATCGAGCAGTCGCTCCAGCACGAGGTGAAAGGGCTTTCGACATTCCTTTCGGGTCACCTTTACATGCGCTTACGAGGGAGCTCAGTTAGTTGTTCAGGGCTCTCTGATGCAGCCAAGCGCAGGAAGAAAATTAATGTCGAATTTTGATTAGCAAATAACCTCAGATTGACATGATTTGATAGCATTGTTCTACAATCATTTACAATTTAACAGAACATCAGAGTGCTTTCGCTTGTTTCGAGGGTTCCAAGGAAGCGATAGAAACCTTTACGACCAGGACACTGTCACTTGTCGATGTATAGTGTTCCCTTCATTGGCGTAATTAGCACTCAGGATGATAGTCCCACCAAACAGGTCGCGGGTTGGGGCTACCCATCGAACCCATTGGCCGCATTTGGTGGGCTTTCTGGACTATTGACAGGGACTCCAAGTCGAATACTACGGGATTGCGATTGCCAATGCAGGATAATGTTGCACCTGTGGGGCAGCATATGAATCGTGTTGGGCACAATTCATAAAGTTTCATTACATACCTGCCGTCGGTTTCTGCTGGTTTTGGGCTTGTGCCACAATCCTGATGCATCGTTAGTCCAATTTTTGTTTTTGTGGATTTCCACCTTAACGATATTGGAATTTCGGTTCCTGGCTGCCTTTCTGTCATGGATTCAGTAGCCTGTGATTGGTCAGTTGGGTTTAACTGTGTGGGTGGGCATTTCCATATTTGGGAACGTCATCGGGGAAATATGTCATGGCTTATTACATCTTAGGCGGTCATATCTCGAACTCCAGGCTTCAAACTAAGTTTTCTGCTGTGAAACTCCAATTCTGAGCCCTGTTCTTCATACGGCCTGAGCCTTGCAACGTATGTCTGTGTAATACCCATTCGCTTCCCGGTCAGGCTATTGGTCAATGATACCTCCTCCTTATCGACAATGGCATGTCTCCAAGTAGTTGGTGTCGGGGCCCTTTCTTGGGAGCTTGCAGCTGGTTTTTCATCGGGCTCTCATCGTGTACTGGGACACGGCCCAACCCACTCAAGATTTGGGTCGGGGGTGGGTTCTATTGTTTTTAAGGGGGGTCTTCTTTATTACTTGCGGCTTTTGCTGCCTGGGTTAGCCTGTTAGGTGCGGTATTAGTATTTAGCCATCCCTGGGTTTATAACGTCAACGGGTATTTTTCTATTTCCATTTCCTTAGAACATGGATGCTTCTCCCCTTTTGGGGGGGAGTGGGGGGGTGTTACCCGTACCTTTCCCGGCAAGTACTCGGCTGATACATTATTAGCCCTAAGTTCCGATGCTAATGTCGTATCCATCTGAAGCTATTTACTTTACTTGCAGGGGTCTTAAACTCTTAAGTGGCCACTTTTTGTTCGTTTGTTAGTGCTGACAGGTATTAGTTTAGGATGGAATATTACATTGGCTTATGGTCCTATTGTGCATGTGTGTATATATATGTATATGTATATACATATATATCTATATGTCTGTGCATGTGTATGTATATATTGTAGGTTATCAGGTCAATCCAGTTCTTTGATTCAGATGCATAGCGGTGTTTTTGTTTCCTCGTGGCCTCCACCTGTTAGAAAATTCTATGCTTTACCATATAGTTCAGTGGGCAAGATACCTTTGACGGAGATACAATATTTTCCTAAAAAAGTAAAATATATATCTCCTAGAAGTATCTTGCCCACTGAACGCTGAGCTCCCTCCCAGGGTTTCGCACCCACCCCGCTCACGAGGAATGTCCTACTGGGGATAAAAAATATGGCGATTCCTTCACTATGTGTCAGAAATCACGTGATTACACGGGTCATGAACATGACAAGATATGTACCATAGAATTTCATACGTTTTTTTCAACTCGGAGAGTTAACCCCTCCTACTTGGGATAATATACCATATAGTTCAGTGGGCAAGATACTTCTAGGAGATATATATTTTACTTTTTTAGGAAAATATTGTATTTATGCTGTAGTAACTTAAGCAACTAATGTCAGTACTTGAACATGATTTCAGTGCACATATACAGCACACAATTATTTTAGTTTTTATCTCAATACGCCGAATTGCCATCAACGGGAATATCTGGTTTTTAGAAATATTCTGACGGAGCTTTCAAAGGTAATTTAAGACGATTTCAGGTGAATTTTGGACCCATTTGTTTTTGTTCCCCGACAGCTCAATGCACATGACCATTTTATGCTATGCGTGTAATAAATTATTTCATAACTTCACCATTCAACGCTTTATATATAAGAATTATCAGAAGAATTCGGTCAGAACTGTACCATAAACAAATGCTGTTATTTGTTAACACCTATTTGTAAACACTTCTGCGAGATAACGAAATCTCACATTACTTGACAAACTGGAATGGGAATGGATGCGGGTAGTGATGTTCCGATAATGAAAAAGCTTATCGGACCGATTTCCGATAACTGGAGGCACAATCGGCCGATTTCCGATTCCGATTCCGATGTTTATATATATTGTGCGTTTGTTCCTATAATGGACTTATATACACCCAATGCACTCCATATCCCGCATAGTTTCAAAGCCAAATACATCAAAGAAATATATACACACTGTCGTGACAGTATTTCTGCCGACGTCGGTTGTGTGCTTCCTTTGATGTATACCGGTAGTTGTTTTGACAAAGAGATCAAAGGTGCCGACTCAGAGTAACGTTATGACCATGTGTGGAACACTTGCATGCGGAGTAAAAGTCTTGATTGAATACTTGTAAGTTGCAACAATGTATGGAATGGCGATGATTATTAACTAAATTTTGATTGATGGATAATAATTGCTGTCATATTTGTCTGAGATTTCCCAAGTTCCCATTGGTCACACCTTTTATCTTTTAACAACTCGGAAGCTTTTATAGTTCCGCCTGCTCAATTTTTGTTTCGCAAGTTCAACGTGGAGCTAAGCATATTTCATAGCATACGTTGTACAGACGAAAAAGCTAATTATGCCCCTACTAACGTTGATCGTTATTGAAGACAGTTCTGATAACAACTGTATTAATTCATTCAGTGTGTGCTTCAAGTTATTGACATAGCATGTGACGTCACATGACACGTGCTCTAGAGGAAGCCTCACTGTAATCAGGTCAGCTTTTTAATTAAAGCTTTCTTTGAATCTATTTCGTGTCAACGCGATTGAACCAATAACTTCATATTACACGGGATGTCGGGCATGTGTATTGCCATTCTTATAATATATCATCATATCAGACTGCTTTGATGATGCCAATGGCTTCTTTTTAGGCTGTTACAACTGCGTTTTACATTCAATACTACAGTTGTATTGCGTATGTTTATTAAAGCGTGCACATTGCGCTTAGATACTAGAACGTTTTTATTTATTTTGACAATCGGTAAAAGCCGATGTTCAACTGCGAGGTACGATTAATTTCCGATGGGCTATTATCGGCCGATGGCCGATTCCGATTCCGATTATCGGAACATCACTAGATGCGGGACACAATTTGTAAAATGTCCAATTTGCCCAAATAATCTTGTGTTTGGTTTCTAATTTTATTTTTATAATGAAAACAAAAATTCCGAAGAATGCCGAAGATCTTATGTTGCAGATGAAGTCACGTGATTGAAGTCACATGATCAGCAGTCGGTGCAGTCACATGATTCAACATGTGACAATGACGTAGCAATTAGGATAATTCCAATTACTATCAAAACAAGTCGACAGAAAACTAGTAATTCTCGAAGTGAAAATTTAAATTGTCTCGGATAAAATGAGCGACAGCGACACCAAATTTGTACCAATTTGTCACTGCCTTATGCTGTTTGCAAGTTTATCTATTTATATATGGCATTGGGCATATATGATCGACCTCTTTGTGTCAATTACGCATAACAATAGCATTATAAAAGATATAAACATTGGCCGTGGTTCATTTGAACATCCAATTATATATAACACTTTTTGAAGGAGGGATAATAATCCTGTTTAATAAGTAATCACATATACAAACGCTCTTTATTCGCACCATATCTGGAATAGGCTTTATATAATAGCATGGAAAGCTCTTTATTGAGTCATGGTAAAGAAAATGTGGACTCGACTTAGAATAGTTTTCATCATGAATATTTACTAATTACAACAATACACAAACTTTCGATATATATGCTTTATATACCCGTCAAAGTCGTAGCAAATTTCCGGTTTATTAAATGCTTTTTATTCGCACCATATGAGGAATACACTTAACATGGAATGCTCTTTATTGAGTCATGATAAAGGAAAGGGGGGACTCGACTTAGAATAGTTGTCATCGTGAATATTTACAAAATTATTCATCAGTATACTCCCCACTAAAACTGCAATTCTATATATATTCGTAACCATGCCCGACTCGTAAAATTAAACACTCCTTATTTGGTATATGCATTCGCTTTTTAGCAATAGGTTGACGTTTTTGTTGGTGGTCAGTTTGTTTAATGTGGGTGTTGCCTCTCCTCTGAGATGTCGTCGGTAGCCACTGTTGGGGCCAAGTGTATTCACGTTGTGCTCAAAATACTTTTTTTGACGTGACGGAACAAATTCTGGACAATTTCATCGGCAGCCACTTTAATAATTTATGATTTTGCGCAACGGGTTTCCCCACATAAATCCCACCAAATGTCATGTAAACGAACATCGTTTGGAAATGAATGTAGAATTATACCTAATTGAGAGTCACTATACCAGCCACAGCCGAAATCACTGCATTTATTTGGCGTTGTAACGAATGAATAATGAATGAATATGAATGAACAAAAAATGATTGTGAATATACAGGACACTCAGGGCATATATATATGGAAAATTAAAACATCGTGAACAAGCACCCGAATATAGTTCACGTGTCGGCTCTTTTTTTTTTATAAGCTTTATTTTTGACAGGACAGTGTTATCTACCCCGCTCATTGGGTCTTCTATATTTTTGTCAAAACAATAACTTTCCAAACAGCACTTATGACAAATCACAAGTGAAGATAACTCACCGGGCGATGACAATTCACCACGTATACACAATGTTATTGACATGTCCCACAGTAATTCCATTACGCTCACGCGCACATGTCAATTCCGCATTTCACATCACCACTCAGATGATGTCATATAGGTAGACACAATTAACTCTGACTCTGATTCCGTGTTTTTAATTAGTCTACTCATTTGATGTCATATGAGGATTTGCGGCAGAGATACATGTAGCTGGACAACCGGTGGGGCTATTATTAATTTCTCGGCTTATTTATTACGCGATTTTTATGGGACTTGGATCATTGTGATCATAATAGGGTTGGCTTTCCGATAGTGTTTTGTTGTATTCATCAGGATAGCAATCCTTTAATGAACGATTAATGTTATCTGCAGTCAATTCGTGCTATAGTACACGATGTACACTACACTGATGAACTTTATATGTATGATTGTAATGTTTGCTCTAAATGTTTGTTAATCTGTTTTCATTTGTGAATTTTCAAGTTGCAGTTATGATTAGTTATAATCCAGTTATTGAGTGATGAAATCAGTTTGAGACTCAATCCATATCAGGATTGGTACTAGTATGACCAAGGACCATATCCCAGTGCTGGCCTTATGAAAAATCTGCAGGGGCTAAAATTCGCCCTCGCCAAAATACTTTGCAGGGGCTAAAATATTTTGCAGGGGCAATTTCTGTTTTATGGGGTATTTATGTTGTAACATATGAAATACAAGTAAACTGACATATGTCATATGTCATATAACTTATCATGTGGTAAGTGATAATAGAATCATAATATTTAAATTTAATTAATTTATAATCATATACTAATTGTGAAATTATCAATGAATGTTGTATAACTTATTAATGTTTAATAAAGTACTTTTATAAATGTTATACCATGTCTTGCATATATGGTATTGTTGTGTTTGTTCCTTTATGCCTGATCCAAGTGACCTAATGGTTAACCAGAATCAATCAATCATTATAATATATTTATATCATATATTACATGCTGTTATCAGCTGTTATACTGTATAATACATGTATGAGGTGACATCATGGTAAGATATTATTGTATAAGTTAACCAGAATCAATCATTATGCCATGCAGCATTCATTAATCTACGTGCTTTACTGGATGGTCATGCGCCTTTAGTCACACGCAAAATTCGATGTCGTCCATCTACCCCGTGGTTCAATGATGAAATAAAGAGTGCCAAAGCTGATAAGCGGCATGCTGAGAGGAGATGGCGAAAATCCGGTCTAACAGTTGATCGTCAAATCTATGTTGAAAAGAACAACCGTATGAATCAAATGACTAGATCTGCCCGTTCGGAATATTATAACTCTAAAATCGCGAATGCTAAATCAACAAAAGTCATCTATTCCATAACCAACGAACTAAGTGGTAAGAAAAAAGTACCAATTCTTCCTACTAATGTTAAAGAAAGTGAATTACCGGATGCTTTTGGTGAATATTTCCGTGACAAAATTGCAAACCTGCGTTACCAGCTAGATGTAACAAATACTGAAGCAGAGTTCAAACCGTTCGTTGGTGACAGTCTTAGTTCGTTCTGCAAGCTTACATGTGATGAGGTCAAGGAACTTATTTTATCATCCACTTCAAAAACATGTGTTTTGGATCCCATTCCAACTTCTTTACTGGTGGAACATATCGATTTTATATTAGAACCACTCACAAAGCTCATAAATTGGTCTTTGTCTGAAGGTGTTGTTCCTGACTGTTTTAAGGAGGCCGTTGTGATTCCCCTGATTAAAAATAATTCTCTGGATGCCGACTTGCTAAAGAACTATAGGCCCATCTCAAACCTTCAATTCGTCTCGAAGCTGTTAGAAAAAGCTGTCCTCAAACAAATGAGAAATCATATGGAGAAACATTTGCTTCTGGAAATATTTCAGTCAGCGTACAAACCTGGTCACAGTACTGAAACTGCATTGTTGTGTATCACTTCAGACCTTCTTCTTGCCAGTGATGATAACAAGTTTTCACTAGTATCCCTGCTTGACATGAGCGCAGCTTTCGATACTCTTGATCACGAAATACTGTTGAAGCGATTGGAAATTTCTTTTGGGATATCTGACAGCGCGCTCAAGTGGTTCGGTTCATATCTCTCTAATCGTGTTCAGAGGATTCAAACTGGCAGGGCGTTTTCCAAAACCTTTCATCTGCAATATGGAGTCCCTCAGGGATCTGTCCTGGGGCCTGTCTTGTACTTAATCTACACCAAACCACTTGGTGAGATCATCAGGCGACACAGTGTCTCTGCGCACATGTATGCTGATGATACACAGCTTTACATTTCTGGTGATAACCCCCATTTTCTTCTCACTGTAATGGAAAACTGCATCGGTTCTGTGAAATCGTGGATGTTGGCTAATAAACTAAAATTAAATAGTGACAAAACTGAAGTAATGTGGGTGTCTAAGCCGTCATACATAGAAAAGGTGGGCATAGATGTTATGACTATTGATGGTAACCAAGTTTATTTCTCAGATCGCGCGAAGAACCTTGGTGTATTTTTGGATAGATCACTCTCTATGACATCACATATTAGCCAGATATGCAAGACAATATACATTGAACTTCGAAAACTGGGTCAAATGAGGAAATACATAAACACTGACTCAGCTAAAAAACTTGCTTCATCTCTGATTCTCAGTCGACTTGACTATTGCAACTCTCTTTTGGCTGGTATACCATCTACCCAAATTACCAGGCTTCAGCGTCTGCAACACACTGCTGCAAGGATAGTTCTGTGTCGTAAAAGATCTGACGACACAGATGAAATGTTGCAAGAACTACATTGGCTACCTGTGACAGATAGGATTATTTATAAACTTGTTACATATGCATATCAAGCAACCCATGACCCAAAATCTCTTCCAGCATACTTCAGTGATATCCTTGTTCCGTATGTCCCACACCGATCACTTCGTTCTGAGGACAAACTTCTTTTGACACCAGCTGGTGCTAATTTGATCACGGTTGGCTACCGATCTTTCAAAGTAACATGCGCAAATGCATGGAATCCTCTGCCATTGAACATAAAAGAGTCACCATCTCTCGACGATTTTAAAAAGTCATTGAAAACTTACTTGTTTGCGCGGCGTTTCAGAAAGTGACTTTGATATTGTGTATATTTATATTTCTTTTTTATGTTTATGTCAAGCGCTTAGGGCCCGCTTATTGGGGATAAGCGCTATACAAATATTATTATTATTATTATTATATATTGTACATACATGTACATGATATGTTTGTGTTTGTTCCTTTATACCTGAGTGACCAAGTTACCTAACCAGAATCAATCATTATATCATGCATTTATTTGTTCCATACTTTTATCTATATAATCCATTGGTACATTCGCGGCTTCCGTACATTTGTGAAATTTCGTCCACTTCTATCGCGTCAAAACATACATTATTCCGTACATATCATAAATTAAATCACTTCTATGTTTGTATCATCTCATAACCCATCCGTGCTATGTATAAATCACTCATTTCATGTAATTAATAGCACGATATCGCGATATTTATTCTTTGTTTTCGTCACTTCATTCGCTCATTTGTTTACATGTCAGCGAGCACTGTTGCGCGATTGGCGGATTCCTTCGTAGCCCCACCCATCGCTGTCAACAGCGCTCATCAAAATACCTTGTAGGTAAGGTATGATTTGTGGGAACCCACACTGCACGTTCACAGTTAGGTCATGTAATCGTCAGTCTGTCACTGGTGACGGGTGTGTAGCATGGTTTGACCTAATTAGATATACTGGTGGCAGCCGACTGTTAACATAGCATGTGTCTCCTGCTTCAAAGATGCGATGTCGCATTGTCTTATATGTTTTCAAATGGATAACTCATCAAAATTACGACTGCAAAAGTATGTTGGGTAGTGAATGTTGCGCGAGCGATATATCGCCCACGCCAAATTGAAATTGCGTGGGCGACGCGCGAGCGATAAAATCGCTCGCACCATTTTGCCAGGCCTGATATCCTATGTTGTTTTCTTTATTCCATATTTTGGATTTTATTTTCTCAACACTGAGTCTATTCCAAAGAGTTGTCCTTCCTAATTGAATTGTAAGATACGCGTTGTTTTTTAAAAACATTAGTAGCGTTTAATCCTGGTGAATTTTACAAACTTTCATTTGGAGATGTGTTTTGCAGTAGATATTGTCATAATTTGATTGTTTTTTCCAACTTTATAATCGATGAATGCCTTTGAGGTTATAACATAACGTGGACGCTTTTAAACCTTTTGTTACAACTGACGCCTTTTTTGTTGACCGATATTTTTTTATTCCCGACGAGTTTCTGTTTCCGTTGTGATGAAAAAAAAATGTCCAAAAATAGTTTTCTCGTGGGGTCCAGGTTTTCTTACAGAAAAGAGATATGTTTGACCATTGTAACTTTTAAGGTTGGAAGTCTTAATTTTTCGCTATTATGTTCCTGATTTCTAACAATCCATTGAATAAATATTCAAAACAGCCTGACAAGTTAATTGAACACCTAGTCGAAAATCTATGGGATAAAGATATACATTCAATGTACATGTTGTATAGTCAATATTGGACTATTATTAACCATACATAGTTACAGGGTGCTTAGGCTGTGTTTACAGATTTTAGGCCATAAACACCTGTGTTAATGCATCTTGTATGTAACAAAACCTACCATATATAAACACAAAATTGATTGTTGTTAATCTGTCATGGTCCAACATCTATTTATATACCCCCACTCTCAAAGAGAATGGGGGTATATTGGATTGATTTCATCCCTCTGTTTTTCGTCCTTCCGTCCATCTGTCCGGGCAGATATCTCAAACACCGGTTGTCGGATCTGAATGAAATGTGGTATGGATGTTCACCACTATGAGGGCATTCAATGGAGTGTTCAATCATTTTTCTGGATTTTCCATTCTAAGGTTATTCATCGTTGTTTATCTGTAATGTTGTTTTTTTTTTGTCCATCAAAGCAGTTATCTTTTACCCCCGTTAGCTCAATGACATTTGGTATTTATTTTTACTAATATGAGGGAAATTAATTCAGTGTTCAATCGTTTTTTTTTTTTCAGTTTTTTTTTATAGGTTTATTCATCTTTGTTTATTTGGAAGTGCTGGTTTTTTTTTCGTATCTCCACCACCGGTTGACAGATATCAATCAAATTTGGTAATGATGTTCACTACTATGATGGCAATCAATATATTGTTCAATTTTTTTTCTTCGTTCTGGTGTTATTTATCTTTGTTTTATGAAAATGTTGGGGGTTTTTTCCCCGTCCAAGCAGATATCTCAGAGATCTAATGTTTTTGTTTAGAATTAATGTTCCGCTTCCCAGTTTAAAAAAATAAATTTATAAACCAAAAAGACGTTTCTCAAAATACGTCGTACTATCTGTTTTTAAACGTGGTAATTGGAGCATGGAATCATGCTTGTTTCTTTGTAAATAATCCACAATTAACGATAATGACTGCTGTATTTTGCCAGAAAATTCAAACTCTGAATATACACTTCTTCTACTTGTATAAAAGGGCATTTTTAATGGAGAAATTGCCTCAGAACAACAGCAAGAGAGCTAGGTCACAGCGCTGAGCTTTTAAACCCTTTCAATTTTAGATTGTTCATTGGGAACATATCAGAGTGATAGGAAAGTGGGTCTGTAGTGTGTGATATCAAACCATGCTGAATGACGTAAAGTTAATGTTGCACTTGTTTGTTTTGTCACCACACAATTTGAGGATACAAGATTAGTGATGTTCCGATAATCGGAATCGGCCATCGGCCGATAATAGCCCATTGGATATTAATCGTACCTCGCAGCTGAACATCGGCTTTTACCGATTGTCAAAACAAACAAAAACGTTCTGGTATCTAAGCGCAATATGCACGCTTTAATAATCATACGCAATACAACCGTAGTATTGAATGTAAAACACAGTTGTGACAGCCTAAAACAGCCTTCCAAACAGTCTGATATGATTATATATAACCATGGCAATACACCTGCCCGACATATCCCGTGTAATATGAAGTTATTGGACACGAAATAGATTCAAAGAAAACTTTAAACAGCTGCTGACCTCATTACAATCATAATACAATGTAGGCGATATTTTGGTGACGTCACAAATCACGTGTCAAAACAAACAAACCAGCTGGTAGGCACAAGCATGGCACCGCAGTGCTTTCTCATTCTAAATACATTCGTGTATCCGATAGCAATGAACACAAAACCAAAGAGAAAACGCAAATATAAGTCGGGGAAAAGTTGTTGTTGATGCTCCAACAGATTGTTGGATGCTCCAACAGATTCAACAAAAATGTTGACCGGTCATTTTTTCGTTTGCCAAAAGAGCAAAAATATCCGTTTCATGTTGAGCATGTTGTGCATGCTGTGTTGAGCATGCTGTGACGTCACATGCTATGTCAATAATTTGAATCACACACTGAATGAATTAGTACAGTCGCGATCAGAACTGTCTTCAATAACGACTAACGCGAGTCGCCATTGTTACAGTGATGCTCTCATTACAAGTTACGGCGCGTACGCAATGAAATATGCTTACCTAAACTTTGAACTTGGAAACGGTCTCACGAAACAAAAATTGAGTAGGCAGAACTATAAAAGCTTCCCAGTTGTTAAAAGACAACAGGTGTGACCAATGGGAATATGGGAAATCTCAGACAAATATGACAGCAATTATTATCCATCAATCTAAATTTAATTAATAATCATCGCCAATCCATACATTGTCGCAACTTATAAGTATTCAATCAAGACTTTTACACCGTGTTCAAGTGTTCCCCACAGTGTCATAATGTTACTCTGAGTTAGGGCCCTGCGAATATTCGAATTTGATTTGAAATTTCGAATTGTTCCTGCGATTCGATTCGATTTTATGTCGAATCTTGTTGACGTTGTTTTCGAATCGAATATCTCGCGGCATTCTCACTGACGGTTAAGTCAAATGATGTCGTTTATGGTCAGCGTTTTTACCAGTTTCCTGTCGCACACACATGATTCGTCGGCTCGCCCGTTGACGGAATAACACTATTGTGCCGTCACATGGGGTCTATAATGCTAGAAACAAGGTGATGACTCTGAGCACCTTTAGATAACGATGGTATTGTTGAATCAATTTATTTTCTGCCCCACAGATCGGCATACTAATCTCTGAGCTATTAAATATGCTTCCCACTATCAAGATTTGAACTGATATCGCCATTTGATTATAATCTTATGCTCACAGCATGACTGTTCCTTGAACCTTTTAGTCGGACACAAAAGTTATGATATCAATTATAACATAGATATTATATAGCTACAACAACCACCACCAGCAGTGCAAATGACTCGTTCCGATGTGTCATTCCCGATTTTGAGTAAACCCAACTTATTTCCTTATTACATCGTCCATATTCAGCTGTTTTCGTGGATAAAATGAATCAGTTCCGGTTGACAATCCCACAACCCACACAAGGGATTAATGCTGGATGTGTACGACGAATTCTCTCTTTAGTATTTACTTTTGTTTATGAACTCCTCACATGTCAACACAATGTCTGATTCGATTCGAATTCGATTCGAAATCGAATACCATTTACCTGATTCGATTCGGTATTCGATTCGATAGAAAAAATCTGATTCGCAGGGGCCTACTCTGAGTAGGCACCTTTGATCTCTTTGTCAAACAACTACCGGTATACATCAAAGGCAGCGCAAAACTGACGTCGGCGGAAATAATTTTGTGGCAGTGTGTATATTTGTCTTTGTTGTATTTGGCTTTGAAACTGTACCGAGGTAGGGAGTGCAATGAGTGTTTATAAGTCCATTGTGGGAACAAACGCACAATATATATATAAACATCGGAAGCGCAATCGGAAATCGGCTGATTGTGCCTCCAGTTATCGGAAATCGGTCCGATGGGCTTTTTCATTATCGGAACATCACTATAAAAGATGTACCTCTGACATGATGTGTCCATTTTCTAAAACACACTTGTGTCTTATTAAACTTTACAATTTGACATCATATTTGCTACTAGTAATTTAAACAGATATGTGGTTCACTCATCATATTTGTTGGAAGTTCCCACTAAAAATATATATGTGTACATGTACATAAAAAGTACGGTAGAATAAGTGAGGAATTTTTTTTTAGTCAGAACTTCCAACAACTGTGTTAAGTATGAACTCGCAATGGGAAACATGGTTAATATACACGATTACTACACTTATTATAACAGCTGAAAAAGTAAAAAATATAAATAAAACCGTCCCTCATTGATTTGAAAAAAAAATTGACCGAGAACCAAAAAACATTGTTTTTGTTTGACCTTATGTATATTACTTGATGTATTTAAGACATAAGACATTCAACTTTCCGAGTTCCTAGTCGCTCCATTGACTCTAACACATTAAATTATTTTTGTATTGTTCATTTTGGGGTAGGTGTGCCTGTGCATTGCTCAAATAATGTGCCACAATAGAGGTTAACACTAGTAGGATAACCTGGCGTACATATCACCAACCTGTTATTGTCATTTAAGATCTGTTGCCCACTAATTTCACTAACCCATTCAAACTATTTTTAATCCACAGGGAATCTCAGTGGCAGTATGTGTTTAGTTTGTTTAACAAAGCGAAACAGGTGCGTTCTGACTCTTCCGAGAAGCAGGGGCGCTCTGATGTGCTGGAGAAACAGGTGCTCTACACAGCCACCATCCTCTTCCTCGAGAGCCTCTACACCTACATCAGCAACATCGACACCGAGATTTCATCAGGTGAGAGGTGATCAAATGGACAGTGCTCATTGAATCTCAATATTATGAATATTTGGGGTGTGATATCAGAACAATCCTACATGGAATGTTTCCGAGGCCATGTTTAGCTCAACTTGACAAGCTCATTTTGGATTTTACTCTTTGCGCAGACTAAATCATTTGGCACATCCCTCATCTGATTGACTCCAAACTTTAAATGATGTGTGAACCCACTTCTTAGATTTAACATTTAAATCTTTCGGCACACCCTGCAGCACACTTATTATGCCCCCGACTTGAAGTTGGAGGGTATATAGTCGATGTCTCCGTCGAGCCGTCCGTACATCTGTCCGTACAAACATTTTGCATTATTGTTCAGCAACCGCTTGGCAGATTTAGCTGTTATTTGGTATGGTGATAGAGCAGCATGGGGGAACAGCTACATGCATAGCGCGGGTTTCGTCCACCCATTTTCACCAGAGTTATGGCCCTTTTTTGTCTTAGAAAATTCAATTTTGTCCGTCCGTACAAACATTTTGCATTATTGTTCAGCAACCGCTGGGCAGATTTAGCTGATATTTGGTATGGTGATAGAGCAGCATGGGGGGACAGCTACATGCATAGCGCGGGTTTTGTCCACCCATTTTCACCAGAGTTATGGCCCTTTTTTTACTTAGAAAATTCAATTTTTCTATTGTTTTTTTGGTTTCCAGATGATAGCGTGATCTTTGGTGGTACGATTGCAAATCCCGTATTTTTGTGGATCAGTTATATGAAAATACATGTCAAGTGCGAATTTGGGTATGATCTGATGATTTTTGCCAGAGTTATGGCCCTTTTTTCAACTTAGAAAATTTGAATTGACTTACTGAAGGAAGACAACAGTGACAAAGAACTTTTGGAGAACTTTACGCAACATATCTGATCTCCAACACATCGTGAGGGTGGTCTTTTAGATCATGTGTACACTAGAGGTATCAATGTCATCAAATCAGGGACCGCAGACTGTCACTTTAGCGACCATCAAGCAGCCTCATTGTGTGTCATTGTGACAATCATACCTCTCAATAGGAATACATGGACATTTCCCACTAATTTTATCGTTACCAATACCACTGGTCCTATACTGCTATAATAATTTCATACAGAATACAGAAGGACAATTCATGAAATTTTGTGCAATAGAATGACAAGACTCACTGAATAAGGTATCTATAATTTTATATACAATTTTACTACATGACTCACACTTCCAATGGTATTGGTCAAGACTAAAGTGGTGTGAAATGTTTCAGTATAAACAAAGACAGTTTTGGCCTTTATGCACTCAAAAGATATGCCTCCTGACTTTAGTCGGTGGGTTTTTAGTCAACATTTCTGTACGAACTTCTTTTGGATTGGTCATATAGACCTCCTCGGATATCCGCAGTTTCGTCCATGCTTAATCCGATTTGCTACAGTCGGGGGCAAATGCCACGCGACAGCGTACCTCTTGTTAGATGAATGTTTTGAAAATTTACACGCATGTATGGGATCACCTCCAGACGGGACCTATCGAATTTGAATGATTTCTGATTAAAAACATGGATGCCCTGCAGCCATATTGAATTTTAAACTTTGCATGATTAATCCTTTGGCACCCTCTAAAACTAACATTTGCCATCCAATTGATCCTAAACAGGGATCTTCGTGGTAACCTTTAGATGAGAGATATTAAATTTGAACTAAAAACATGGCCACTGGCAGCCATATTGGATTTCACTCTTTACATCACTAAATGTTTTCACATGCCCTACAAACAACAGTTTTTATTCGATTTATCTCAAACTTCATATGTATCTTCAGGGTGACCTGTAGATGGGAGGTATAAATTTTTTCCTAATATCGTTGAAAAACACGACTGTCAGTGGATATCTTGGATTTTACTTTTTACATGACTAAATCCTTTGGCACACCATATGATTGTCACCAAACTTCATACAGATCTTCATGATGACCTCTAGAATGGAGCTATCAATTTTTTCAGAATTTTTTTATTGGATAATTGTTTTGAAAATGAGTAGACATGTTTAGGGTGACCTCTAGATGGGAGCTATCGAATTTGAAGGACCTTTTATGAAAAATATGGCCATCGGCAGCCATCTTGGATTTTGCTCTTTGCACAGCCTACAGATCACATCCAATCATCACCGATCTTCGTATGGATCTTCTGGGTAACACTAGATGGCAGCCATCAAATTTTTGCAATTTTTTTTGAGAAACAGGGCCGGCAGTGGCCATCTTGATTTCACATTTAATCCATGGGCACACACTGCAGCTGACATTTATTGGAGAAATTAAAAAAAATTGTTTACATGTACCGGTGTAACAGGATATCTTCCCCCCTGGATATTTCCCCCCCCCACCCTGGATATTTCCCCCCCCCCCCCCCCATGTACGACTAAAAAATAATTTCACTCAAATGATATCGTTTGGTTCTGAAATGGCCTGAAAAATGTTTTTTGAGATTAAAAAAAAAAAGTGACAAAATTATTGTTGTTTTCACGAATTTGATTGTCTGTTCATTGACCAGAAAAATGTTTTTTTTTAGTTCAATTTTGTTCTTTTCTTTCAAATGTCCAGGCTTGGATATTCCACCACCAAGCCCCCCAAACCCAGCACCTACATGACAAAAAAATCATCTTATGGTTTTATCGCTTATTTTGCTCTATATATTCATGAGTCAGGGTTTGGGGTGGGGGGAAGATGTCCAGGTCAGGATATCTCCCCCCCCCCCCACCCAGCACCTACATGAAACAGCGAGAAATTAACTTCTTCTGAGAACAAGTTGTTTGAGTCAGGGTTTGGGGTGGGGGGGAAGATGTTCAGGTCAGGATATCTCCCCCCCCCCCCACCCAGCACCTTATGGTTTTATCGCTTGTTTTGCTTTATATAGTCATGAAACTGCGAGAAATTAACTTCTTCTGAGAACAAGTTTTTTGAGTCAGGGTTTGGGGGGGGGGGAAGATGTCCAGGTCAGGATATCTTCCCCCCCCACCCAGCACCTACATGACAAAAAAATAATCTTATGGTGTTATCGCTTGTTTTGCTTTATATAGTCATGAAACAGCGAGAAATTAACTTCTTCTGAGAACAAGTTTTTTGAGTCAGGGTTTGGGGTGGGGGGAGATGTCCAGGTCAGGATATCTTCCCCCCACCTAGCACCTACATGACAAAAAAATAATCTTATGGTTTTATCGCTTGTTTTCCTTTATATAGTCATGAAACAGCGAGAAATTAACTTCTTCTGAGAACAAGTTTTTTGAGTCAGGGTTTGGGGTGGGGGGGGGGGGGAAATGTCCAGGTCAGGATATCTCCCCCCCTCCCACCCAGCAACTACATGACAAAAAATAATCTTATGGTTTTATTGCTTGTTTTGCTTTATATAGTCATGAAACAGCGAGAAATTAACTCTTCTTCTGAGAACAAGTTTTTTGAGTCAGGGTTTGGGGTGGGGGGGGGGGAGATGTCCAAGTCAGGATATCTCCCCAAACCCCAGCACCGACAGGACAATCATCTTATTATCATTATTATTACAAAGCAAGCAACAGGCAACAGGCAGGATGGAAGTTATTATTGTTAGACTTGTTGATTTAGCAATCACATAGACAGTTTGTAAATCATTATCCAGATTAACAAGGATTAAGGTAAATTGTGAAACCTATGGTCACTCACTTATGTATCTTCAGCAATTAGGATGTTGCCTCATCAATTTTTATTTCTCATCTTTATCTGAGAAATCTCTTCTATAAGCTTCTGTACTTCTTGTCCCAGTCTGTCCCAAGAATTTTTACATGGTACAAAATCAAGTTTCTTGCCATATCTAGAAATGGATGTTTGGTTTGTGCATTTTCAAGGAGTTCTGATGCAATTAAGTAAATCTTGACTTGCCATATTACATTCATACTCTTGAAAATTGCACTAATTTGTTATCTTAGAAAATAAAAAGTTTGAGACGAGTAAGCTATGATTTTTCATATACTTTTTGACAAAAGTGGGTTTTTTTTGGAAGAGCTTTCCTTTGCCATTGAAGGTTCTATATAAACAGATTCAGTCTGGCATGCAGGGTACATTTTCAGCCTTAAATTCAGTTACCTTGGTCCCTGGCATTTTGTTGTATTCAGTTTTCAATGAATCTGGTTCTACTGATAAGTGGATGAAAAATATAATAACATGTAGTATAATTTTTCAGGTTTCAGTTCGCAGTCACCTTTAGTTTTGGTTGAGGCTTTTAAAACAGATAGCGAAGACACACCATTGGAGTAAGTTGTTTACTAAGGAAATAGTCAGATGGTGACATTAATTTCCATTTATTAACCTAGTTTAGCATGGGTAGATGAGATGTGGGTGTGTGTCTTTGCAACTGTGATTCAAATGGAATATTTGTCTGTAAAATGCGCATTCTGATTTGTCGAGAGTTGCTGTCTTCAGTTTCGATTCACCAGCGATCGCATTTTTTACTTCTTTTTCTTCTGTAATTGAGAATATGAGTCCCCTAGTGGAATTCATCTACTGATTGTATTACAGGCCGAGAATGAAGAAGCATAGAACAACAGACAGTACTCAGCCACAGATACACTGCAGTGATAAATTCCACAAATCCAAAGAAGTCATACCAAATTTCCTGTCTGCTATCAAATGTTATGAGCTGTTGTATTCCTGTCCAGAGCTATGTAATGGTAAGTCACGTTGCTTTCATTTAATGCAGGGTTAATTAGTTTATTCATCCTATGTTGTTGTGATGAAATGACTACACTCAACTTGCACTTTTATTATCCTATTTAATTACAATAACTTTGTGTGTATGAAAAACATTTTCAGGTACACAACTGTTAAAATAGCAACTACCAAAGTCAGATGTAAAGGTTATTAACTGAGCATGCAATCAGAGTTGCTAAACAGTCTGTTACATTTGGGGATCGGGCCTGAGGGTGGTCTCTTATTTAAAAATCCACCGCTCTTTCATGATCAAACCAAATTCCCAACTCTGGATAATAACATTTGAATCCAGCCACTGGGTTAGTAAATTGATTTTACCTTGAGTATTTATTTTCATCTTTTCTTGCAGATTTCATCACAATGTGCCAGAACTGGCAGATGGAGACATGGTCATGGATGGTTCATTTCCAAACAGATATGTATATGTACAGGGTAGGTTTATGTGAACTATAATAATAATTGTCGACCCATTTATTCAGTGCATAATAAATAAATTAGTTTCAATATACTTTACACCAATTATTAACCCAGTCATATGAAACATTGGTGGTATAATGAATTGACCACAAACAAATGAGGTGACCCGATACGTATAGCTAGTGATCAGTTGTCATACAGCATCAGCATTGAAATTGAGTTCTGTCATATAGTTTTTGCAGGTCATTAGGTATGACTATAGCTGTAAAATAAAAAATAGTCAATTATGGAATCTAGTAATTGTTACAGCCTTAGTGATTTGTCTAAGGCCATGGCTACATTTACTGCGCTATAAATACAGCCCTGAGCCTTAAATATATGGCATGAAAGCATTGTGTCACTTGGTGATATTATAGAAGAACAAATTTTAGAACATTTTTCTCTGTGTATATAAATTAATTACTGTAAATTCACTCTGGATAATGTAGTCTATTATTTGATGTTAATCTTGGTTTCCTAATGTAATTACACAGTATATAAAGGCATCTTGTTGAATCACAAACTCATAATTTGCAAAATACTTGGTATGATGCCTTTGAACTGTGTAATTTTATTATGATAATAGTATTGCATATGATTACTTCTCAGTGAAAAATATCAAGCTGAAATGCATTTTGAGTTGGAAATATTGGGAACTTTGTCATGAGATTGATTTTCCACCATAAATTAATTATTCTATATTAATACATTAGCATGGTAGGAACAAATGACAAAATACTAAAGAAAATGAACTGGATGTAATCTCATATATATTTTGAAGACCTCTGTCTGTTTGTCTGTCTGTTTGTCTGTCATTTATACAAATCTACGATTCTCGACCGATCGGGACGAAACTTGGTACATGTGTGTAGTTTGACCAGGCGGTCGTCGTTGTCGTATTGGCGAGCCCGTGCGACGCTCGTGCAGCGCATGCGCAGACGAGATCTCGGAAACGGGTGGAGTTATCGACTTGAAATTTGGTATGTGAATGTATCTTGCCCTGGATACAAATTTTATCGGTTCGCCGAGCCCGTGCGACGCCAGCTTCGCGCATGCGCAGACGATATCTCGGAAACAGGTGGAGCTATCGACTTGAAATTTGCTATGTGAATGTATCTTGCCCCGGATACGAATTTTATCGGGTCGCCGAGCCCGTGCGATGCCAGCTTCGCGCATGCGCAGACGAGATCTCGGAAACGGGTGGAGCTATCGACTTGAAATTTGGTATGTGAATGTATCTTGCCCCGGATACAAATTTTATCGGGTCGCCGAGCCCGTGCGACGCCAGCTTCGCGCATGCGCAGACGAGATCTCGGAAACGGGTGGAGCTATCGACTTGAAATTTGGTATGTGAATGTATGTTGCCCCGGATACAAATTTTATCGGGTCGCCGAGCCCGTGCGACGCCAGCTTCGCGCATGTGCAGACCAGATCTCGGAAACGGGTGTAGCTATCGACTTGAAATTTGGTATGTGAATGTATCTTGCCCCGGATACGAATTTTATCGGGTCGCCGAGCCCGTGCGACACAAGCTTCGCGCATGCGCAGACCAGATCTCGGAAACGGGTGGAGCTATCGACTTGAAATTTGGTTTTTGAATAGCCCGGACAACGTCGGGCTCATCGGCTAGTTACCTATATATAATGCATGAGTTTTTACTGTTTATACATGAGGCATGCATATTATTTACAAAACCCATAACATTATCTGTTAGCAAGCATGCGTCTGTTGATATGCTAAGATTTTACTTTGCATTAACAAGGTCTGCCATATATATTTTATCGGCTGGCCATCTGTCAGCCTTGAGCAATTTTTTTTATAGCGCCCTAAAAAGTATACCCCCCCCCCCCAAATTTTTCCCAGACGTAAAACCAGTAGCTTGGAATTTGTTGCAAATTCACATGACTAATCTAGTAAAATGTATATATTTTCAGAAGCTAAGACATAATGACACTAGTTTGGGCCAAAATTGAAACTCACCATCCAAGATGGCCACCAAAATGGCTGCCGGAAGTTGAAAATATGACATTTTTTCACAAATATCTTCTAGATCAGTACATGCTGTTTGGAACTGGTTCAGTAAAATGACCTTATTTTGTATTTTATATATTAACTGATCATTGGAGCAATTAAATATGCAATTATTGGGGTCCTATCCACTTGTGATCCCTCAAAAATTCGATTTTACAGAACGCGTTATAAAATTTCACAAAAAAATCACAACTGGGATTCTAGTCATATTTCAACAAGAAATGAACAGAAGCACAGGCGGACAGGGCCAAGAAACCGGCCCGGGAAATTAATATAATACCGGCCCATCTGTTTGGGGGGGGGGGGGGGGGGCGTCCACAGTCCACCTTGGAAAATTCCAACTGCACCCCCCCCCCCCCCCCCCCCGCCTTGAATCAGAATCAGACCAAATACATATTTTTGCATAATTCCATTTGCACCCCCCCCCCCTTGAATCAGATGCAGACCAAATACATGTTTTTGCATTATTCCATTTGCACCTCTGGTCTAATATCCTATATATTCATAAACCATGGTTCTATATATTCCCGGTATGAGACCATTCAGATATTTTTTACCTGAAAAATTGCATAAAATCTAGCGGTCTAACTCCAGACAAATGCACACGGCTACGGACAAGAGACCAGGACACACCGGGCTGTTCATGGTTGCTCGGCCCAGGGTGAGAACATTTTGAAAACTATACAAGAAAATCTCGAATCCGATAAACTAGACTGGCATCAACTGAAGCGTTCCTATTTTCTTGTAAATTTCAATTGGGGGAGGGGTGCGTAAGAATTTTTTTGGGATTTACAGCTGGGAGTTACCGTTAAAATCTCGAGATTAATGGGGTCTTTACGTGGTGTTATATGATGCCGACAAGTTCATTTAATGTCAAAATTACGATTAGCCAATTCGGCTGGTTAAACAACACATGTGGCGGCCTACGTCCGGAATTTTCCCGGTCTCCCGATCGGGCATGCAGTCCGCCTCTGCCCTCGTGAATTTATGTGAGAAGAGTACCATCTTATTGGATACACGGCTGGTTAAACAACACATGTGGCGGCCCACGTCGGTTTCATTTGCGGCCCAAGTTGTGGTTGGGCGGCCCCAACCACATATACCCCCCCCCCCCCCCCCCCCCCCCCCCCCCCCCCCCCCCCAAACCGTAAAAAAAAACCCTCGGATTCTCCGGCCCATCGGGAAATTTCCCGTTCTCCCGATCGGCCAGTCCGCCTCTGAACAGAAGGTTGCCATTAAGTGAGGCATACCATTACCTATGAATATTCCAACTCACTGGAACCAAAATACTTACTTTGGCTCAAAATGGCTGCCAAAATGGCCACCAAAATATGGAAAAATGGTAAATATCGCCCTAGGGTGTCCTTCAATCGCTTACAAGTTGTGGTTGATGTACAAAATTGGCTATTATGCCTTCTTTACATTGAATACTAACATGTCTGCTGCACCATGGTTGATTGTTACTGTTGCCACCACTGACATCACCAAAACTATTGGACGTTTCTCTCAAAAACTTGACATAAGGCCATAGGAAGTTGATTCTCTGTTTCTCAGACACCGCCGCCCCCCGAAAAAATACGCCGCTGGGTACTTTTTATAGCCTACCAAAAATAAAAAGTATAATTCATCCCGCCGCTCGCAATCCGTGAAGTTCGCAATCGACCATTGTTAACAGGTGTGGATAAAGAGGCGCAACTCTATCTCATAATTCCAATCTTTTAATAGATCGAACAAGCCAATGTCCGGGATCTTAATCGAACGCGCCTGATCTACTTCCGCTAAAACAATGGTTGCAATTCTGAATGTTTGCGTGTGGGACGGCAACAAATATCTTATCCCCTGGACTATAGTGAGTGTTGAGATCGATGAAACATGTCGGAATTTATCGGAACGGATAACGTCCCAACACGGCGAAAGCATCAAATCCATTTCTGTTGGAAAAAACAAAACATCAGACTTCGACTTCGTCTCACCTGAACTGAAAGCCACATAGGTTGCAGACATTTTGGCTTTTATTTTAAGATCACGGTGACCACCAATACTTCTTCAAGTACTTGTCAACGTGCAACTACCAGTGCGGATGCACCAGCGAAGTCTGCATTCAGTGTTCTTATGGATATATTTTATATATATTCAGCAAACATGGCATATTATGTATACGGAAGGTACATGTAACAGCAAATAGAAGTGATTCACAAATACATGTGATTTGATCTCATATGACAATAATTTTCTAGACAACACTTATTAAATCATGTATGTTTCACTCACATATTAAACATCATTTCTATTATTACATACATACATACATACATACAGATATACTCTATTTATATTCTATATATGTATGTGTGTTTTGTACTATCAACAGGTGGAAGCTTGCTAAAACGTCAGTAGCAATGGTGATTAAGAACAACCACTGATAATCAATTTACCCATACACATTAAAAAAAATTGACTCTGCATATTGTTGTTATGAAAGTTTAATATATTTTGTTTTTGTCTTGTATTGACACATTCAAAGATGGCTTAGTGAAGCCTGACAAGTTTCAGTATTAATAAAATTTCATTAAAATCAAATCAAGTAGTCATGTTTCAATGTCCGAATTGGTTTTACAATTTTAGGATAAACAAATAAAAACCTGCCTGCCGGGAAATTTTGGTAATAAAATATGGTAATAAAAACCTGCCTGCCGGTAAATTTTGGCCATAAAAAATAAATATAAAAATCTGCCTGCCTGCCTGCTGTGGGAAAAAAAGTGTCTGAGAAACAGAGAATCAACTTCCTGTGGCCTAAATATCGGCAAAAATGTACTTTTCAGGTTTGGACCATTTTTCTAGTAATATGTAATTATCTTTGGATTTAAAGGTGTTTATTGTATTGGTCTATCTTAAATGTGTCACACTACGGTGTTTATAGAACAAATTGCTCAAGTTGGCTTCCAATATGGCAACGTAATTGGTAATAAGTTATTTTTTTTTACATATATCATTATAACATTATATATATAACATTATTCTCTGCGTTATCCGAAAATGTAGCAAATTGTGACTCACTTGGTTATTATACGTGTTAGTTAATTAACTGACAACTAAATGTTCTATTATGGTTGTCCCAGTTCCGTATGGGGCATGACAAATTTATTTTAAAGTATGGAATTTTGCGGAGAACCTCTTTTGTGATTCTGACCATATTATTGAAAGGAAATGGGCAGAACTTTGAGATGGAACTGAGATGAACCATAATACCCTGCTGGACAAAACAAGTGTCCAGTGGCACCGCGGTGTATTTGCAGTTCAGCCGCGGTTTGAGTTTGTAACTGCAGTTGAGCACCGTGGCCGAACGGCATGTACACTGCGGCCAAACGGCAAGTACACCTTGGTCGAAAGGCAACTACAACGCGACCGAATGGCATGCACACCGTGGTTAGCTTTCTGGTTTGTATCGTCTTTTTTCAGTTTAATGAACGTACACCGTGGCAACTACACCATGGCTGAATGGAAGGTACACCGCGGCCCAACTTGTAGATGGTAGCCAGGGAGTTACTCTATGATCATATTTGAGGTGAAATAGGTATGCATGGAGTTAGTGTATGTCTTGAATGATGTGAATATGTATACAATGAGTGACTATATGGTTATGATTGTGTTGTCCATAGTGAGATGTATAGGTATACAGGGAGAGGTCATGGTCAGGTGTGGGGTGAATCGGTATGAATGGAGTGACTGTATGGTGTATGGTTGTGTGTATCTTGTACGGGTGCACCCGGTGTGCCTGTATGGACATTGATGTGGTGTATGGTTATAGCTACATGGCCATCTATATATTGATAGTGATGAGCCGATTGTCAAATAGAGCCTTGCGCCGATTGCCGATTATTTGAGATCACAATCGGCCGATTCAGGTGCCGATTCCGATTATTTCAATAATTATAGCAGAATATATGTTATATGTGTTATATAATACTTAGAATTATAGAAGCAAGCAACAAACGAAATAATATGCCAGTACACAGTATACATAAGTATATGTTTGGGTAAGTATATAGGTGGGCATGGGCGGACTTGTGATCGAATACAGGCAACTTACCCATGTATTTTAGGCTATTACATAACAAATTGTTTGAAAGTTTGATGACATGACGACATGTCCATGGTTCGTTTTTGATAACAATTCATCAAACGGCATTTTTCTTTGATCCCAATTCAAAGACATCACATCAAAGGAAATGAGCCGACTGAACTAGTTGCAAGTTACACCATGTTCATGTCAATTTCACAGACACGATTCGATTTCAGCGTGGTCATCATAATAATCATTGGTGGTGACCTATACGTGACGTCACACGAGGCTGACTGGATGGAATGACATTGTCTTTGACTATTTAAAGTCACGTGACATGCACTTTCGGTTTCTATAGTATAGTTTATACCTGTTACGCTGTATGTACTATATAGATAGCTCTGTTGTACTCCGTATGCATACATCTTGATTTTTGATAGTCTGACATAAATCAAAATGTCTACATGTTGACTAACAATAAAGTTACCTATGGGCGTACATGAGTCCCATGATATGTACGTTGTGTACATCATAATGCTAATGAAATCAATCGACTGAAACGACTGTTCCGGTATGCCAATAATTAATGATTATGCGCAATCACGGCGTCATGCTTGCAGCATCACTCTAACACAAAGTGTCACGTGCTTCCCGGTGATCCCCACTATATATTGTTCAAACATAGACCCAGGTACGGCCGGGGTATTGAAGAGGACATGTCTGTATATCAAGTTTGTGTTTGGGATCACTTTCCCCATGTTTACAGGTCATTTATTCAACAAAACATCGTCATATTTAAACCAGTTCATTGAAGAAAAACAAGCACCTATTTATTATAGTGTTGAAACGATTAATCGACTAATCGAAATCGACGCGATTATTAAATTAGTCGATTCCGAAATCGGCTAGTCGACTAGTCGGAATACACCCACCACCATTATGCCATCGCGAAAGCAGTGCCGTTGCCGAATTACTGGACAATTTAAACAATCAGGCTATCGAAATACACAATCACAATTAGCTTGCTAAAGCCTGCTTTGTTGTCCCTTTGATGCGATAACTGCTTTCAGTATTTGGTGGTCGTGCACGAACGCGAAAACCCAATGACCTCAACTCAATGTATTTGTCGGCGCCGCGCCGGCTTATTCTTTGAAGTTGAGACGACCGGCTTTGATAATCAACTTCAAAGAATCAGCGCCTATCGCAACCGTATCTATTTCGGCGTGACGGAATTGATCTGAGTGATAACTGGTCAACGTGTTTGCAGGTGTGCAGGACTCAACTTCAATCAAGTTAGTTGCGAGGTGACATTATTAAGTTTTAAGTTTAATAACAAATCCAATATATTATAGTTTATTGAAGCACTATGTCAGTATACCTTTAAAGTTTATTTGTAAAATTGTGTGATATTTTTTACAACCACCACATGCATCAACTGACGCATGGGTGAGCGTATATGATCGCACGTTCTAGATATATTGTATTATAGATATAAATATAAAGCCAACCCGCGGTCGGCCATGCTATGCATCGAATAGCGTCGCGTATTTCGAACTAAACTGGCGAGTCACTTCGGAAATCCCACGTCGTTTATGGGCTGTGTTTGTGAAAACTTACAATGTATTTTAGCACCTCAAACTTAAATCCTTCGTGGAATTGGGCGGTGACAAAGCTGTTCCCAGAAACGTAATCTGGATGACGCAAATTCCTGGAATCGGGCTAAATATAGAACTTACGACATCGCATTGAAATGTACTATTAACATTGCCGGTCTGCGCAGTTTTATTTCTGAAACTGACATGATCGATTGTATATTCGGGGACTCGCGAGTAAAATTGTATATATATTTACAATGTACCATGCACGAGAGACAATTGTGTACGCGATCAAATCAAACAGTGAAAACACGTGCGTTTTGGCGGGAAAATGAATGTCCGTGATTAAGCTATGTCATATCGTGACCTTGCAATGAATACAAGGAACAACATTATGTACGCAATGCATGGCCCATTTTTAATATATGCGGACTATATATTTACAGGGAACTTTACCACATTCCGTGTCCGATATATGTACATGACATCTGCGAGCATAAAAGGCTTGTACGCACTACAGCTGTTATAACATTTATATTGTAACTTTTGTTTGACTGTCGGAGATGAAGTTCATTTCTCAAAATATCTTGCATTTCTTCATGTACGCCCCGTTTGTGAAGTCAACCGGTGACAAGCACACTGGGCAAGTTCGAAAACAACGATGTTCGATTGTATGTAAGAACCGGTACAGCCCGGTATACCATACCAATGATACCATATCAATTTTAAAGGAACATTTTTACACAAAACATATAGAATAATGCACCGGTTTCTGATTGTTGCACGCGCTTCCACTCCGTAATCCGTAGCGTTTCCGCGATTGATCAGGTGTTGTCACCACCGTTTAGATACATACATCAACTGGATGGTAATTTGATTGTCATAAAACATCATATACCTGGGACAAATTAATTACCTATTAACCTTCAGTGATATTAAGCCAAATAATCACGACAAATAGTGTTTAATCACGTCTTGCTTTGCGTTCGAAAATGCAAAGTTAGTTACTGGTACTCAAAACAAACGGCAAATTATATACTTATATGAGCACAAAACGGTAAGTTTCGGAAGGGGTCCGACTAGTCGACTAGTAGTCGATTCCCTCTGGCGACTAGTCGATTCCTCAAAACCACTAATCGTTTCAACACTATATTTTATTATTTAGACAATCGGAAATCCCGATGTTCAAACCCGAGTACCGATTGTCATCCAATGGGCCACAATCGGCCGATTCCGATTGTCGTTCCCGATTATCGGCTCATCACTATATATTGATTATGTATATATGGAGTAACTGTAAGGTCATGGGTGGGATGTGCATGTGTTTTCTGTATGATCATGGATGGGGTGTGTGGATAAATCGTAAGTGAGTTTATGGTTACGGGCAATGTGTGTGGTATACGTGGAATGACGGTACTGTCATGATTGAAGTGTATATGCATATCTGGAGTAAGCTGGTGGACATTATCGTGTGGGTATATAGGGAGTGTCCTTGTGGTAACGGATGGCATGTATATGTTTATATCTTGTGGATGTATTATCATTGGTATGTGTGTAGGGATTAGCTGTATGATCATGGATGGCGTGTATGATTATACAGTACGTTGCTGAACTGTCATGTGTGATGTATATATGCAAGTATGGACGGTATGAGTGGTCGTGTGTGCGGGTTTTTATGTTTACCCATACCATAGTATGGTAAACATAGTGTCGTTGCCCGGATTGACCACTCGTCGTTCGTCCGTCTGTCTGTCTGTCTGTCTGTCTGTATGTCCGTCTGTCTGTCGTAGACACTTTACGAGTAATGCGATAACTCAAACATTTTTTATCCGATCGAAACCAAATTTTGTATATGGGTTTCTCAGCCCAAAATACAGATCGAGTTCGAATTTGGGTTTGATCCGAGATTTTGTTACAGAGTTATGGCCCTTTTTCAACTTAGAATTTACGCATTCTGCCATATTAACTCAAACATTTTTTATCTGATTGGAACCAAATTTGATCCGATTAATTTTAAAGGAGTTATGACCCTTTTTCGAGAAAAAAAATTTGAAAAAAAAAATCAATTACTTTTAACTTTTATAATAATAATAAAAAAAATGACATTGTCATTTGTTTTCATTTAGATATTGATGGTTATGATAAAAGTTGATAAAATGATTTCCAATGTGGACCTTTAATTTTTTTAAATAATTAAAAAGTTTTTAAGTTAAAAAAATTTGAAAAACTAA
Source organism: Siphonodentalium dalli (assembly GCA_032622095.1). Taxonomy (NCBI): domain Eukaryota; kingdom Metazoa; phylum Mollusca; class Scaphopoda; order Gadilida; family Siphonodentaliidae; genus Siphonodentalium; species Siphonodentalium dalli. The sequence goes on from CP136068.1 coordinate 69,670,892, forward strand.
CACCATTATAACTCTGCCAAGGGTACCCGAATCACCACACCAAATTTGATTAAATCGGTCCAAAATCTTGTGTTATGTACTGGTAAATCTGTTTGGAGCAACATTAAATCCAATCCACCAATTGCCTTTGGACTACTTAGCTATTGATAAGGCTATATTATTTTCTGATGTCTCTTATGCCAATGTGAAGATAATCTGATAAAGAAGGCTATGGTATCTAATTTAAAATAAAGATTCAACAATAAACATCACATGCTATTAACAGTAGACATCTCTGCTGCAGAGTTATATCTTCAGATGGTCTGATATCTTTATAATTGTTATTGGTTTAATAGAGGTCAGTGTTCAACATAAACAATTCCTGTGATATTTTGACAGCTCTGCTATATAATTGATATTAATGGGTCAGTGGTGAGGTTGCTTATCTGTATACTAGGACACATAATTATTGTAAACTTAAATTGGACTCTCTTAACCCAAGTATTCCATGTCCAGGTCACACCTACACATTTAACCCATGGGCTTGCTGGCTGTGGTGGTTTAGCATTACAGATCCTGTACCAGTGCATTCTCTTATATAAATGCCAGTGACCCATAAATTCCAATAATTTGTGTTATATACATTTGTCTATAATAGTACATAACAGTATACTCTATAATTCAACACCAAAACTCTCATTTATCCGATCATATTAAATTTTTATCGCCAAGGGATGGGTTAACATCTGCCGATCGTGATCGGCCTCTCGTTTGTATTTCTGGAAGGACTGAATGGCCAGTGGTGAGGTGAATATGTATACCTGGAGTGACTCTACGGTCTAGGTTGGGCTTCATATGTATATATCGAGTGGTTACATGTATATGACTGTGTGTGGAATATGTATACAGGTAGTGACTGTGTGGTCAATGGTGAAATGAGTAGGTATACAAGGAGTGACATCAATGTAATGAATATCTATGCCGGGAGTGACTAAATGGTCATGTGTCAGGTGTGTGAGTATACCTGGTGTTCCTGCTTGGCGACTCGTGGCGGTATGGTCATGTGTAGGTTATGCTGGTATACAATGATGTTGCTATATGGTCATGTGCGAGGTGTATATAGCGAGTGGCTATATGACCATGGATGATGTGCATATGCACACATGGAGTGACTATACTGACATGGCTGGGGTGTATTAGTATATATTGAGTGGCTATTCGGCTATGGTGTGACAAATAGGGATACAGTGAGTGACATGGCCAATGGTGAGATGAATATGTATACCATACACATTACCCGTAGCCATAAAATCACTCACTATTTATCCACACACCCCATCCGTGATCATACAGAAACACATGTACATCCCACCCATGACCATGTAGCTATATCCATACACCACATCAATGTCCATACAGGCACACTGGGTACAGTATACACACAACCATACCCTGCTGGACAAAACAAGTGTCCACTTAACCATGGTGTGGTTTAATAGCGTTGCCACCGCGGCCGAAATGCAACAACACTGCGGCTCCACCGGCTAACTACAGTTGGGCCGCAGTGTACTTGCCATTCGGCCATGATGTAGTTGCTGTGGTGTACGTTCATTAAACTGAAAAAAGATGATACAAACCAGAAATCTAACCACGGTGCACATGCCATTCGGCCGCGTTGTAGTTGCCTTTCGGCCATGGTGTTCTTGCCGTTCGGCCCGCAGTGTATTTGCTTTCGGCCGCAGTGCTCAACCGCAGTTACAAACGCTGACACCGCGGGCCGAACGGCAAATACACTGCGGTGCCAATGGACACTTGTTTTGTCGAGCGGGGTACACCATACAGTCAACTCCATTCATACCGATTCACCACACACCTGACCATGACCTCTCCCTGTATACCTATACATCTCACTATGGACAACACACTCATAGCCATATAGTCACTCATTGTATACATATTCACATCATTCATGACATACACTAACTCCATGTATACCTATTCACCTCACCTATGATCATAGAGTAACTCCCTGGCTACCATCTTGGCATCCATCCTGTATCCAGTTGATATTTGTTTATCATATTTAAATGGACCAGAAGAGTCACATATTATGGTTCATCTCAGTTCCGTCTCAAAGTTCTGCCCATTTCCTTCCAATAATATGGTCAGAATCACAAAAGAAGTTCTCCGCAAAATTCCATAATTTAAAATGAATTTGTCATGCCCTATATGGAACTGGTACAGCCATAATTGTCAGTTAATTAACTAACACGTATAATTACCAAATGGGTCACAATTTGCTACATTTTCGGATAACGCAGGGAATAATTATATATATATAATGTTATAATGATATATGTAAAAAAATAACTTATTACCAATTTGGTTGCCATTTTGGAAGCCATCTTGAGCAATTTGGTCTATAAACACCGTAGTGTGACACATTTAAGATAGACCAATACAATACACACCTTTCAATTCAAAGATAGTTACAATATTACTAGAAAAAATTGTCCAAACCCGAAAAGTTAATTTTTGCCGATATTTATGTCAAGTTTTGTGAGAAAAGTCCAATATTTTTGGTGATGTCAGTGATGACAACAGTAACAATTAACCATGGTGCAGCAGACATGTTAGTATTCAATGTATAGAAGGCATCAACCACAACTTGTAAGCGATTGCAGGACACCCTAGGGCAATATTTACCATTTTCCATATTTTGGCAGCAATTTTGAGCCAAAGTAAGAATTTTGGTTTCACTTAGTTGGAATATTCATAGGTAATAGTATGCCTCACTTAATTGCAACCTTCTGTTCATTTCTTTTTGAAATATGACTAGAATCCCAGTTGTGATTTTTTGTGAAATTTTATACCGCGTTCTGTAAAATCGAGTTTTTGAGGGATCACAAGTGGATAGGACCCCAATAATTGCATATTTAATTGCTCCAATGGTCAGTTAATATACAAAATACAAAATAAAGTCATATTACTCAACCAGTTCCAAACAGCATGAACTGATCTAGAAGATATTTGTGAAAAAATGTCATATTTTCAACTTCCGGTGGCCATTTTGGTGGCCATCTTGGATGGTGAGTTTCAATTTTGGCCAAAAATAGTGTCATTATGTCTTAGCTTCATGAAAATATATACATTTTACTAGATTAGTCATGTGAATTTGCAACAAATTCCAAGTAACTGGTTTTACGTCTTGGAAAAAATTGGGGGGGGGGGGTGTATACTTTTTAGGGCGCTAAAAAAAAAATTGCTCAAGGCTGACAGATGGCCAGCCGATAAAATCTTGATGTCGGATACCTGAATTTACAAAATCCGCAGAGAAAAAAACTTTATACGCCAAAACACGCATCCGTGACCTGGCGGCCGGACTTACACTTTAAACGGACGTCATATTTAACATTTTTCTTCAAACAGGGTTCGTTCAAGGATGGTATGAGCCACTTGCAGAACATATACAACACAATGACGGGAAAGTTACAGGTAAATACAAAACTATTTGCATAAGGCCCAAAAATAAAAGGGTTTTGCTTCTGAGGCATAGCCATGTAAAAAAAAATGACCCTCGTTGGACCATTTTATTTTGAGTTGGATTGTCCAAATCGGTAACACGAAAATAGGAAACTCAAAATGAAATTAGTTATGTTTCAAATATCGATTAGGAGCTAAATACAATGGTGTATGTGTGGGTATTCAACAAAAGACCATAGGCAATGATAACTATCAGGCATATTGTCACCACAGACTGTCCAAAATGTGAAGAATATATCGATAAAAGCAGGAAGCTGGATATTGAACTTTGCACAGTAAGTAAGTAACCCTGCAAGATAGAGTTTTCCCCCTTGCTATGGACGCTATACACAAAGGAACAGGACCACAATACAGTTCGAAAAGAGATGGTAATTAGCCATGTTTATTTGAAGTTTTATAGTCTACCATCCATTGCGGTACATATACAGTAGTCCGTGGGCCCAGCAAGAAATTTTTCAAATTGGCTGCACCCCCCCTCCAACAAAGGTTTCTATATATCAAATTAAAGGTAATCATATGGCGCATCAGATTTTGCTTGTTGCCCGTTTCAGAAAGTGTCCCAAAATAGATTTTTCAGGGAATACAACTCTTACCCCTAAAATAAAATGAAAATTTTCTCGAATACAAGTGTCAAGAGCATAAACAAAATATTGCAGTTATAAACTGCACAATATATCGTTTATATTAATTAGAAATGATCATAAAATGACACGAGATATAAAACTAGACCAATTTCTGAGCTAGTTAGAAAAAATGCGATAAATATTTTGAAATCGAGAAAAATTACTTGGAATTTGAAAAACTTTGTCACTTATAAATAGCTATAACTTGTGAACAACATGGGCTATTGATCCGTAACATGGCTAAAAAATTGCCCCAATGACATACCAAAACGACTTTAATAATGGAATGCCAAAAGTATTGCTGTGAAAATGTGATATGAGCGTAAACTTAACCCCACCCCCTAAACTATAACTTTTGCAGAAAAACTATGTATGTAGTTTACACTTAGAATGCTGCATGTCAAGTTGGTTTTAGAAGCATAAACCGAAACAGTATAGAGAGTGATGAAGGGAATTATAAATAACGGTGTCTGAACGTGATCTAAGATTAAAATTTGAGAAAAAAAATGTGAAAAATGAGAAATTTTACTAATTTATGTAAAACTTACAACATTGTGATTAAATTTTGATAGGCTATGGTATAACCTCGCGATAACACTGGTCTAGAATTAGTAAGTTCATAAAACCTCATACGATGACCTTTCTGGCAACTATTTCATATATTTTTCAATTTTTACTTGAATTTTTATGTAAAGATCATATATATATATATATTTGAACTGAACACATATGGCTATGTCTGAGACTTACGTTATACAGAACGGTATTTTCTTATTTATGCCGCGCATGTCGGGACAGTGACCACAACTGACAATAGATATGGCATTACATACGCTCCATATTTGACCATAAGTTTATGATGGCATCCAAACCGGTCAACAAAATCGAAGTTTCGCACGCTTTCCGCCACAGACGTGACTGAGTTCGTTATCTGGGGACAAGGAATATGTTAATCATGAGTTCACTGGTAACCATAAACAAACCGAAGAACCATACTATTGTTTCATTTAATTTAACCTAATGAGTAATTGATTGTCTTAAGGACTATATATACTCATTTATTGGGGGAATACTTGTTAAAAGTCAATGTATAGAAATATTAAAACAATCAACACTAACATGTGCCTTTTGGGTCAGTTTAGATAATTAATATCAAATTATATAATTTGTCTGAAGAAATTGAAATTGTATGCCCATATTAGGCCTAAAAAAAATACCTGAGTTTCCGCTAACGGGGTCCCAAAAGTTTGGGTCGGTAGGTAGATAAACTGTTTTTTTGTTGTTTTTTTAACCTATTTTGGCGGGGCAACTTTTTGGGATAATATTTGTCTGCGATTCATGATCAAGCAACATTACTCATTTGTTCAATTTGAGTTTGCATCAGTAGAGGCAGTCACAGTTTTTTTGTAATTTTTGGATGGCTCCCATGGCATGTGTTGATGCCAAATTGGATTTGAGAAGAATTTAAAACACTTAAGGTCATTGTTACACATTTTATTTAGGCATGTTTTCCATAGGGCCTGGCTACCACTGGGGTTAGACCAGATGATGTACACACAGAGCATATTGGAGTAACTGTCTTGTAGCGGTCTCTCAGGGATGACTTTATTTCACCCCCAAGCTCCCCGCATTGGACACATCGATCAGACTCTCCCAGGCCTGTGGCATAGTATTGTGTCTCGAGTGGGCTGTTGCATTGTAACCCCTGTCGAGTAACCGGTACCGTCTGAGCCATTCCCGTTGGCGTTACATGTGAACTGTGCCACCTTCACACCAAACGTGTTAACCACATCACCCACAATACACAAAGGTTCAACTTTGAAAACAAACATCTGCCGACTTCAGTTCCGTTTTACACTCAATCAGAATTTGATTTTCGTCAAGTCGCGGGCCATGATTCTGTTGGAAAACATTCAAAAATGTGCTGGAATGAGGTATTGTGCACAATCTGTTACTGGCATCAATGTGTATGCATTTGAAGAGTTTCAATGCCAACACACTGCTCATGACCGTTTGCAACACCATGTCCGTGTTGGCTAATATTTCTGCATTTCATACATCATTTCGAAAGTTTTGATTTGAAAACTTTACAAACTTCAACCACGTGGTTACTTCCGGTAAAGTATAGTTTCTGGAATATTTCGTTGCAGTGAGTATACTCTCCGGTCTGCCGCCGCCGGTCGCCAGCTGGTGTCCAGACATATATATGCCTACTGTTACGATGTCAGACTAATTAATGTCGTATACAAGTAGGCCTATATACCCGTGCGCCTATTATTTCCCCATCTTTTTTTTGGTACCGTACGTATCTAAATCCGCGACCGCATGAGTTTACATGCGCGCTATATGAAAGAAGTTGTGAGGAACGCGGTCAAGTTTATCGTGACGGCCTTTCGCTTTAGAAGTTTTATATAGGCCCGTGGCGACTGTTCCCTTCTATAGCATAATCAATGTTTCAATACAGTGGATCGAAACAAACATTCGCATTTCATGGACATGACACGTCTATATATTAATAGAAGTGTAGTGAAATAGGGATCTCGTCGATTCGTCCCGGGTACGAAACGACTTCGATTCGTCCCAACTTAGAAATTTACTTTGATTGATTCATCCCATATAGGCTACTATGGTTGTTTCGTACCCCGAATAGAATTATACAACCAGCTAATAAATTTAATATCATAAATTTCCATTGTATTAACATGCTAAAATGTGTTCACTTATGAGTACTGACAGGTTTTTTTCACAACACGAAGACCACGGAGGGTCTCCCGTCTGAGTAGGCGTCATATTGTTTTTACAAGTCGACGCTCATGGGTGACCACTGGTCTCATGTGCCGATGACCACTGTTCAGTGATCAAACGGAATGTATTTGTAACAATAACAGTTCCGTAATCCGATTGTAGCTAGGCCTACATGCAATCATTAACTCGAGATTGCCTGCACGGTGGGGATTGGGATTCGCGATTTTCTCGAGGAACAATTTCCGATTACGGCATTCGCCCACGACGCTACGAAAATATAGCAGAGGTGTTTCGAATGCCCATTGACAGCTAACGTAAACGAACGATCGGGCCCGATTGGCCGATTGTGGTTGGGTGATAATAATTATTATTATAATTGGGCCGTCCGACAATCGGTCAATCTCGTGCATTTTCGTGCAACGAGATCTCGCGATCAGCCGACCACATGACACCGTCTCCTGTCCGTCTGTAGACGCAGTATACATCGCGTTTCTGCGGCAAGGTACCCACTCAACGCACCACGTGATATCAATTTAAATTAACTTGGTAGTTTATATTTTTTTTTATGTTTTGAAAACCCAATAATATGGGGGCAGTCGGCGACTTTTTCGGCGGTCGGTCGGGTTAGCAGAAACAGTGTATTTTTTTTTTTTTTAATCTGCAATAAAATGGTCTCAGTCGGCGACTTTTTTAACGGTCGGTCGGGTTAGTGGAAACACAGGTATTTTTTTTTTAGGCCTTACCGGCCTCCAATTCAAGTTGCCTATCTCTTGTGTTCAGGTGAAATATTTTATATTAACGAAATTAGTTGTTATACAGAGGATTTTTTGTCAATAAATAAATGACTTTTGCAGTATATAATATTGTGTTGCCAAACAGTTTTCAAGGCATGCTACTACGTCCTATTCTATAAGTTGAGTTTCTCACTCTGCTCATCGTATGGGTCATCACAATTTACAATATTTTGGTTATTGTAGACATTCTCACATACATCGTTACATGGTTAGTCTGCGGTGAAACAAGATCATTTGTTAGATTCATATGAATCTTTACAGCCAAGGATCAGTAGTCACAGTAGATCGGGAGGAAGTATAATCCGACCTTGTTTGTAGGACTCAAAGAGCGACCAGGGTACACCAGGCTGGGAGTTAGTATGATGTGCCAATCACTGATATAGTTCGCACGAAGATGTGTTAATGTTATTTCGTCGAATTGACGACATTATGGCTCACTATAATATAGCCCACATGCAAACTTGGTAGGATATATAGTGTCATCGTCAACATTAATAGATTGCACAAATTGCACAAAATTTGCATCACATTTTACTGCTTTTGACTATTAAATAAAACGGCTTCATTTTATAGGTGTTTGTGAATGTCGTAACCCGTCAACTCGTGAATTAGAGGCAAGGTTTCGCACACCTCTTGGGCAATACTCTCTGATAAGTCGTTCACGGAAATGACACATGACCTATTTTTGTTTTCAGTATGAAGAATTTTCCTAGCTCCTATTCATCGAGAAACATAACATTCTAGTATTTTGTCAGGGGAATAAAAAACAATAACTTGCTTCCGACCGAAGCGTGCTGCATTGTCTACATGTAACAGCATACTTGTATCCGCTGCCTCGTGGTAACATACTAGCAAGAGATAAGGAACTAACTTTAAGCGAACGTTGACATTCACGGACCGTATCACGTACGTGACAAATGGCAAACATAATTCAGTGTTTTTGAAACAGCATGTAGATTCTGCACTCGACCATTCACGAAAAATAGAAACATATCAAGGAGTCTTTGTTATCGCCACCTGAGAAATATTTGGCATTGTCTGGAACTGTGTCATGGACACAGAATATGTGAAGCCTTGTTTGAATACCAGGATTGTATAATGTTGCTGAAAAAGAAGTGCAATGTATCATACTATGAAACAACTTCAACAATCTACTAATATCAATGATGACCCACTTACATCCTGCCAAGAATTTGTATGTGCTTTTTGTGACAAGCCGACATGTATTCAAGACGATGAATTACGACAAATTTCTCCTGTTGTAAAACAAGAACAATAACACCAGACATCTGAAGCAACACGAACTATTAGGCAACTACTTGGCACAATAACTCACACCCATTCTGGAATGCCATGTCCTTATAACACTATGCAACTTGGGCTCCATATATAGCCCTACGTTGTGTGGCATATATAACCATAGCCCGTCTATAATGCACGAGATGCATGTTTATGGTTATATGATAACACTAGGCATAGCGATATGAGTTGTCCCTAAAGTATGTCCCTTTACCTATTGCCCGTTTGAGTGTCATGTAAATAATGTTATCCCCTGGACGCAGTGTGGGAATGGTCAGCACCAAGATGCACGTGCATAAGAACGAATCTATAACCAATGTTGTCGCAAGATTCAGGCGTAATCATGATTGGCCAGTCCACTCTCATTGTCACCTTCATGCCTGTAGGGTTCGTAGCATAGATCAACGCCATGCTACTATTATAATCTTCGTATTGTTAACAAATCCAAATGATTTAAGTCGACCCAGAATATATACCCACAATCTGGGCAGAACCATAACAGCTAATAGAATGAAACATTTTCCTAAAAATCCTATAAAGTACTGAACCTATTGACGTGCAGTGTATCGGATCGCCCTGAGTGGCTCGGTCCCTCCCCCAGCGCTAATATATAATCAAGTCATGAGAGTTCTGCTTGTCTCCCTCAAATGACCCCGCAAAAGAAGTACCGGTACAGAAAGCATAGTTACCGTGCATGAGATATATGGGTGCATGGGATTGTATGGGATTGGTTTTCCATGACGGCCATCGGTGGTCGATGCGTGAGGGGGCGAAAGTCCTACACATCAACAACGCACCGATGACACTTCATCCCTATCCAAATGCAGTTATGGAACTACTGCGATTTGATTGGCTACAATGATTCATGCGAATTGTTGTTATTTGGCCGCCGACATGTGAGGGTGCACTGCATGGTCTATGAAATATGAGAATATCTGCATGGAATAACCGAAGTAGTGCCAAATTTGACATAAATGGCTACCCGAGGACGAGCACAGTTATTGGGCATTTTCGTCAATGAATTACTCATCACAATACATGAGTTGGGCAAGATATTAGAGTTCTTTAGTTTGTTGAGGAGCACCAGTGAATGCTTTTCTTAATGAACAATTCCTTATCCCCATATGACGAACCCAGTTAAATTTGTGTCGGTAAGTTTGAAAATCTTCTATGTTGGTGGCCGTTTTGGACGCCATCTTAAAATAATTATCAAATATGAAGTGTCCGAAGCTGTATATATCGTCATTTGTGTCTAGTGTCACAAAATGCGCCACAAAATAAGAAAATAACTCCCTGTAAACGTGAGTCTCACTCATCAGCCTTTGCTAGCCATATTTTTTATATAAGGCCACGGTTTTTTGATTTTGTGGTTTACGGATCCGCCGACCGAGTGGAAAACCCCCCGACCTAAAAAAAAAAATGTAAATTTTTTTTTTATTTTATATTTTCCGCCGACCCACATATTTGGGTCCAAACGTACATATTTTTATTGAAAGATTGACGATAGGAACGCCAAAAAGTGGCTCGAATATTGAATGAATAAATCGCTTATTGATTGTCAAAATTATATTTGTACAACCCCTTCCCCGGTGACAGCCTCCCATCCTTTCCAATTGTCGAATGAAAACAATCCGCGGAAATGTTCCGGTGCGTGTTTTTATATACCCGTTTATTTAATAGTGAGTTACCTCCCTTCCAAACCCGGAAGTATTTCTGTAAATCCAAAATCGTTCGTCGTTGACATTTATACAAGCAGCAGCTTGTTTGTAAAAGAAATCAAGGGTAGAAATTAAATGTCCCCATTGATAAACCCGACATACAAACGTGTATGTATCCCTTCATTGTATTACAACGAATTTGTGACATGTGTTTTGTGATTTTAAATAGCCAATTATTTTTCACACTTTTTTCAGTGGATGTGTTTTCATGGTGGGGAGAAATTAAAGAACAAGCCCCTGTGGCATTGACATTAGATGGGAAAGAATGGTTTTTGCCACACATTGCAACAAACATGGCCACCGGTGGCCATCCTGGAATATGCAGTTTAAAAACAGTCTGGGAGACATTTAGTCCGTAAACCTGACTTTTATTATCAGAGCGACAGCGTCTAGCTCTGTTTGATTAGTTGGTGTCCACCAACTAGGAGGCATTTATCCATTCATCGTGAAAATTGTTGTATACCATTAATACATTTAAAATATGTAGATCTGAAAGAGTACTTGTGGACATTTCCATGGAAAAACATGGCTTTCGCCATCTTGGGTTTAGCATATCATTCTTTAGAACATGCATGCTCATCAAATTAGTATTAGCCTAACTTGACGAATGTGTACATTGAAATGTAGATGGGAAATAGTCATTATGGTCAAGCACATTTTCATTGACATGTACATGTAGGTAGGAACGAGTGATTTTGGCCACACCCTTTTAAAACATGGGCGCTGGTGGCCATCTTGGACTTTTCACTTAAATCCTTTAGCACGGGCTACGTCAGCCCACATTTGTCATCCAATATTCATGACATTTGCTATGAACATTGACACGTAGATGGGAACGAGTGATTTAAAAAAAAAACATAGCCACCAGTGGCCATCTAGGATTTTGCACTTAAATCCTTTAGCACGGACCACAGCCCACATTTTCATCCAATCTGTTTGAAATTTGCTGTGTACATTGACACGTAAATGGGAATGAGTTATTTTAGCCACTCCCATGACAGGGTATCACCTAGTCAAAATAGCATGAGAAAGTGAGGCCAAACTTTGGTTTATACCGATATATACAATATGGGGTGTGGCAATCTATTTAATAAGAAAGCCCCATTGTCACATCAGTCCTGCATATATTACTCTCAGTGTATCTGAAATAAGATAGTTAAGGGACTATTGAGCAGTCACCTTTTCTAAGGATACCTAAAAGTGATGGGTATAACTCACTTGAATCTTCGTCTTTAAAAAGGCGAGCTAAAATTGAGTTTACAAACCAAAAAAAATAAAATAAAAACACATTTTTCAGTTTTTTATTTTTTATTTTTTTTCCTCCTACCCAAGTTGATTATGGCAGAAAAAATCCGTAAACCACAAAATAAAAAAACCGTGGCCTAATCGGCTTGGCACAAAAAATTAAATAAAAATTGAAAAAATATGAAATAGTTGACAAAAAAGTGATCATGTGAGGTTTTATGATTTTACAAATCTGGACCAGTATCCTCGTGTTATTTTTCCATACCCCTATCAAAATTTAATCACAATGTTGTAAAATTTTGAGAAATTAGTAAAAATTACCATATTTCACCATTTTCCCCCAAATTTTCATCTTAGAACACGTTCGGACAAGGTTGTTTATAATTCCCCTTCATCAGTCTCTACATTGTTTCATTATATGCCCCTAAAGCCTTCTTTGCATGCGGCATTCTAAGTGTAAACTATACAATTCATTTTTCTATGAAAATTATATTTTAAGGGATGGGGTTAAGTTTATGCCCACAGCGCATTTTCACAGAAATATAATTGGCATTCCATCATCCAAATTGTTTTGCTATGTCTTTGGGGCAATTTTTTAGATTTGTTGCCCGTCAATAGCCCATGTGTTTCACAAGTTATAGCCCATTATATGTGACACTATTTTTCAAAATCCAAGCAATTTTTCACAATTTCAAAATATTTATCGCATTTTTTTCGAACCAGCGTATACAATGGTCCAGTGTGGTATCACATGTTGTTTTATGGTGATCTATAATTAATATAAACGATGTCTTGTTCACTTTATAACCGCAGTCAATTTTCTATACGCTGACACTTGCACTCTAAGAAACTTTTATTTTATTTTAGTGTTAGGAGATGTCTTCCCTTAAAAATTTTGGGACACATTCTGAAGCTGGCAACAAGCAAAATCGGATGCATCATATAATGACCTTTAATTTGATATATAAAAACCTTTGTTGGAGGGGGGTGCAGCCAACTTCTAAACTAGAGGCTTTATGAGAATTGACACACAGACTACAGTCTCTAATTAGTCAGTAGAATAAGTGAATCAAGACTTTCTATGATAGTTTGGAAGATCACTTTATCTTTTCATTTCGACTGTATTTACATTCCATATTTTTATATGAATCGGATATGTATTTCTGAGCATGCTGTTAAGCATGATTGTGCCAATATTAAAATCATATCAATATATATATCATTCTAGTAATTTAATTTATCATTTTTTATATCAGATTAAATTAGTTTAAATCCATTACAAAGTTCTCCCTAAATTTTCTGGACCTGGGAAGGTATAATAACTCATGCTTACTATGCCAGCCAGTGGGCAGAAAAAATATAAAAATAAAACTCTCGCGCCCGCATTGATATTAAAAAAAAATGCCTGAGAATCACATATCTTTTTTTTTTGGCCTAAGTTCACTAAATTATTTGATATGTTATTGTGTGCTCTTCACTTCTCGGGGAGAGCTTTCCGATGAATGGCAACAAGCCATATTTCCGACTAAATCCTGAAAAGTTAACCATAATTCTGCTGTGTTTAAGGAGTCGATTACTTAGGGCATTACTATGCTCGCTTGTGAATCCAGTTCCCATATAAATGTTACTGTTGAGTGTTCAAGTGATTAATTTCGGTCACCATTTTTCAAGGTTGTGAAATTTGAACGCCAAAATTTCCTTAACGACAAATCCGAGATGCTGTATCCGAGATGAGTTGTTGGGATAGCTCATTAGTCTAATAGCTTGTGTTTCATGTGTGTTTCGGTAAGCATTTACACTTTCACGATCCATTTTAAGCAATAAGGGTTTTCCCAATTTGAGTTTTTTTATATATTTTGTTTTCGAAAGCCCATAACATAGCAAAACTATGTTCAATATTCCATGAATATAAACAAGTGCAACTCGTACAAATCGCAAATAGAGACACAACTAGTACATTAGAAGAGCAAAAGATGCGATGATTCCGACCAATTGCTAAAATAACAGGCAAAAATTTGGTTGTTTTTTTATGCTGTGAAACCAACCTGATATTGTGATAAGGATGTTGATGAACCAAGTAATGAAAGTGAACCTCATGCGGCTGTGGGGTTATGTGTTATATCAGAAAATACTGAATTTACAACAACGCGGAAATCATCGTATTGACAATTATCTGTTATCTTTCTTCAGTTGTCAGTTCAATCTAAATCTATTGGCATCTGAATTAGATTTATCTACATGTATACCCAGTATGTACTAGATCCTACTGGATCATTATGATAGTAGAGTAATTGTGAGATCTGTATCATATGTAAAAATTTCCTGCTTTAAGAAAACACGAAAATATTCTGTTTCGAACTTCAAAAACATCATCATCCTGATCATCCAAGTAAAATAATTTATATCATTTTTTTTTTTAGCAAGCAATAAACCCTCAGATGTGAGGAAATTGCTTCTTTTCAAAATGTTCTTACACCAGACCAAACCATGATTGGCCCGGTGTTTCCTGGTCCCTCCACTGGTAGCCAATTCTGAAAAAAACTAATTGAGACCTGTGAATTAAAACAATCACCGCATGGAATGTTTTGAAAAAGTTCCAAAATATGATAAAAAAAATGGAACAGGCGCCAGACTATTTTCAGGCTTATATACTGACCAATATATTTTGCAGATCAGGACAACGGTGCAGCTTGGATGTTGCTACTTTTGTCTGAAAAATCATCTGGTGAGTATACAGTATATCAAACAGTATTTTTATTACTTTACATGTCAATTTCTAGCATATTAGCAAGAGCTTTTGTATTGTACTGAGGTATATCTTCCCTTAAAATAATTTAAATAGTGAAAAATAAAAATAAAAGGATTGTGGCATCAACTATTTTCTACACCACAAGGTTCGTAGCAACCACAAATGCCCAAAGCGTGTATTGGTGCTTATACCTTAGGTGCAGATGAATGAAGACATCATATAATTTTTTCTATGTTTTCTATAGCGATAAGCCTAATTCTGGTGGCGTGTACGTTTTTTTTGTGAAATTGACATGTGACTTCCGGTTAGTAACTGTCTGGAGATTGTAAATTGCGGAATCGTCAGTGGACCAACAAGAATAAAATAAAATTAACAACTTCACAACTTCCGAGGAATTCCCATGTGATTTAAGCAAATTAAAAAGTTTTTCACTTATACCAATTTAGTTAGTTATCTTAATGAAAACCAGAGAAGACGTCATGTCACTGTTCATGACGTCATTTACATCATGTTGGCTTTGCGGACCAGAATCGAGACAAGATTGCACAATACATGACAATACTTGTCATGTCGTCTCCACCGGGGGCCACTGCATGCTGTTACATAAATTATTCTTAGCATTATGTTGCCGGTTAAAGCAAATTCGAGGTATAGCATGTGTGGTTGCTCCACTACGTGTTATGTATGATTCATATTATTTAGATCAACATGATCATAAACCAAACAATAATATTTTACCCAATATTGGACAAAAAGTTGTATACGGCATTTGTAAACCAGACTATTAAATTGCTGTTGCCTAATGACGTAACCCTTTCTGCAATTATTACTCATTGATGAGTAGTTCCCTTTGGAAATGTTCAGATTATAAGTTCAACAAACAGCCATAGGCCATTTGTTGAACTTATTATCTCAACATTTCCTACCAGAGATGTTAAGTTTCACGGATTATCCAATGTACACTTCATAACTGAATGATAAACCACTACAATGTACCCTTCATAACTGAATGATAAACCACCACAATGTACACTTCATAACTCAATGATAAACCACTACAATGTACACTTCATAACTCAATGATAAACCACTACAATGTACACTTCATAACTCAATGATAAACCACTACAATGTACACTTCATAACTCAATGATAAACCACCACAATGTACACTTCATAACTCAATGATAAACCACTACAATGTACACTTCATAACTCAATGATAAACCACTACAATGTACACTTCATAACTCAATGATAACACATTACAATGTACACTTCATAACTGAATGATAAACCACTACAATGTACACTTCATAACTGAATGATAAACCACTACAACATACACTTCATAACTGAATGGTAAACCACTACAACGTACACTTCATAACTCAATGATAAACCACTACAATGTACACTTCATAACTGAATGGTAAACCACTACAATGTACACTTCATAACTGAAAGATAACACATTACAATGTACACTTCATAACTGAATGATAAACCAATACAACGTACACTTCATAACTGAATGATAAACCGCTACAACATACACTTCATAACTGAATGATAAACCACTACAATGTACACTTCATAACTGAATGATAACACATTACAATGAACACTTCATAACTGAATGATAAACCAATACAACGTACACTTCATAACTGAATGATAAACCGCTACAACATACACTTCATAACTGAATGATAAACCACTACAATGTACACTTCATAACTGAATGATAAACCACTACAATGTACACTTCATAACTCAATGATAAACCACTACAATGTACACTTCATAACTCAATGATAAACCACTACAACATACACTTCATAACTGAATGATAAACACATTACAACATAAACTTCGTAACTGAATGATAAACCACTACAACATAAACTTCATAAATGAATTATAAACCACTACAACATACACTTCATAACTGAATGATAAACACATTACAACATAAACTTCATAACTGAATGATAAACCACTACAATGTACACTTCATAACTGTATGATAAATCACTACAATGTACACTTCATAACTTAATGTAACAATTCTTTCGCAATGAAAGTGTTAAGGAAATAACCTTGATACTTAGGATAAACCCATCCTTTTAATATATAAAAACAGCCTAATTATTGGTTTCCTTTTTCCCTCAGAAATGCTGTGAGATGCTCCTTGATGTGATAGATGCTCTGGGTGCCAACAGTTCAGACGATTCCAGTACACACACAACCAGATTTGAGTTCCGCGGAGCGGGACGACATCTGATTCTGACTTCTTGTTCTCAACAACAGCTTCTTCCATATTGCTTTCACATGCTTCTGTCCTGTCTCAAGGTAACTGTTTCAAGAATGATCAAGTTTATAATAGGGTCCTGCGAATTGGAGATTTTGATCGAATCGAATTCTGGAAATCGAATCGAATATCGAATCGAATATCGAATCGAATCATATCTGTGTGTTGCATTCTCAATTGGGCATGTTTTGTCAACGATTAGACGATTTGTGAAACGTTCTATCAACTACATGCACGAAGTTCCATCATAACTAATGTGGCGATGAACTGTCGTTTGCAATACTATTAACTTCAAATGATAATTGTCGAGAAAAAAAGGCAGATTTAAAAAAAATGTCCATGCGGCCGTCACGACGATTAATATATAACCACTAAACGGATTATCAGAACTAAATTCACGCGAAATTTGTACAGTTTGCATGTACATGCAAAATTTCAAATCGACATTCGGAATCACCCGTTGTTATAAACTTGAAGATGCAACAACAGTCGCAGGGTAGCCTGATTATGTAGTGCTGGATGCTTCTTGGACAGATGATTCCATATATGGGTCATTGTCCCAGATGCCTGCGATTTATACACCAGGTTGCATTCATCTCACGTGTACATCCCTGCACTATAACTGCAGCTTTATCATGTTTAAAATAAACATGAATAACGACGACATTTTGTCAAGTATCAAAGAACGCTCAGAAATTGAAAGTAAACTTCAGAAGAAAACATCGCCAAAATGCACTTTTCGATGCCGGGAACACGTGTTGTTTAAATTCTCAGCTATACTACATAATGCAGAATCTGAGACGGATAGACGGCGGATAACCCTAGCGGTTGCTCAGTCTCATAGCTATTATTATTCACGCGCGTTGTCGGTCCATCGGTGATCTCCGAGATTTTGGCTACCATGTTCAAAGCTAGAATTCAAGCATATTTAGTAGTCCTATAGTGGCTAATTGCTGGCTATACTTATATCTAATATATATAATCGCGATGTATTATAAGAATTATAAGGAGCATATATACATCATTTTCTGTAATTAAATGGCACAAAAACAGCTAAGATCGATGTCCGTAAACAGCCTACTTTTCCACCAGTGTATATTCGAAATTTCGAGTTGGCAATTTCGACTCGAATTCGAATCGAATTTGACTTTCGAATCGAATATCGAATATTCGCAGGACCCTAGTTTATAATGCATTTTTATTTGAACATGTGGTCTTTTAACTTGTTTTCAATTGTCAGATAAACCAGTCGTTAACTAGCCTATTTGAATGTGCTTCTTTTGAATTTTATCAGACCAATAAAAAACTTGAATGGTAATTTCATATAACCTCAGGGCTTATCTCTAGTGGGTTGCTAATTGAGTTAATTGAGAACAGGTCACCATTATTCTATCTGGTGTTCCTGTTCATTAGAACTTGGAAGGTGTTTGTTGTTTTATTGTCCGGGGCCCTGCTGTGTGAACAATGTTGATTTTATGACCCCAGTTTAATCATGAGTGTTCATATGAAACTAGAGATCAGGTTCGAATTTAGGTTCGGTCCATTTATTTTTACCGAGTTAATGTCCTTGTTCACTTATATTATAATTTGACGATTATTTTGGTTTCCGGGTGATAGCTTTAGTTATAGTTATCTGTTTGTTTTCAAATTTGGTATATGGATTACTCATGTGAAATTACAGATCTAGTTTGAATTTAGGTTTGGTCTGCCCATTTTTACCACAGTTATGGTTCTTGTCAACTTTAAAAAAAATTAATTCGAATTTTGTTGATTTTGCAGGTTTTGTGCCAATTTGAGGTTATATTTTAACTTAAAGAGTTTTTTTTTCAGATTTGGCTATTTGCATGCAGCTCAGTTATGAGACAATGCACATATAATATACTTATGCAAAGCCCCACTCCAAATGAAGTCACCATTTCAGGGGACACTGGACGAGTGACCTTTTATTTTTTATCTAGAATTTGTAATCGCTTACACTTATACATGTGTTAATTGTGTATGCAGTGGGTGTTTATTTCTGCTGTTGGGATTGGGAGAAAAAAAACACATGCCCAGTTTACTTTGGACTTGCCTCCTGGAACACTTTTTTTAAAAATTGAGGTTGGTAAGAGAATTTCAGCCAGGCTGGGTTACCGGAAACAGATGAGGTTTTTTTGGCCTTATTAGATTTTGATTTTTGAAATCTATTTATTTTTCTCCACCTCAAATTCCATATATGGTGATGCCTGGTTCAAACTAGAATTCCCCAGCACATGTCATCGCAAATGTAAACAAACATCTTCTTTCATGTGTGATTGGCATGGTATGATAACTTGTCTATTTTCGTAAATAACATATGTGAATCGGAATAAGTATACGTATGTATGTACACCTATGTTTCCGGTATAGTTTTTGCTAGGCTGACAAATATTCGAGGTGGGGAAAATAAATAGATTTAAAAAACTGAAATCTAACTGAAGAAATACTAATTAGGGGTGTTAAATTGGACAGTGGATCTTTAATGTGTGTGATGTCTTAAATCTCACACTTGATGTTTCCCATTTTTTATAAGGGCATTAATAATAAAAATATTTTCTCCTGTGTTCACAATCAATTATATATGGATAATTGGATGAGGGCGAGAGGCTTTTTATGTGTACCCTTACCGGTACCATACACATAGTGTCACCGTCCAAATTGACCACTTGTTGTTCGCTCCTCCATCTGTCTGTCTGTCCGACTGTCGATAGACACTTTACGCATGGTGCGATAACTCAAACATTTTCTATCCGATTGGAAGCAAATTTTGTATATGTTTCTCAGCCCAAATTACAGATCGAGTTCGAATATGGGTGTGATCAGATATTTATTTTATGGAGTTATGGTTCTTTTTCAAATTTAAAAAACAATTTTTTTTTGATTTTTTTTTTTAACCACCACTTAGCTAGGTGGACTTATTTAACTAGACTAATGGAGCTCTAGGGCCTTGGATGCGGGACTTACATTGGATCAAACAGGATAGATATGGTTGATTTTACACATGCCATGTGTTTTAACCTTTTCCATTTTTAAATAACTATATTATTTTGATATCTCACATGTATGGCAATTTGCAACAACATAAATAGAACTGCTTACACTGATAGAGGTGACAGGCTCTATAATTTTTATGTTATATTAAGCCTTCTCTTTTTATCTATACATTCTAGTAATTTGTGTTATTATGTACATTTGTCTATACTACTTTAGTTCATAACAGAAAACTCTATAAGTCAACATAAAAACTCTAGATTATGGTTCAGATCATAGCAATTTACTATTGCCAAGGGATGGGTTAAATTTCTGCCGATCACGATCGGCCTCTCATTATTTTTTTTCCTGGAATTCAAGAACTCATGAATATATGGTCATTGGATAATTTCCTACAATCTATAGAATATATTCTCCATTACATCTTCAATGGACCTATCTTTTATGCTGACAGGACAAAGCGCTCTCGCCAGGCTTTGATGATGTCTCAACTGGTCACCTAGTTGTTCTGATGCAATATGATTGGCCGCGATATGAAGAACTTTTCCATCAAGTCCTCGCTAAAATACTAGCAAACGGATCATTCACCTATCCTAACTTCTTCAGCTACATCATCAGTATCCTTTCTGGGATTTAACCCTTCTATTATTTAACGGATTCTCATAATATATTAAAACTTACCACAGGTGGAAATCACTTAGGATTCATTTGCACTGATGTTCAGTTAAACATATTAGTGGAACATCAATACAAATGAATCCATGGGAATCATGTAACTACCTATCAGCAAGTATTCAGTTAAAAATGCAGGGTCATATCGGAGACTATAAATTACATGTATATTTAAAACATACTAAAAGATTTCTGGTGATATTCCATTCATAAACATAATCTGTCTAATACAAAAAACCACATGATGTTGTCTTCGATTTTGAACGTGTGTAAGGTGTGTGCGAGTTGCGTCAATGAAGAATACAAATAAAAAAAAAATGCAGGATTTATACGCTAGTCTGGAATCCCTTAACATTTTGGAATTTGAAATACTGTTGCCTGACCTGGAAAATTTACAAGAAAATGCATCTTTTTTATCTTATATGGAACAGTTCTGAAGAAATCCATGCCTCTCCACTGCTGGTCTGGAAAATTGTCCTTCAATTATGCTTGAAGTTTAAGCATATGGGTAAATTGCATGTGTTTAAAATATCACAGGATTCTTTCGGATTTAATTGATACTGAAGTCAAGTTGTGAAGAAAGATTAATTAAGTTCTATATTAAATTAACTGAAGTCCCACATAGCAATGTCTGAAAGTTACGGAATTTTGCCAGCTTGAGGTGTTGGAAAAATATTGGAAAATCCTGAAAAGTCATGGAACTTTACCTTTAGATAGGTGTGTGAACCATGAAAGGGTTAATTAGACCAAAAACAAATGTTTTGTTTCATAGGCAATATTTTTTAAATAAGTGAGGCAGGAAGGGTTTTATTTTTATTTTTATTACTAATGACATCTAATTTTAATATCCATCACTATGCCACCTTAACTGTTGCCTAGACATTGATATATTGGAAGAGTTTTCATTCCTGAAAACAACTGAAGGAGGGAAGATCAACCTTGATGTTCTACCAATCAGCACAAAGATCATTGCACAGTGCGTAACTCTATTACTGAAACCTTTAGGCCTCGCAAAGTGAATTTCCCCATTTTTCAGGCTCACGTGCATGGTCCTGAAACCCTGCAGATTTGATTGGCTGGGAAAAATTATTATCAGAACAAAATAATTGTGGTAAGTTTTTTTAACAAACTTGCATGGAACTGAGATTGAACATACCTGTTTTCTGATTAATATTTCCGTTCATTAATGTAATTGGTAACTATGATTAACCAAGTAAAAATGTGTCAATGATACTTTATTGTGTGATTTTTAGCTCAACTTGATAAAGTCAAGTTTGAGCTATTGCCATTGGTTGTTGTCTGTCGTCCATTCGTCCGTCCATCGAACACATGTGTGAGACATGGCATATTGCATCACATTCGTATGGGCGATTGCCTGTGTGAATTCTCATATGATCTACAAAGTTTCCAGACTGATTAAATGCGTTCCGACATACGTAACACTAGTATGGTCGATCGCCGGTGTGTATTCTCTTGTGTGTTATATATATAAATCGTCTGGATTGGCTCACAACCACACCAATACTTGTTTGTGATATGCCCTAAGTACTAGATTCTAGAAAGTTTTATATATGACTATAGTCTGTACATGTGCGTGGATCTGAAATACAATCATCAATGCTATTACTTATAGTTATACTTGTTTTAGGGGGTAGCAGGAAGACAGTATCGGGCTAGGCTACCCCCGACAATAAACTGCTTTACTTTATTATGTATTAATGCCACTGTATCATTCGTGTGTATTGTAAATAAACTATCCGATCCTATCCTATATGGCACATGCCACACTCGTATGGGCGATCGCCAGTGTTTGTCCTCTTAGGCATTGTCAGACTCCAGATATGACTCAATTCCTTCCGACACACGTCACACTTGTATGCTCGACAATCGGTGTAGGTCGTCTTATTCATTGTCAGACTCCAGATATGACTGAATTCCTTCTTAAAAATTTGTGACCTTATTTTATATAAAAAGCTGGTGACATTGACCATGAACGCACACTTTATTTTGAGCCTTGATATGAACGATTTTCAATGAAAAACATAGTCGCTGGTAGCCATCTTGGATTTTAATCTTTGCTTGACTAAATCCTTTGGACACATTCCTCATCCAATCATTCCCAAAATTCATATGGATCTTCATGGTGACCTCTCGATGAGAGCTATCAAAAATACTCTTTGCATGACTAAGTCCTTTGGCACATCCTACAGGTTACATCCCTCATCCGATCCCCCATGCATCTAATTGGATGCAAATAAGACTTGCCAAATCACAAGTTAGACAAACGCTCTTTATTTTGCCATATCAAGAATATACCAATAAGGAATGCCCTTTATTGTTCCACGCTGATTAACAATTAGGGGCCTGACTTTTCTAAATTCATGACTTGAATGAGTCTTTCTACTGTAAATCAATATAAAGCATGTAGCATATTTATCAACATTTTTAGCTCAACTTTGAGCTATTGCCATGGCTTTGTCGTCCGTGTGTGCGTGTGTGTGTGTGTGCATGTGTGATTCGTCAACAATTTCCTTTAGCACAGGCTACAGGTCGAACCTTTGGTCGGATCATTATAAAATTTGTCATAGCTGTTGACATTGACATGTAGATGGGAACGAGTCATTTTGGGGTCATTCGGCCAAAAAACATGGCCACCAGTGGCTACATGTCGTACTGTTCGTCTGATCAGCATGAAATTTGTCATGGATGTTAATATTGACATGTAGATGGGAACGAGTAATATTGGGGTCGTTCGGCCAAAAAACATGGCCGCCAGCAGCCATCTTGGATTTTACTCTTTGCCTAAATCCTTTGGCACAGTCAACAGGTAGTACCGTTGGTTGGATCATTATGAAATTTGTCATGGCTGTTGACATTGACATGTAGATGGGAACGTGTCATTTCGGGGTCATTTGGCCAAAAAACATGGCCACCAGTGGCCATCTTGGATTTAAAAATTCAATCTATTTAATAGCACGGGCTATAGGTCGTACTGTTCTTCTGATGATCATGAAATTTGTCATGGATGTTAATATTGACATGTAGAGTAATTTTGGGGTTGTTTGGCCAAAAAACATGGCCATAGGGCTTCACGGTTTTTCGGTATTTAGTCATACCGCAGTTTTATTATGCCCCCGACTTGAAGTCAGCGGGTATATAGTTGACGTCTCCGTCCGTACATCCGAACGTCCATACAAACATTTTGCATTATTGTTCAGCAACCGCTGGGCAGATTTAGCTGATATTTGGTATGGTGATAGAGCAGCATGGGGGAACAGCTACATGCATAGCGCGGGTTTCGTCCACCAATTTTCACCAGAGTTATGGCCCTTTTTTTACTTAGAAAATTCAATTTTGTCCGTCCGTACAAACATTTTGCATTATTGTTCAGCAACCGCTGGGCAGATTTAGCTGATATTTGGTATGGTGATAGAGCAGTATGGGGGAACAGCTACATGCATAGCTCAGGATTCGTCCACCCATGTTCACCAGAGTTATGGCCCTTTTTTTACTTAGAAAATTCAATTTTTCTCTTGTTTTTTTGGTTTCCAGATGATAACGTGAGCTTAGGTGGTACGATTGCAAATCCCGTATTTTTGTGGATCAGTTATATACATGTCAAGTGCGAATTTGGGTATGATCTGATGATTTTTGCCAGAGTAATGGCCCTTTTTTCAACTTGAAAATTTGAATTTTGTCCGTCCTTACAAACATTTTGCATTATTGTTCAGCAACCGCTGGGCATATTTAGCTGATATTTGGTATGGTGATAGAGCAGCATGGGGGAACAGCTACATGCATAGCGTGGGTTTCGTCCACCAATTTTCACCAGAGTTATGGCCCTTTTTTACTTAGACAATTCAATTTTTCTCTTGTTTTTTGGGGTTTCCAGATGATGTCATGACATTTGGTGGTACGATTGCAAATCCCGTATTTTTGTGGATCAGTTATATGAAAATACATGTCAAGTGCGAATTTGGGTATGATCTGATGATTTTTGCCAGAGTTATGGCCCTTTTTTCAATTTAGAAAATTTGAATTTTCGCTTGTTTTGGGTTTCCGGATCGCTTGTTTTGGGGTTTTTAGTCAACATTTCTGTACAAACTTCTTTTGGAATGGTCATATAGACCTCCTCGGATATCCGCAGTTTCGTCCATGCTTAATCCGAATTGCTACAGTCAGTGGCAAATGCCACGCGACAGCGTACCTCTTGTTTTTAATACCGTGTAGTCGGTATTGTATTACTTGAATAGTCGGTATATCGCCGCAAACTATATTTTCTTCTTTTAGTCGGTTTTACGACAGAAAGCGTCAACAAACTTGATATAATCCGAGGAAATAACGCGTGCTTGTTATTAATGAACGAGAACCAGCGAGACTGAACGAGAATCAGCGAGACGAGACGATAACCGGCCAGACGCCCTGAGCATAACTGCAGAAAAGCAATTTTAACAAAGGCAGTGCTAACACGTTCACTGATGGATGTGTGTTTTTAGTCGTCTCATATGCAGCTTAAATTAGTGTACGCAATGCAATAATTAGACCATGATCGCCATCCATACAATTACGAAATTTAAACATTACTCTCATAATTGTTTCCAATCGCACTCGATCTTTTCGACCATCCCGGGCGTTTCGCGCCCACCCACTCTCTCATCACTCCCTAACCTTTTTAATATAATCTGGACTTCAATCCCCTCATGGTATAACTTCTTTAGAAAACAAACCACCAAGAGCCATATCAATTTGATTCTTGATATAATATGCCTTGTTGTGAATTAAATACCTGTTATTTTTGCATAAGCGACGTCATTAGGACCCCACACATTGTTACGATCACAAGCGACATGCATTGCGTTGTTCTATTTTCGTGGTCTGCAGGACACTGCATTCACACGCGAATATTGAATTGTGTTCTGCATGTTCCATAGGATCTTGACTAGCAAAATGTTTGGAAATTATTCTTGACGGTATTTCGTCATACCGCGGTATTCCATTTAATACCGTAGTCGGTATTGTGAAGGTGGATACCGTGAAGCCCTACATGGCCACCAGCAGTCATCTTGGATTTTACTCATTGCATGACTAAATCCTTTGGCACGGGCTACAGGTCGTACCTTTGGTCAGATCATCATGAAATTTGTCATGGATGTTAAAAATGAAATGTAGATGGGAACGAGTCATTTTGGGGTCATTCGGCAAAAAGACATGGCCGCCAGTGGCCATCTTGGATTTTACTCTTTGCATAACTAGACCTTTCAACTTTCCACATTCCTAATCACTCCATTGACTGTAACACATGAAATTATTCCCTTTCCATGTTGAGCTACAGTGTCATTGACACTTTCATTATATCTGCAGCTGGACCAGAATGTTACAAGAGAGTATAATTTCAGGCTCCAATCTGCTATAGGGCTTCATGAACAAATACTGACAAAATACTTTAAATGAATTCTGTAAATTACAGGTCACTTTAATAATGTTTTTGTATTTTACAGACAGAGAACTGTGACTCGAGGTGTTAATAAAGGTGTTAAGGAGGATTTCAGGATTAACATGGAAAAACAAGTAGCTCGGAGTGAAGAGTGTATCGAAAAACTGATAAAAACTTTCCTCACTGATGAGAAGTGTGCTATATTGGGCTGCTTCGAATAATGAAGTGCCTGAAGTTCTTGGGTGTTAAGTTTTAATTCGAAAGAGCTTCTTGTCATGCTAGTCTGTTTTTATAAACACTTGGTTAGCAAATTTTTTCCTCAAAAAGTTGGGTCGTTCATCTCTTTTATGAGGAACCAATTACCATCATTCAATAAATAGTTCTGTTTTATCTAGCAGAGATCCATGTTTTAGCCCATATACTGTAGTCTACCAGTAAACACCTTGTATGTGTTAAATTCAAAATAAAAACTGTTTCTGGCACCTCTAATTCTAAGTCTAATTCTAATTTTTTGTCTATAAATTAATCTGGTTTTTAGCTCAATTTGACAAAGTCAAGCTTGAGCTATTGCCATAGGTTGGTGTCCGTCGTCTAGCCATGCGTCCATCCATTAACAATTTCCTTTGGCTCACCGATCAAACCGCATCCCTCATCTGATCATCACCAAACATTATAGGGATCTTCGGGGTGACCTCTAGATGAGAGCCATCAATTTTTTCCGAAATTTGTTAAAAAACATGGCCACCAGCAGCCATTTGGAATTTCAAATTTGAATCCATTGGCACACCCTGAAGCCCGCTTTTATTGGAGAAATGTCTTGAAAATTTACAGGCATGTTTAGGATCACCTCTAGATGGGAGTTATCAAATTTTAGCGATTGTTGATGAAACACATGACCACCAGCAGCCATCTTGAAATTTGACTCTTTGCATGACTAAATCCTTTGGCACACCTTACAGACCACATCAAACATCTGATCGTCATCAAACTTCGTAAGGATCTTCAGGGTGACCTCTAGATGTGAGCCATAGATTATTTCTGAAATTTGTTAAAAAACATGGCTGCCAGCAGCCATCTTGGATTTTTCTCTTTGCATGACTAAATCATTCTGCACACCCTACAGTGGCATTCCTCATCCAATCGTCACTGAACTTCATACAGATCTTTGGGGTAACGTTTAGATGGGAGCCATCAATTATTTCTGAAATTCTTTAAAAAACTTGCCGCCAGCAGCCATTTTGGATTTCAAACTGTATATGCATCTTAATGGTGACCTCCAGATGGGAGCCATCAATTTTTTCTGAAATTTGTTAAAAAACATGGATTTCACTCTTTTCATGACTAAAACCGTTTTGGCACACCCTACATGCCACATCCCTCATCCAAACTTCATATGGTTCTTTAGGGTGACCTCTAGATGGAAGCTGTCCAATTTTTCCAAAATTTGTTTTAAAAAAACATGGCCGCCTACTGCCATCTTGGATTTCACATTTGAATCCATCGGCACACCCTGCAGCCCTCATCTCTGATCTGATTGTCACAAAACATCATATGGATCTTCGGGGTGACCTCTAGATGGGAGCCACAATTTTTTTCTGAAAAAAACATGGCTGCCAGCAGCCATCTTGGATTTCAAATTAGAATTCCATCGGCGCACCCAAGAGGCCAACTCCCTCATCTGATCATTACCAAACTCCATATGGATCTTCGGGGTGATCTCTATATGGGAGCCATCTCAGATTTTACTCTTGCTATTAGTATTACTGCATCAATTGGCACTCCCTACAGCCAAAGTTTTCATCTGATTAATCCCAAACTGTTATATGTATTTTCAGGGTAACCTCTAGTTACTTAAGCATATGAACTTCCAAGTTCCCTATCGCTCTATATATATTTATTTCTATCCTCCATCATATGAAGAGTTACATGAGTAACATAACAAAAATATGTAGAAAAAATAACAGTTCAGTAGAAACGAACATATTTACACATTGGTCATACGACCACCGAGATGGCCCCACTTCCCCAGCCTTGACCTACAAAACATGCACCATAGTTAAATGGTCACTTATACATTGTCATGCATTGGTTTACAAGTATAGCACCCAATACAGGTCAAAGTTTGCGGCTCCAAGCTGTGAACCCACTCATTGACTCTGGCTGCGAATGATCCCATTTCCAAGTTGAGATACAGTGTCATTGACACTTTCATTTGAGAAATGTTTGAAATTAAAATAAATATTCATTTACACAATAAAATCCATATACTGAATCTTTTTGACTTTACTTCTTCTTTATCATTCTATTGACAACTCAGCATAAAATGATTAATGTCTCCCCAAGTTGAGCTACAGTGTAAATGTGTCATTATTGGCACTTTCGTTTTCATTACACAATAAAAGGTAAATTATTTTTGGGTTGTTCGGGTGCGCTAGCCAAGATATTATAAAGTAAAAGGCCCCAGATACTAGCCTTAAATTTCATTCTGAATTTGTGATAACTTTTTATGAGGCAATGGATGATAAAGCTATTAACATAAATAGCCATTTTGTTAGGGAATTATAAATGGAAAATTTGATGCACAAAAGATTTTTATTTTTATCAAGAATTCTAGAAATTAAGGACTTTGCTAACCCAATTTTCCCGAAATTTAATGGAGTCCAAAATAAAGGTTTATGTTCACTTTTATTACTAATCACAGTAACCATACCCATGGATGCTACATTTTAAGAGTATAATTCATGGTAGATTATGTTAGAACTTCAAAATGTGAAATTTATAGAAGTTTTTAAAATTTATTTTTTCGAACCCAAAATCAACAAACACAAAGGTCATATCTAAGAAAAAAATATGGGTATGTGTACTGAACACTGTGAAGAATGATGAACAATAAAGATATACTCACATTTCTTCAGTTTTATTAAGATTTTTGGCTTGGAAGCAGTTGTCTACAAATGGTAGCTTTCATTGCTCAGCAAAGCTATTTGGGAACTGAATTTGATGGGTCAAGATAATGTTCACTCAAGTCTGTTGGGATTCATGGGGATTATGACCAGCCAGTGCTGTACTTTATCCTGACTCAGGATGATTGGTGACCTAGTTTCTGGGCTATGAGGGTACACCAGATTGGGGATTAGACAATTCTTTTGTCAAGAGATTCACAACACACTGCTGTCCACAGATATTAACATTTAACTTCCACCTCACTATAAGCGATGTCAGGTAACTTACTCAATGATTTGTAAACAATTGGTTCTTAGTAATTTTATCAAAGAATGCTTGATAAATATGAATATTATTTTATTGTTCATCATTCTTCACAGTGTTCAGTAGACATTGCCATATTTTTTTCTTTGATATGGACTTTGTGTTTATTGATTTTGGGTTCGAAAAAATAGATTTTAAAAACCTCTATAAATTTCACATTTAGTATTTCTAACATATTCCACCATTAATAATGCTCTTAACATGTTGCATTCATGTGTTTGGTTACTGTGATTACTAACAAAAGTGAACATAAACCTTTATTTTGACTCCATCAAATTTGGGGAAAATTGGGTTAGCAAAGTCCTTAATGGATGATTATGTAATTTATGGCATAAAATCATGTAAGTTTCCAAGAAATATAATGATTCTTGCGTCATCCATTATCCATTTTATCTTCAACAAGAAACCTATCTAATTTTATTAGTGTGGATAATTGGGAATTGAGTATTGAACTGATATAAAATTTGCAACTAACAATTTTGGTAAGGTTCTCTTTGGTAATGAGCGAGGTGCCTGAGAACATAGTATTTTTATTTATTTGGCCTGATTAGGCTATGCATGGTCAATTTTCCGTTTCTCGGGCCCGCATGCATGGTCCTGAAACCCTGAACATGCAAATATTTTTATTCGTGTTTGACATGTCAGAAAAAAAATTTGTACGAAATAATTACAGTATGTTTTTATGAGTTTGTGCTGGACTGAAATTGAACATACCCATTTTCTGATTCATATTTCCAATTCATTACTCAAATCGGTAACTTTCAAACATGTTTTAAAAATGTGATGTATTGTGTCTGCACACTGCACATTATTCAATGATACCTTATTGGGTGAATTTTATGAAATAAATCACATGGAATCTATCAACAAACTTTTATGGACATTTGTTTGGGTAATAATGGCCACGGGCAACTGAAATTAAACCCAGATCTCCAGGCGATGCAAGGTTTGAATGCTTCATTGGAGTGTGCCCCAGAAATAAAAAAATCAATTGGAAACTGCGCTCGCATGATTTTCAAAATGTTCTGGCATGAGAAACGGGAAATAGACTTTTCATTTACATTTTTTATAACAGCCCTACTTGGAATGCCAGTAAGGCCTTGAGCTACATGTTGCTGCTCTGAGAAAAATGTTACTTTTACTGGCTTTCATATATAAATAGAAACTTCAAGGTGCTGGCATCATATTGCTGTAACTACCTGTGTTGTGGAATTACCATCATTGGTAACATTGTTTGCCTCTGTAATTGGAGAATCAGATGTGGTTTCCATGGCAACTGCAAATCCTTGACCACAACCGCAAACAATTCTCACAGTGAAGTCGTAACTGTTAACAACAACAAACTCTTCTAGGTATGCAATTACTTGATGCTTGAACTGACCGAGCTGCAATCCTGATCCACTTATGTTCAGGCTGTCCCTCCACAAGCCTCCCTCTTCCCATAAGAATGAAAACTCTTCCCAGATTTCATTAGCCAAACAGGAGATGACGTCATCGCTAAGGAAATTCAGTCCATTTGTGTTATTGGTGGATGGATTACCAGTGTTGTTTGTTCCAATTGTGTCTCCACCCGTGTTAACGCCCCCAGCGTTGCCTCCCCCTGTCGTGTTGCCCCCAGAACCAACATCCTTCAGTTCACCTAGATGGAGTCCAGGATGACATTTGTTTCTCAATTTTGTCAACTTCGTCTGATTATTCCCGGTGGTCACTTCATTTTCAATAAATTTACACCTGCAGTTGTCTGTTTCATCTATCGGTATGATATCAGTAGTTGATGATATCTCTTGAGTCGTAACATCCATTGCTGTCGTCTTCGCAGGATGGGTTGTAGTTATGGAACCATCAAATATCAAAGAAGTCTCAGCTTCCGAAGTGACACTTATAGATGACGTGTCTATCTCCTGTGTGGTTATGTTGATCTCTGTTGTTTTGTCGATACCTGGTTGGTCAGTGGTTGTTTCCTTGCCAATATACATTGTTGTAACCATTACTTCAGAAGTAGCAGTAATATCGGCAGTGATATCTTGAAATTCGGTGGTACTTTCTACAGTAGTGATTTCACTCACTGTGATATTAGTTGTTTTTGCTAATTCCGGAGTCGTAGTAACATCATCTGTGAACGTATCTGTGACTGAGGTCATTTCCAGGGTAACAGGATCAACGCTGCTTGGCGTTGTAGTCTCAAATGAGATTGATTCCTGTGTCGTAGGGAAAGACATATCTATAGCTGTCGAAACACTAGTATCGGCAGTGATAACTGGAAATTCAGTGGTACCTTCTACAGTAGTGATTTCACTCACTGTGATATTAGTTGTTGTTGCTAATTCCTGGGTCATAGTAACATCGTCTGTGACTGAGGTAATTTCTGTTGTAACAGGCTCATCGCAGCCACAGATGACACTTGTTGGATATACAACATTGTTAGTTCTGATAAATTCTTCCAGATAAGCTATGATTCGTTTCCTGTAATGGCCAACTCTCAGGCCAGGCCCACTTATATTTAGCTCCTCCCTCCATGCTCCGCCTTCTTCCCAGAGATATGAATATTTCTTCGAAAGCATTTTCGCCAAGTACAAAACTTCGACATCATTCAAGATATTTGATTGTCCTGTTGAATTTGCTTGTTTAAGCTGACCCAGGTGCTTTCCTTGATTACCCTTTGAGACTGCAGCATCAGTTTGATTGTCAGCACCGACATCATTCACAACTCTACACTTACATTTATTCACCTCATCCAATGGACGAACAGTATCATTTGTGGCCTTTTCACACTCACACTCGACAAAATTCTTATTGAATATGCATGTCTCACGTATTATCCGTCCAATATATTTCAGCGCCTTCTCTTTATGGTGTCCTAGATTTAGATTTCTTCCTCGTTCATCACCCATTCCACTCTTGTTCCACGCATCAGGAAACCTTTCCCACAATTTATTAGCAAACGAAGAGAAATTTGTCCTGCCATTTCCCTCATTGCATTCATTTGTTATGTTGAGCATGATTGGTCTGTTGCCAACATCAAGACCCAATCCTCGACCTCGACCCAGTGATCCAACTCCAAGTGAACTTTGGTTTTGTCCAAGATGAAGGCCACGATCAGAGTTGACTGAATCTGTTGACCGATTTGTTTCATCAGATGCATTAATCACTGGCCAACATTGACATTCACCCGCTAGGGCCACATCACTAGGTGTCGTCGTCTCGTAAGTGGTGGATTCTTCCTGTGTTGTCATAGAGACGGAAGGTGTTGTGACTTCTGGTGTTGCAGCATTAGTTGTTGTCATTATCTCCTGTGTGGTGGTGTGTTCTGAAAAAGTGACAAGTGAATTTAAATACATACATGGCTAATTCCAATCAGGTATTGTACCATACACTCAATTCCAACATTGATTGTCATGGCAGATATTTAAAAAAACTAATTGTTCCAGCTTTGAAAATATAGTGCGCTCAACTAAATAGAGCAGTTTCCAAAAACTTCCTGGTTTTCAAAGTAACTGCAATTCGCTTTTGATTTTTCCACTGATTAAAAACACTAAGGATTGAAATTGGAAATGTTTAAAAACTTATTTTGCTCTAATTTCAATGAATCAAATTGATATGTGAGTTCCCAGGCACTTTGTCACGGAAAGACAGTAACATTAAACTAATATACTGAAAATCCCAATCACATCGGCTACCATTTCAGAAAATGAAGTGGTCCCAATTGTAAAGTAAATATTTACTCCTTAATTTGGTTCAAATCTGTCAGCGATAGACAAATGGCAATTATTTCGCCAAATAGAGTCAATGCATATAATCAAAATATAGAAAAGAGTAGAATCCGTCTGTCCTCTTGTCTGTTTGGATTTTTCTCCCAGACCCCTAGACCGATTTCAACCAAATTTGGTGCATTGACTCGGGGCAGAGGTTACAACAGCTTAGTTTTTCAAAATTTGTATTAAAAAAATTTAATTAAATAAAATAAAATAAAACACAAAAAAAATAAGCTCACTATGGGCCTATTTTAGAACCAAATAAATGTGAATATTTAACACATTTGCAGACTAGATGTTAGCTCTTTATATTATGTGTTTTCACTGTGGCCCGCGCCGTCCAACAGAATAACAGGTATAAGTCCACTATGGGTTTATTCCAGAATCCATGAGTAGGATTTGTCTGTCATGTGTGCATGTGGCCCCTCTGACATTGAATAAAAGCTCCCAATGGGAGCCTGTTTCAGCTAGTTCATTTATAATAATGGCATTGTGTGCTGACAATTTTGGTAGAAAATATATGAAAATAACTACTTTATTCTCAATTTCCATTCAAACACCTCAGAGCAGTGCTCCAAAGATGAATTCTTTGTTACAAACCCAATAATCTCTTACCTGATTCAAAAGTTGTTGTTAAATCTGGAACGTTTGTTGTAACATGCTCATCGCAGCCACAGATGACACTTGTTAGATATACAATATTGTTAGTTCTGATAAATTCTTCCAGATAAGCTATGATTCGTTTCCTGTAATGGCCAACTCTCAGGCCAGGCCCACTTATATTTAGCTCCCCCCTCCATGCTCCGCCTTCTTCCCAGAGATATGAATATTTCTTCGAAAGCATTTTCGCCAAGTAGAAAACTTCGACATCATTCAAGATATTTGATTGTCCTGTTGAATTTGCTTGTTTAAGCTGACCCAGGTGCTTTCCTTGATTACCCTTTGAGACTGCAGCATCAGTTTGATTGTCAGCACCGACATCATTCACAACTCTACACTTACATTTATTCACCTCATCCAATGGACGAACAGTATCATTTGTGGCCTTTTCACACTCACACTCGACAAAATTCTTATTGAATATGCATGTCTCACGTATTATCCGTCCAATATATTTCAGCGCCTTCTCTTTATGGTGTCCTAGATTTAGATTTCTTCCTCGTTCATCACCCATTCCACTCTTGTTCCACGCATCAGGAAACCTTTCCCACAATTTATTAGCAAACGAAGAGAAATTTGTCCTGCCATTTCCCTCATTGCATTCATTTGTTATGTTGAGCATGATTGGTCTGTTGCCAACATCAAGACCCAATCCTCGACCTCGACCCAGTGATCCAACTCCAAGTGAACTTTGGTTTTGTCCAAGATGAAGGCCACGATCAGAGTTGACTGAATCTGTTGACCGATTTGTTTCATCAGATGCATTAATCACTGGCCAACATTGACATTCACCCGCTAGGGCCACATCACTAGGTGTTGTCGTCTCGTAAGTGGTGGATTCTTCCTGTGTTGTCATAGAGACGGAAGGTGTTGTGACTTCTGGTGTTGCAGCATTAGTTGTTGTCATTATCTCATGTGTGGTGGTGTGTTCTGAAAAAGTGACAAGTGAATTTAAATACATACATGGCTAATTCCAATCAGGTATTGTACCATACACTCAATTCCAACATTGATTGTCATGGCAGATATTTAAAAAAACTAATTGTTCCAGCTTTGAAAATATAGTGCGCTCAACTAAATAGAGCAGTTTCCAAAAACTTCCTGGTTTTCAAAGTAACTGCAATTCGCTTTTGATTTTTCCACTGATTAAAAACACTAAGGATTGAAATTGGAAATGTTTAAAAACTTATTTTGCTCTAATTTCAATGAATCAAATTGATATGTGAGTTCCCAGGCACTTTGTCACGGAAAGACAGTAACATTAAACTAATATACCGAAAATCCCAATCACATCGGCTACCATTTCAGAAAATGAAGTGGTCCCAATTGTAAAGTAAATATTTACTCCTTAATTTGGTTCAAATCTGTCAGCGATAGACAAATGGCAATTATTTCGCCAAATAGAGTCAATGCATATAATCAAAATATAGAAAAGAGTAGAATCCGTCTGTCCTCTTGTCTGTTTGGATTTTTCTCCCAGACCCCTAGACCGATTTCAACCAAATTTGGTGCATTGACTCGGGGCAGAGGTTACAACAGCTTAGTTTTTCAAAATTTGTATTAAAAAAATTTAATTAAATAAAATAAAATAAAACACAAAAAAAATAAGCTCACTATGGGCCTATTTTAGAACCAAATAAATGTGAATATTTAACACATTTGCAGACTAGATGTTAGCTCTTTATATTATGTGTTTTCACTGTGGCCCGCGCCGTCCAACAGAATAACAGGTATAAGTCCACTATGGGTTTATTCCAGAATCCATGAGTAGGATTTGTCTGTCATGTGTGCATGTGGCCCCTCTGACATTGAATAAAAGCTCCCAATGGGAGCCTGTTTCAGCTAGTTCATTTATAATAATGGCATTGTGTGCTGACAATTTTGGTAGAAAATATATGAAAATAACTACTTTATTCTCAATTTCCATTCAAACACCTCAGAGCAGTGCTCCAAAGATGAATTCTTTGTTACAAACCCAATAATCTCTTACCTGATTCAAAAGTTGTTGTTAAATCTGGAACGTTTGTTGTAACATGCTCATCGCAGCCACAGATGACACTTGTAAGATATACAATATTGTTAGTTCTGATAAATTCTTCCAGATAAGCTATGATTCGTTTCCTGTAATGGCCAACTCTCAGGCCAGGCCCACTTATATTTAGCTCCTCCCTCCATGCTCCGCCTTCTTCCCAGAGATATGAATATTTCTTCGAAAGCATTTTCGCCAAGTACAAAACTTCGACATCATTCAAGATATTTGATTGTCCTGTTGAATTTGCTTGTTTAAGCTGACCCAGGTGCTTTCCTTGATTACCCTTTGAGACTGCAGCATCAGTTTGATTGTCAGCACCGACATCATTCACAACTCTACACTTACATTTATTCACCTCATCCAATGGACGAACAGTATCATTTGTGGCCTTTTCACACTCACACTCGACAAAATTCTTATTGAATATGCATGTCTCACGTATTATCCGTCCAATATATTTCAGCGCCTTCTCTTTATGGTGTCCTAGATTTAGATTTCTTCCTCGTTCATCACCCATTCCACTCTTGTTCCACGCATCAGGAAACCTTTCCCACAATTTATTAGCAAACGAAGAGAAATTTGTCCTGCCATTTCCCTCATTGCATTCATTTGTTATGTTGAGCATGATTGGTCTGTTGCCAACATCAAGACCCAATCCTCGACCTCGACCCAGTGATCCAACTCCAAGTGAACTTTGGTTTTGTCCAAGATGAAGGCCACGATCAGAGTTGACTGAATCTGTTGACCGATTTGTTTCATCAGATGCATTAATCACTGGCCAACATTGACATTCACCCGCTAGGGCCACATCACTAGGTGTCGTCGTCTCGTAAGTGGTGGATTCTTCCTGTGTTGTCATAGAGACGGAAGGTGTTGTGACTTCTGGTGTTGCAGCATTAGTTGTTGTCATTATCTCCTGTGTGGTGGTGTGTTCTGAAAAAGTGACAAGTGAATTTAAATACATACATGGCTAATTCCAATCAGGTACTGTACCATACACTCAATTCCAACATTGATTGTCATGGCAGATATTTAAAAAAACTAATTGTTCCAGCTTTGAAAATATAGTGCGCTCAACTAAATAGAGCAGTTTCCAAAAACTTCCTGGTTTTCAAAGTAACTGCAATTCGCTTTTGATTTTTCCACTGATTAAAAACACTAAGGATTGAAATTGGAAATGTTTAAAAACTTATTTTGCTCTAATTTCAATTAATCAAATTGATACATGTATGTCAGTTCCCAGGCACTTTGTCACGGAAAGACAGTAACATTCAACTGATATACCTAAAATCCTAATCACATCGGCTACCATTTCAGAAAATGAAGTGGTCCCAATTGTAAAGTAAATATTTACTCCTTAATTTGGTTCAAATCTTTCAGCGATAGACAAATGGCAATTATTTCGCCAAATAGAGTCAATGCATATAATCAAAATATAGAAAAGAGTAGAATCCGTCTGTCCTCTGTCTGTTTGGATTTTTCTCCCAGACCCCTAGACCGATTTCAACCAAGTTTGGTGTATTGACTTGGGGCAGAGGTTACAACAGCTTAGTTTTTCAAAATTTGTATTAATTTTTTTTAATTAAATAAAATAAAATAAAACACACAAAAAATAAGCTCACTATGGGCCTATTTTAGAACCAAATAAATGTGAATATTTAACACATTTGCAGACTAGATGTTAGCTCTTTATATTATGTGTTTTCACTGTGGCCCGCGCCGTCCAACAGAATAACAGGTATAAGTCCACTATGGGTTTATTCCAGAATCCATGAGTAGGATTTGTCTGTCATGTGTGCATGTGGCCCCTCTGACGGTGAATAAAAGCTCCCAATGGAAGCCTGTTTCAGCTAGTTCATTTATAATAATGGAATTGTGTGCTGACAATTTTGGTAGAAAATATATGAAAATAACTACTTTATGCTCAATTTCCATTCAAACACCTCAGAGCAGTGCTCCAAAGATGAATTCTTTGTTACAAACCCAATAATCTCTTACCTGATTCAAAAGTTGTTGTTAAATCTGGAACGTTTGTTGTAACAGGCTCATCGCAGCCACAGATGACACTTGTTGGATATACAACATTGTTAGTTCTGATAAATTCTTCCAGATAAGCTATGATTCGTTTCCTGTAATGGCCAACTCTCAGGCCAGGCCCACTTATATTTAGCTCCTCCCTCCATGCTCCGCCTTCTTCCCAGAGATATGAATATTTCTTCGAAAGCATTTTCGCCAAGTACAAAACTTCGACATCATTCAAGATATTTGATTGTCCTGTTGAATTTGCTTGTTTAAGCTGACCCAGGTGCTTTCCTTGATTACCCTTTGAGACTGCAGCATCAGTTTGATTGTCAGCACCGACATCATTCACAACTCTACACTTACATTTATTCACCTCATCCAATGGACGAACAGTATCATTTGTGGCCTTTTCACACTCACACTCGACAAAATTCTTATTGAATATGCATGTCTCACGTATTATCCGTCCAATATATTTCAGCGCCTTCTCTTTATGGTGTCCTAGATTTAGATTTCTTCCTCGTTCATCACCCATTCCACTCTTGTTCCACGCATCAGGAAACCTTTCCCACAATTTATTAGCAAACGAAGAGAAATTTGTCCTGCCATTTCCCTCATTGCATTCATTTGTTATGTTGAGCATGATTGGTCTGTTGCCAACATCAAGACCCAATCCTCGACCTCGACCCAGTGATCCAACTCCAAGTGAACTTTGGTTTTGTCCAAGATGAAGGCCACGATCAGAGTTGACTGAATCTGTTGACCGATTTGTTTCATCAGATGCATTAATCACTGGCCAACATTGACATTCACCCGCTAGGGCCACATCACTAGGTGTCGTCGTCTCGTAAGTGGTGGATTCTTCCTGTGTTGTCATAGAGACGGAAGGTGTTGTGACTTCTGGTGTTGCAGCATTAGTTGTTGTCATTATCTCCTGTGTGGTGGTGTGTTCTGAAAAAGTGACAAGTGAATTTAAATACATACATGGCTAATTCCAATCAGGTATTGTACCATACACTCAATTCCAACATTGATTGTCATGGCAGATATTTAAAAAAACTAATTGTTCCAGCTTTGAAAATATAGTGCGCTCAACTAAATAGAGCAGTTTCCAAAAACTTCCTGGTTTTCAAAGTAACTGCAATTCGCTTTTGATTTTTCCACTGATTAAAAACACTAAGGATTGAAATTGGAAATGTTTAAAAACTTATTTTGCTCTAATT
The DNA here is from genome assembly GCA_032622095.1 of Siphonodentalium dalli. Taxonomy (NCBI): domain Eukaryota; kingdom Metazoa; phylum Mollusca; class Scaphopoda; order Gadilida; family Siphonodentaliidae; genus Siphonodentalium; species Siphonodentalium dalli. Next base: position 69,709,972 of record CP136068.1, read on the forward strand.
TCAATGAATCAAATTGATATGTGAGTTCCCAGGCACTTTGTCACGGAAAGACAGTAACATTAAACTAATATACCGAAAATCCCAATCACATCGGCTACCATTTCAGAAAATGAAGTGGTCCCAATTGTAAAGTAAATATTTACTCCTTAATTTGGTTCAAATCTGTCAGCGATAGACAAATGGCAATTATTTCGCCAAATAGAGTCAATGCATATAATCAAAATATAGAAAAGAGTAGAATCCGTCTGTCCTCTTGTCTGTTTGGATTTTTCTCCCAGACCCCTAGACCGATTTCAACCAAATTTGGTGCATTGACTCGGGGCAGAGGTTACAACAGCTTAGTTTTTCAAAATTTGTATTAAAAAAATTTAATTAAATAAAATAAAATAAAACACAAAAAAAATAAGCTCACTATGGGCCTATTTTAGAACCAAATAAATGTGAATATTTAACACATTTGCAGACTAGATGTTAGCTCTTTATATTATGTGTTTTCACTGTGGCCCGCGCCGTCCAACAGAATAACAGGTATAAGTCCACTATGGGTTTATTCCAGAATCCATGAGTAGGATTTGTCTGTCATGTGTGCATGTGGCCCCTCTGACATTGAATAAAAGCTCCCAATGGGAGCCTGTTTCAGCTAGTTCATTTATAATAATGGCATTGTGTGCTGACAATTTTGGTAGAAAATATATGAAAATAACTACTTTATTCTCAATTTCCATTCAAACACCTCAGAGCAGTGCTCCAAAGATGAATTCTTTGTTACAAACCCAATAATCTCTTACCTGATTCAAAAGTTGTTGTTAAATCTGGAACGTTTGTTGTAACATGCTCATCGCAGCCACAGATGACACTTGTTAGATATACAATATTGTTAGTTCTGATAAATTCTTCCAGATAAGCTATGATTCGTTTCCTGTAATGGCCAACTCTCAGGCCAGGCCCACTTATATTTAGCTCCTCCCTCCATGCTCCGCCTTCTTCCCAGAGATATGAATATTTCTTCGAAAGCATTTTCGCCAAGTACAAAACTTCGACATCATTCAAGATATTTGATTGTCCTGTTGAATTTGCTTGTTTAAGCTGACCCAGGTGCTTTCCTTGATTACCCTTTGAGACTGCAGCATCAGTTTGATTGTCAGCACCGACATCATTCACAACTCTACACTTACATTTATTCACCTCATCCAATGGACGAACAGTATCATTTGTGGCCTTTTCACACTCACACTCGACAAAATTCTTATTGAATATGCATGTCTCACGTATTATCCGTCCAATATATTTCAGCGCCTTCTCTTTATGGTGTCCTAGATTTAGATTTCTTCCTCGTTCATCACCCATTCCACTCTTGTTCCACGCATCAGGAAACCTTTCCCACAATTTATTAGCAAACGAAGAGAAATTTGTCCTGCCATTTCCCTCATTGCATTCATTTGTTATGTTGAGCATGATTGGTCTGTTGCCAACATCAAGACCCAATCCTCGACCTCGACCCAGTGATCCAACTCCAAGTGAACTTTGGTTTTGTCCAAGATGAAGGCCACGATCAGAGTTGACTGAATCTGTTGACCGATTTGTTTCATCAGATGCATTAATCACTGGCCAACATTGACATTCACCCGCTAGGGCCACATCACTAGGTGTCGTCGTCTCGTAAGTGGTGGATTCTTCCTGTGTTGTCATAGAGACGGAAGGTGTTGTGACTTCTGGTGTTGCAGCATTAGTTGTTGTCATTATCTCCTGTGTGGTGGTGTGTTCTGAAAAAGTGACAAGTGAATTTAAATACATACATGGCTAATTCCAATCAGGTACTGTACCATACACTCAATTCAAGAGAGAAAATATCAAACAGACCTACAGGGAATATTATTCAACTTTTGTTGTAGATATTTTGATGATAGCAAATTTGCAATTAACAAATGGAGTTATTTCATTGGTATGCCTATGTGTATGGGTAGCTACCGTACTGGTACACATTTGTAATCGCAAAATGTTTTACGGATAGAATTCAGCAGATTGACTAGTAATGCACGGATAGTGGATTGGGCAACCTGTGGCACTCATGATTATGTTCATACAGGGCGTAAACTCAAGCCACTCACTGACAAGTGACTATACTATGAATTAAAGACATGTTATTGACTTGTTCAGGTGCGTGAAACTGATAAGCTAGTACTCAGGCGCTATGCTAACTGTGGGAATGTAGCATTCTACTAACATCGCCGAAAATCTCGAAGAAATCGACCATACCACCCCATAGATATCGTCTGAACTACGCTTAATTGTAAATATTTACATCTTGATTTGGGACACGATAATCTAACGCAAATTAATTTGTCATCGAGAGTCATTGTTTTTCATTAAGATATAAGAATGACAGTGTGTGTGCTGTAAATGTGGTTTAATATTCGTAAAAATAACTAATTTGAGCAAGATTATACTCCAATTTCTATTTGATCACCCAACCGGAGTGTTTCACATCACTTTAAATAAGTATATGGTACTAGTATGCATTTTATATAACATTTATTTGATACATTTGCTTGAAAACTGTCCAAAATTACTCAACAACAATTGGTATTTTCACATTCCGACTAATCTGCCATCTGTATCATTACTTCGTACTCAACAGACTTTCAGATAATGGAAATCTGGTTATCTTATTGTACGACTCAGAGACAATAGAAACCAACAACAACATTTGAGTACAGTACCCCTTTAAAACATAGCTTAAATGACAACTTTATCGATGAGATATACCGATGAAATCTTGGACTCCGAGGGAGAAAAGCTAAGTGATTGATACTCATTAGAACAACCACCATCTCCCAGGATAATTTATTGAGACAACAATAAATATATCGTATAAAAAAAAAAATCCTGTTTTGAAACTGAAAGAATGGCTCAAATATTTGAATAGCAATTGAAAAAAGATCTCAAGAATAATAAATTATATTATTAGTCAGTTTGCGATACTATCAAAGCAATCTGTGTTATTAAATATCCAGGCCCAGATATGAACTATGTTCCATTAATTCACAGGGTCTGTGTAAACTTTGAGATAATAAATGTCAATCACTGTGTATGGACTTTCGGGGCAAACAGAAATTGGCAGTAGGTTTGAAGTAATAATGTTCATAATAAATTCATGAAAAATATAGTTAAAAGCACAAAATGGCTTTAAAATAATGTTTACTTGGCTTATTCCAACAATGATTGTCATGGCAGAAATTTAAAAAAAACTAATTGTTCCAGCTTTGAAAATATAGTGCGCTCAACTAAATAGAGCAGTTTCCAAAAACTTCCTGGTTTTCAAAGTAACTGCAATTCGCTTTTGATTTCTCCACTGATTAAAAACACTAAGGATTGAAAGTGGAAATTGGAAATGTTAAAAGCTTATTTTGCTCTAATTTCAATGAATCAAATTGATATGTGAGTTCCCAGGCACTTTGTCACTGAAAGACGGTAACATTCAACTAATATACCGAAAATCCCAATCACATCAGCTACCATTTCAGACAATGAAGTGGTCCCAATTGTAAAGTAAATATTTACTCCTTAATTTGGTTCAAATCTTTCAGCGATAGACAAATGGCAATTATTTCGCCAAATAGAGTCAATGCATATAATCAAAATATAGAAAAGAGTAGAATCCGTCTGTCCTCTGTCTGTTTGGATTTTTCTCCCAGACCCCTAGACCGATTTCAACCAAATTTGGTGTATTGACTCGGGGCAGAGGTTACAACAGCTTAGTTTTTCAAAATTTGTATTAAAATAATTTAATTAAATTAAATAAAAAAAAACCAGAAAAAATAAGCTCACTATGGGCCTATTTTAGAACCAAATAAATGTGAATATTTAACACATTTGCAGACTAGATGTTAGCTCTTTATATTATGTGTTTTCACTGTGGCCCGCGCCGTCCAACAGAATAACAGGTATAAGTCCACTGGGTTTATTCCAGAATCCATGAGTAGCATTTGTCTGTCATGTGTGCATGACGGTGAATAAAAGCTCCCAAAGGGAGCCTGTTTCAGCTAGTTCATTTATAATAATGGCATTGTGTGCTGACAATTTTGGTAGAAAATATATGAAAATAACTACTTTATTCTCAATTTCCATTCAAACACCTCAGAGCAGTGCTCCAAAGATGAATTCTTTGTTACAAACCCAATAATCTCTTACCTGATTCAAAAGTTGTTGTTAAATATTGAACTTTTGTTGTGATGGTTGTTGGCATCTCAACAGTTGATGTAGCATTTGTTGTATAGTTACATTTGCAGTGAATGCCGTCCTTTGAAAGTACATTGTTCTTTGAGATAAAGTTCCTGAGATATTTCAGAACCTGCTCTCGTTTATTGAACTTATGTTCTGTTACATGAAGTTGAGTGTCATTCTCCCTGAGGCTTGCCCACCAGGGGCCGCCTTCCCGCCACAGATCATTAAATTGCTTGCAAAGGTGTTCAGCCATGGTGACCAACTCATCCTGTGTCAGAACGTCTTTATATTTTCTTCGACCATAACCTCCCCATTCCTTCTTGTCTTTCTTTGGTTTCCACCAGCCTTTCCTCCGTCCAGGCCCACGTTCCCGTTTTGGTGCTCTCTTGTTTCTTACGACAATACTATCGACAGACCTAGGGCCTCGGCCAGATTGACCTTGTCCATGTTTGTCCTTTTTTCCCTTTTCCTTTTTATCGTGATCCTTCTTGCCTTTTCCATGATCCTTCTTGCCTTTATCCTTTTTGCCATGATCATTTTTACCCTTATCGGGTCTGTTACCATCTTTTGTTGACAGTTGTCCTAGGTGTAGACCCCAATCACCTTGACTTGACAATGTAGTTGTTTCATAGTCAGTGAAAGCTACACTACAAAAGCAGTCAGATGTCTCTTCTAATGGAGGAATTTCCTCTGGTTCTGAGACTGTCCCTTGAATCCCCCTTTCTGGGAGTTCTGGTATACTGGAATAAGGAAGGTAAGATTTTAATCACTTGGGGCTTCAAGCATTAGATTTTTACTACACCCAGAACATTTCTGTGGCTACAAGCATCTCAAATACTTTTTGTCCCTGAAATAAAAATAAATGGGGGGGGGGGGGGCTGTAGAAATGAGAAAACGATCCAACCATTTTTGGCTGAGTTATCTCCTTTTTTTAGCTCACCTGAGACGAAGTCTCCGGTGGAGCTATAGTCATCACTCCTCGTCCGTCGTCCGTCCATCTGTCCGTCAACAATTCTTTAAACATCTTCTTCGGAACCATAAGACCGAATGGGTTCATATTTGATGTGGATGTTCCCTATGTGACTCACATTCAGATTTGTTCAAATGAGGTCACCAGGTCAATTAGTTGTGAAACCAGGGCCATAACTATATTCCTCCTTGGTAATTCTTATAACGACTTCTTGTCTAGAACCATTGGGCTGATTTAGCTTATATTTGGTATGGAGGGTCCTTGAATGACTGGGGTTCAGATTTGTTCAAATGGGGTCACTGGGTCAAATAGGGGTGGACCCAGGGACATAACTCAAAAAAATAATAATAAAAAAATAAAAAATTCAGATTTAACTCCTTGATCAATCCTCTTTTTTTTTAAACATTTAAAAAAAATGGAAAAACTGACACCGTTGTAACTTTAGTTTTTGTAATCAGATTTTTTTTTAATTTGGTATGTGGATTACCCACATGAAGATTCAGGTCAAGTTCGAATTTGTATTTGGTCCCCCCATTTTACCCAGAGTTCTTTGTTCATGGTTCATGGTTCTTGTCGACTTAAAAGGTGCAGATTATTTTGGTTTCCGAATGATAACTTTACTTTTAGTTATCTGATTGTTTTTAAATTCAACTGAATCTCTTGATATTTGGTTTGTGGTTTGAATTTGGTCACTTTCCGATGACAGAATAGACAGTATTAAAAAAGGCTATCCTTACTAAAAAGCCATCTTTTCGGGGGACACATGGTCAGCGACCTTTTATTTTACTTAGAATTTGCCAATTATTATTCTGGTATCTAGTCAAATATGTTAACAACATAGACAGTTGGAAGCAAAGTTTGATTAAACGATTGTTCCCAGAATCAAATTTTTCATTTCTAACAAAGCCAACGGTCAAATGATGCCACCTTATTCGGGGGACATGCAGGTCAAATGATGCCACCTTATTCGGGGGACATGCATGTGCAGGGATGGATCCAGGGATTTTTTGGGGACACCTGTTTTCAGGCCATGATATGCCGGAGGCATATCCCAAGGGCCGTAGGCCCGAGCGGGGGTGGGTACGGGAGGGGGTGCCCCCCTTCCATTAGAGGGGGGTACGGGGGCCCTCCCCCGGAAATTTTTTGAAAATCCAATGTATTGAGAGCGAATCTGGGCCTCTCTGAGTCAACATTTTTAATTTTACTGAGACTGAGAGGTAAATTTGATTAGTTTCTCAAGAGTAACTTTGGGAATGTTTTTATGTTATGATTGGGATTGGAAATGTTCAAAGTTTATGGTCTGATATCATTTGGTTCAATAGGAACCCTGAAATAATGAAACTTTCATAAAAGGCACATCATACATTATACATATGAGTTATGACTGCAACAAATGATTGGGGAATTGTCAATCAGATTGAGTCTTAGTTATAAAAAAAAATCTGAAAGATGAATAACCATTAACATTTAATATCATTAGTAAATGTACCCATATGGTAAGTAGTAAAGCATTTTGTTGTAAAAACAGTTTCTCCAATTAGTAATTTATCTTTATTAATTTCAAAATGACCGCCATTATAACCTTGAAATAAACAAAGATAGGTAACGGTATAAAACGTATAAACGTATAATTGATTTGGTTCACTTCTTCTCTTAGTCTATATTCTCCGAAATGGCTAACCTCAATAAACGTATGTAAGTGGCAAAACAAACACATTCAAATTGTGGGTTCTATTTGAAAGGATATTTCAATTACAACATGTTGTGATAATAATTAGCACCTGCTTTTGTTCGTTTTCGTCGCAGAAAAATTACTACACACGCGGCGATCTGATCCGTTTCGGTTCGGTTTATGCTTTAGTGTTCCACTTTTTAACGATACCGGGATCCCGAGTGACCTCCCTTACAATGCCTCGAAAATTGGCAACACAATTAACCGCTAAAACGATTAGTTTAATTGAAAATTTAGCGCATTCTGACAGCAATTTTAATTAAAATACCTACGAAAAGAAAGATTCACTTATTTATCCATTAAAATAGATAGTTGAGTAGTGTATTTTATGATTTTGTATGTTCGTTTTTTGTTTTATTCTGTAAAAAATAAAAAAATAAAATAGTCGTCTAGAGTTTGGGCGCCCGGGAGTTTGGGCGCCCAAACCGGTTACCGGTATCAAAAGGTCCCTGGATCCATCCCTGTGCATGTGGCCCAGTGACCTTTTATAATAATTAGCAGAAGATAACATTAGCTATGATATTATATCTAAAAGGCTGATAACAGATCATGATATGTTTCGTTTCCATAATAGTGTGATAATTCGCATATTTGTGGAAACCAAATTCATATTTGATTTAATTAAGATATAACTCTTGCTTAGATTATGGAGTTATAACCGAAAAGTTTGAAGACAAACTATATAGCATGCATAGTGCGTTACAGTAAATTTGTCGTCAAGATTTTTGGTTATAACTCATAACCTTAATCGACACAAGAGTTATTTCTTATTATAAATTCGCAGGAGAACCACCACAAGTAGAAGGTAGAAGTAAAACGAGCGAAAAACTATGAAAACTACACATAAAGTAGAACCCAACATGCTGTCACTCAGATCTCCAATTATCAATTGATCAAGTGACATCATCAATTCATTGTTTTTGATTGGCTAATAACAAGTGATCATGCAAATTCGAGTGCGCTGAACGTCTCATGATATATTTCAGCTGAACAGTTGTTAGTTTCAATTTCATTTCTTTTCAAATGTAAGCACAAGTCAGGTTGATTTCTCTATGTACTTTTGAACTGAGGGTTAGCAATACGGTTATTGGCAGGGCAGTCCTACCTGAAGGAACTCTGATAAATAATCTTAATGGTTAATGTGTGTGACAACTAATTGTTATATAATATTCAGTCATTGACAGCTTGAGATTAAATTATTAGTATCATGTCTGCGGAATAGATTTACACTTACGCATTGAATCTATTATCCTTTAGTTATTTCAGCCAATTTTAAGTGCAGTATGAATTATTTTAAAGGAACCCAAGGTCTTCGCAGTGGGTAAATATGTAAAAATTATAAAAGTGTAGAAACATCCGTGGTCCAGTGGTTAGCGTGTCGGACTTGTATTCGCTGTAAACACATCGATATGGGTTCACAGTGCGTCCCGGTCATTTAGTCTCCATATTGCAGTGGCTTGGCCGCTTTGAGCGACATGCAATTGTCAGATTGCTCGTTGTTTCAAAACCCGCGCCAAGTTGTGACCCTTGAGCAAGGTCGCTCATACTGTGTCGGCTTCACATCACTCATGCGTTAAAAGCATACCAGTCAGCTTGTCATACTGTCATACAGCATGTTCTGATCAAACTAGAGCAGCGCCTGCAATGGCTGCAGCCGTTTCATTGGTTGGCTTGTACAAATGACTGGGGTAATATTGTACCAAGCGTGTTAGAGCAAGTAATTGGTTAATCACTATATAAAACTGGTCATTATTATTATTATTACTTATTATCAAAACAGAAGATGAACGGGAAGAATTAGATAGACTTTGTTCCTATATAATATTTATTGAAAGTTCTCCAGTAACATTTTCCTGTTGAAACCATTGTTATGTAAATAAAACTGTTGCGGTCATTTGTTAACAAACATTGCTAATCGATTAGTAAGTTAAAAATACTTTCGTCTAAATATTATTTTCTTTGCGGGTTTAACCCTTTCTATATTAAATATTCATTGATGCAGATTGACGTGTAGTTCCCTTAGGAAATGTTCAGATAATAAGTTCAACAAATGAACGTAGGTTTGTTGAACCTTGGATAGGTCATTTGTTGAACTTACTATCTCAACATTTCCCACCAATGAATATGATTTAATCTGCTCTTTTATTATATGTTTTTTTTCTGTTTGTCGTCTGCTTTTATTACCTGAACGCCCTTTCAATTGAATAATAGACTGTTCCAATGTATACTTTTATAACTGAATGGGAGAATCCAAGCAAAACTGTTACAGTGTTTTGTCAACAAATATCGCTAAAGTTAAATATAATTAGTCTAAATATTATTTTCAGAATATTTTTCAATGCTTTGACATTTTCCAATGTTATTGTCAAGTTTTGATTAACACTTTGGTGTCTTGTTAAACTAATTTAACATTAACCAGTAATGCCACGTATCAGTAATGTTTACATATCAATGGTTTTGATATGTGAAATCTCATTTTGGAGAGTTATTAATATTGAAAATTAGAACAAAGTCAATCTATTTTTAAATGTACATATTGGTTTACTGACTATTTCAGGATTCACACAGAAATGGATAGTCCTTGAATAGTTCTTGAATGAAATTGTGAACATCCTGTACAAACCCTGTTTTATAATAACTAATTTATTTGATATGAACCCACTTCCAAGGCCATGTGTCCCTTTAATGCATAATGACAATACACATTAGCTCCAAGTTTTCTTCCTGAGGAAACTGTTTTTTATCTGAGGTAATAATCTTTCTAACAATGGGGGCACATCATGTTTGAGCTTTTCGTATATATATACAAATCTAAGAATCTCCAATTCAACCCTTTGTTTTTAGAGTCATGCACAGGTCCCTGACACATTTCAGATATAACAGCCAGCGTTCCAAAGTATAAGGTTTATACCAAGTATAAGGTATACATTACTTTCAACTACTTTGGTACTTTGTGTGTTGAGACTTAATTTTGCCAGGGTTTTTTCAGTCATGCATAGTATACACTCACATTTTTTTGAACAGCTTCACAAGTTTGTGTATGTACTTGATCCACTTATTCCCAACACTTCTTGAATGTCGCTCTGATGGAATTCCCTGGGACACTGCAATGATAAGAATAAGTAAGTAAGTAAATATTTTATTATGGCATATCATCATAAAATGTGTTACACATATATAATTAAATAATAGACAATAATATGTCATATGGTGGTGGCATGACCATAGGGTCGTCTTCCTGCCGCCACCATTTGGAAACGGAAAATATGGACAAAAATATGGAAGATATACAAATTTATACAAAATTGGCATTTATGCAAAATTGACATACTGGGTGGGGTTCAAACCATATAATATAATGAAATAATAATGACACATTTGTGTGTGTCTGCGTTGTTTACAATTTGATTAAAAAATTTTAATCTTTAGCTATAAAGTTCAAAAATAAATCTGTTCAAACTAGACAATGTTCTAATCAGTTTGCACCAAATAGTTAATATTTGCACTGAATATAGGCACTCAACAACACAGAAGATTGAAAAAAACAAATATCTACATGCATATATACACATAAGCGCATACATACATGCATTTACATATATATATATATTCATCAGGCACATCTTCTCATTTTTTAAAATTCATTTTACTAATGAGAGAAGGTCGTTTTATAGTTATAATTTCTTTCCTTATTGGAAGTTCAATTCCAAAAGTTAGAGTTAATTCTATCTTTTTAGTACAATCTGGACAAAACTTGTTTTTGCACTTAATATTCGAAGAATAATTGTCAATAATTGATTTGGTAAATTTGTTCTTAAAGCCTGGCTTCGATTGGATATTCTGTAGAGTAACGTCAAGAGAGTTCCAAATTTTTGGAAATACATGGAGGGGTAGTTTTTCAGTGAATTTAATGCGAGCCCTTGTTTCCTGTATTTTTCCTGAGGACCTAGTACTCATACTCGGATGTTTATATATTCTAAAACTATTAACAAATGATTTGGGAACATTTACATATTTCCAGTCGTGCATAAATAGACATATCCGATGCATATACTCATCCTGCAGCTTCAAAATGTTATTGGATTTAAATAATGGTTCGGTGTGACTATTGTAGCGTTTTTTATTAATAGCTCGAATTGCCTTTTTCTGAAGTACAATAACTTGATTTTGAGTACTTGCATTTCCCCATAACTCAATTCCATAAAGAATATGAGAATGTACTAAGGTAAGATATAGCATTCTAAGACAATCGAAAGAAAGGAAATTTTTTACTCGATTTATAGCATAAAGAGAATTAGAAATTTTCGCACAAACAGCTTTCACATGGTATTCAAATGTCAGATGTTCATCTATGTGAATACCTAAAAATTTGAAAGATTTTTCTTGACAATCGGATCCTATCCTTTCAATCGGCTGTTTATTTATATTCAACATTCTATTTGCAACTAAATACGGGCCATTTATTGGTTGTATCACCATATATTTAGTCTTATTTGTATTTAATGATAGTTTGTTTGCTCTACACCAAGTACTCAATTTTTCAAGCTCTTTGTTGAAGTAGTCATACAAATAATCAAGGTTGTGATGTGAAGAATACACAGTTGTGTCATCAGCAAAGGATAAAAGTGATAGGTTATTAGATCTGTGCATATCATTAACATAGACCAGAAAAAGAATCGGACCTGCAACAGATCCCTGGGGGACTCCACATGTAATTGGAAGTTTAGAAGAAACCATACCTTCCAGTTCCACACATTGGTATCTATTTGTCAGATAATTTCTAAACCACTCATTGGCTTTGCCTCTTATTCCATAAGAATCAAGTTTATTTAGCAAAATTTCATGATTTATTGTGTCAAAAGCTTTGGAAAAATCAATAAATACAGATAGCGTACAATCTTTATCCTTCTTATCATTATTCAAACCCACATCATAGAGTAGCTTCAAAATTGGATGAATTGTTGAATGATCTTTTCTAAACCCATATTGATTATGATAGAGAGTATCATGTTTATTTAAAAAAACAACTAGTCTGTGACATACAATTTTTTCTAAGATTTTAGAAAAAATGGGCAGAATACTTATTGGGCGATAATTTCCCATTATCTTTTGGTCGCCTGATTTGAAGAGGGGTATAACTTTTGCTATCTTCATGTCTTCTGGAACAATTCCTGTTTCCATTGAGAGATTGAAAATATGACATAAGGGTTGTGAAATTTCCGAGATAACTTTCTTCATAATGAAAGAGCTAAGACCATCTTTGTCAATGCTGTGCTTCCCTTTACTTAAGGAAACCGTTGTATGAATTTCTTCCGGTGTAGTGGGATGAAAAAAGATTGTTTCACTACAAGGTGTAGGTAAGTATGAAGAGTATTTGTTACAAGTTTGTGATATTTTCTCAGCCGCAGTAGCGCCAATGGTAGAAAAATATTCATTAAAGGCATCAGCAGCTTCTTTCCTATTTCTACTTTCGACACCCCCAATAATGAATGACATGGGATATTCTAATTTTTTAGATCTTTGTTGCATTATCTCACCAATCAGTTTCCATGTTTTTTTCATATTATGTTTATATTCATTTATCATATTTTTATAGTACAAGGTCTTACTTGCTCGTTTTATTTTATTAAAAAGTTTACAAAATTCTTTGTATTCTGTTACATTACTTTCGGAAGGGTTCTTAAGCTTTGTGGTAAAAAGTTTAGCTTTATGTTCAGATGAAATCATCATTCCCTTGGTAATCCATGGTTTCTGTTTGGTGGATTTTGATCGTGATCGTTTTAATGGAAAAGCTATTTCAAAGGCATTTAAATAAATTTCCATAAATGATTTATATGACTCATGTGGACACGTTCGTCCTACAACACTATTATAATTAGCCGTTCCTAGTAGTCTTTTAAAGCATGATATATTTTCATCATTATAGTTCCGCCAGTATTCTATTTTAGCTTTTGGGCAAGATTTATTTTTGTTACTCTTATAACAGAGGAAAGTACCGAAGTGGTCAGATATCTCACTTAGTATAATACCCGTTTCATAATCAATAGTTGGATCATTTATTAAAATCTGATCTATCAGAGTAGCAGTGAAGTTTGACACTCTAGTTGGTTTTGTTATTGTTGGGAGGAAACTAGAGGCAAAGACATAATTAAGAAAATTGTTAGTTTTATCATGTCTACCGTATTTCAATAAGTCAATGTTGAAATCTCCCATCAAAACTATTTTTTTATGTTCTCTATTGGTTTGGTCCATTTTCTCATTCATAAGGTTGATAAATTTATCTAGGTCCGCTTTTGGTGCTGTATTAGGCCTATAAATTGTTCCAATTATATACGTTTTATTTTTATTTGTCATCACTTCAACAAAAAGTGACTCAAATACATGAGGAATAAATGTTGTTAAATCTTCTCTGATTTTATAAGATAAGTCTTTTCGAATGTACATGCCAACACCGCCGTGACAGTCATCTCCATCCGGACGGCACCGTTTAATTAATGGATGGTATCCATTAAGTGGAAAATCAATACTATCCGGAGTCCTGAAGATTTCAGTTAGGCCAATAACTCCAAATTTTGATTTATTATTTTGTAATTCAAACATTAGAGTATTAAAATCATCCCAGTGCGAATTAAGACTTTGACAGTTCAGGTGAAAAACAGATAGACAGTCATCACTTGTAGATTCGCTATCATGAAACGATTTTGGAGAAAAATACTGACAATTGGGTATTTGTAAGATATTCTCATCTTCTTGTTCACCAAAGTCTAGTCCCCCTGGACCAGAGATAAGTTTTTTCAGGTTATAATTGGGATCTTCATCAAGCGTGCCGAGTGCCACAGTGCTTTCTGAATTAGTCTCAGCCATTGTCAAGAATATAACAATTACAGTCTATTGTTATAGTGAACTTGTAGTGAAATATTGAATGTCTAGAACTAAATGAATAAAAATCAAATATAGTAATTGAGGTACAAAACATGATGCATGGTATTTGCAGAATAAGATCCCCAGAGGGCAAGTTCAGCGAAGCTATCCCACAAAGCAGGCTAGCATGACAAAATCCACCCTCCAGGTACCCCACTCGATATTGCCTATAATCCGAAGATGTCGTATTATCTGCAAAAATCAAGACAAAATAGAAGTAAACTATCATTCCCCCAAAACCCAGTATGCCAAAACTATAGCAATTATTGATCCAAGTATAATATCCCATATGTCACTTTGGTAACAAAATGCTACGCTGACAGCACACGTATTTCTAGTTTATATCAATTGAGGCTTTTTGTAAATTCTATTAATGATATGTTCCAAAATTTGCTATATTCTGGTATTAATAGGTATAGCAGCAACAATGTACATGAATGGTTTCGAAAAACAAAAATAATCCGAAAAAGTTCCGCACCCGGAATCACCCCCACACCCGGAAGCACCGGCCGTGCACTGCCGGTTATGGGCACCACACCAGGCGCGAAATACAGACCGAATCTTCCCAACAACGCAATTATCAGACCAATTACTTGTAACATTGTGTTTATATATTAAAGGTACTCAATCCGATCAGAGGTCCCCGCAACACCACCCCCGGCCCCGGGGGGGGGGGGTATCCGACTCGAGTCGAGGAACACACCCATCAAAGCCCAGAACGATCAGCTATCGATTCCCCAAGTCCACCAACCATCGGAGACCCCACCACAAGCCAGCAGAACCACCCGATCCAAGCGAACAAATCGCGGGCACAAGACGGACAACTCCAAAACCAAGTGCCTACCATTAACAATAATAATAACTCGATTCTAGAGACATCTATCCCACACCCGCAACCCGCCCGCCCCGACCACGCGAAACCACCAACTCCCGGGATAGATCCCCGAAAATTAACAGACCCCAAATACCGACACCCAACCCCTCCTAGTCCCGACCGGCGGGCTCCCCGACCCGAACCAAACACCCCACACCCAAAACCAAGGAAATAGCAATACAGGGTCCCCCGATCGGACCGAGGACCCTTAATTAAGAGTTCTCCGCTGCAAATATTATTTCGGCCAATTTGGCCGGTTACTTCATGTGACTTTTTCATCTGACGTGTGTGTCGGATAATTGATCTGGAGGATTTATGTAAATGTTAGCCCAAACTACATTTCCAAGTAACGATGGTTTTGTTGTTTATTTTGAGGAATAATACCGCGTCAGATGAATTCAGCCCAAATATGTTAACAGTTGTCGTGTCAAACATTCGGCAGTAGGTTAGCGTTATTTAGTATTTGTGGATGTCCTTTAACATGGGGAAAATAGACTAACTGCGCTTGAACGAGCATGTGAATTTGTCGTTTTTAAAGTACAGCAACTTGATAATCAATAACAGAGGCATTCTCTGTCAAATAAGGTCGCTCTATTTACGGTATTAATTGCGGAACTTTCTAAAGTAAACTACGCGTAAACGGATACATACGGTAAATTCTAGAATGTGCCGGAATCGATCTAATCGCCCCAGGGCCAACTCGCCCAGTCGACATGTGTCAATTCGGTACCTACTATAACATGTACCCGAGTCCGATTCGGAATAAAAGATGTATACGGGTGTTATATAGCGTTTGGTCCGTTGTTTCTCAATGAATATTATTGAAATTTGGTGTATATGTCCGGGCTGGGACATGGAATACAACAACGTTTGAATTGTTTTTAAATTTACAAATTTGTTGATTTTATTCAATTTGTTTTCGTTCTGAAAACACACTATAAAGTGTATATAATATAATAACGAACACGAGACATACATAATTTATAAACTGTTAACAAAAGATATCAAATTCAATACATGACAAAGATGACTCAGTGGAGTTTATAAAGTGAACATAAAAACATTGAGGTAAGAATCTTTTTAAGGAATGCAACTTTATTTAATGATAATAAACACATAAATTAAAATAACAAACATGAGCCATATATGATTTATAAACTGTTAACAAAAGATATCAAACTCAATACATGACAAAGATGACTCAGTGAAGTTTATAAAGTGAACATACAAATATTAAGGTAAGACTCTTTTCAAGCATTACTAAACCGTTTAGCACAGACCACAGTCCACTTCACTCATCCGATCATCACCAAACTTTATATTTATCTTGATATTGATCTATCAGATGAGAGCTATCAAATATTTTTTTAATTTCATAGGAAAAAATGGTCGCCAGCGGTCATATTGCATTTACGTTATATTTTATCGCGTCATGTCGATATCTAGTATTACTTAGAAATTTCACCTTTCCAGATTCATAATTGCTCCATTGACTGTAACAGATGAAATTATTCCCCTCTTCGGATAGAGTGTCACTGAAACTTTATTTTGTCAGACTGTCTGTATAATCACTGATTATATATGGCAATAATCTGTAATAAGATGTAGCACTATTTTATTTTATATTTACATGCAGTGCTGTTTTTATACATCAATTCTAATCCCCCTAGATCATCATGTGATCGATCATACATCGCGCGAGGACCTGGTTGAATTAAGGGGGTTTTATGGATCACTTCTGTCCTCAAGCTAGATTATACTTATGACATTTAATGGCATTTTTTTCTAACGTGGAGGGTTAGATATGCTTGAGAAACCACCACTCTTTAATTCACACCAAGTTCTCAGCTGTCAAGTTCGGATATTAGAACCCATAGCCATGATATATGGTTTATTTTGTGTATACTAGTAATATAGTTATTTTCAGTACCTTTATATACCAGTACTGTGTATAACAATGCATATAAATTAATCCATGTATACATGTATATTGATTCAACGGATTCAGTGGTTTTGTCCATCAGTCTATCAAATTTGCGGGGAAAACATGGCCACAAGCAGTACACCCTGCTAAATTTCGAATTTGAATCAATTGGCGCACCCTGCAGCCAGCTTTTATTGGAGAACTTTTTCTTATGTGGATATTTTGGGTCACCGCTAGATGTGAGCCATATTTTGTTCTCAAACTGTCCTTGTGAAGACATCACTGCCAGCGGTGATCTTCAATTTTACTATTTTTATGGCTAAATAATTTGGTTGATCCTACAGACGAGACCCCTTGTCCGATCGTCATCAGATTCCACAATTATCTTCTGGATAACCAGGGTGAGAGTAATCTAATTTTCCCGAATTTCGTTAAAAAACATTACCACAGGCAGCAATTTGGTATCTTACTCTTTGATCCTCTTTTGCATGACTGAATTGTTTAGCAACTGTACAGACATATCCCTCATCTGGTTTTTATATACATGTATATCTCTTCATGCGGATAGCCAGTATTACGTAGGTACTTCAACTTTCTGCATTCCTGTCATCATTTGAAATATAAAAATTTACCTGATACATGCACCCTTCAAAATTTGTTTCGTCGTATCTATTTTAATGACCCGTATGGTAATATTGATACAGATATATTTGTCAAACATTTCTTTGTACAATATACAGGTATTTAGTTTGTAACTAAATCTAGAAATATATAATAGTAGCTCGTGGACCCCACTTCGTCCGGGATGTTCCCCTCTGATTTTCGGAGAAATGCGCGATTTAACCTTGAATTGACTATTTTAAAGGTGAAGGTCATGTCGGGGTCACGATTTGACCCGTCCAAAACACTCCCCGGACAAAAGTCACGACAAAAGTACCCGTCGAAATCCGCCCGGCTTTATACCCGATTTGACCTTGAATTGACAATTTTGAATGTCAAGATCAGGTCAGGGTCATGATTTGACCCACCCGAAACACTCCTGGGACAAAAGTAACAGTAGGTATCAAATTTCGTTGAAATACTTCCGTTTTACCAGATTTGACCTTGAATTGATCTTTTTGAATGTCAAAGTCAGGTCGGGATCAAGATTTGACCCGTCCAAAATACTCCCTGGAAATAATTTCCCCTAGGTATCAAATTTCGTCAAATCTGTCCGGCAGTTTTCCCGGCCATAGCTAACAGACAAACAGACAGACAAATGTCCAAAATATATATTAAACTAGCTGATGTACTCGACTTCGTTCGGGCTAGTTAGGGATTTTTTTTGTGATCGCCTCCATCTGGACAGTACCCAGTATATACAGCGTCTGGCCAAACTATTGTTCAATTGGTCCAGAAACATCCCTATATCAGCACGTTCGAGAACATGGTCCCACGTGAAATTGGACCCGTCCATATTGCTCACGGGATCGAAGTAGTCCTACACACAAATTTTTAGTCGGATCGGTCAAGGTCCAGAAACATGCCTATGAGCGAGGTCAAGTTGACACGTTAAATACCAAATTCGAGCAGTGTTAGAGTCTATAACACATACACACATGCATTCACGCATACACACATACATACAGACAGGTGTTTCAAAATGTATAATCGATAGCTACAACAATTCTATGGTAGATAGTTCACGGCCGACCTGATGCATGCATCTTAGTTTTCTTGTAGCTATATAATTGTGTGTTTACCAATATACGACATAGAAGGTAGAACGAATTATCGTTTCATGAGAGACCGCGTAAGTATGGTACATGCAATCAGTACAGTATATAAAATAAAGGAATAATAAATAATAAATTGAAAATATCAAGTAAGTCCATATTTGTGGGCTAATTTTATTAACATAATGCACCACAAGTGCGTTGAAAATAATCATAAAACTATATCAGACAGTGTCCTATTATCCAATAAGTTGTAAAAGTGGTCAACCATGCATTAGTGTGGTCACTGTTTCTGGGTCAGCGCTGAGGCCAAATGTATTTAATTATGTAGCGATATGAGATTTTACTGATACCTGTGGGGACATTTCATGATTATCGGATGAGCGCACAACAATTATCAGGTCAGCGATGTCGAACGCTGTCGTGATTCGATGTTATTTTTAGACGTACTTAGGTTTACATACAAGGGGACTGTTCATGACAATTTACTGTTGCCGGCCAGTAGGTCATACTCTACGAGCGTTCAACTATCAGTGGAACATGCTTATACCTGTATGATGTTAGGGCGAACTGATTTAGACATATAATATATGTATAATAATTAAGTATATGCTATTTTGACATAAACAAATGGGTGTAACGCCACTTATATCAAGTGTATAATGTCCTGTATTTTGCCACGGACAAAGCTAGAATATCCAAGTGTATAGGTGCTTGCAAATAAATGGAACTCCTGATCCCGTTACATGCATCCTCCTGAGTGGAGGAGACATTAGGGAAATGGAGATCCACTCAGTGCAAAATAGTGGTGTCGGTCCACATTCTAGTCTGCGTATGGTTGAAAATTAAACCATCAGACAGAGGTAAGATTTCCCCTATTACTCACCCCTTCCTGAAAGGGTAATGGAAGGGGCGATAAAAGGAATCTTAGCCCTATAAGGTATGGACCGAGACCAATACAACCACACACGAAGAGGTTCCAGTTAAATTTCGTGGGATTTAAGTTATGCAAAACAGTTATGTTGTGCTATATAATCCATGTGTTAGATTCCTCATTGTTCATGATATTTGAATACTAAGAAGTATATATCGAATTATAGTTTCAAGGGTCGATTCACCAAGCAAGCCCATGTAGTAAATCAGAAATACCAATCCAGGTTACATCTATAATGGTGCATATCACAATCACATGAAGAAGTGTGGCAAGTTATAGTATGTAATCAATGTAAGTATATCCAAGTTATACAAGATGCATATGGGAGATTCCAAAAAAATTTCTTGGGTTTTAAGTTATGCACAAAAAATAAAATAAAATTAAAAAAAGTTATATTGGACTATATGATCCATGTTTCCGATTCATCATAGTTCATGATATATAAATACTAAGAAGTATATATCGAATTATAGTTACAAGGGTAGTAAATCAGAAATACCAATCCAGGTTACATCTATAATGGTGCATATCACATGAAGAAGTGTGGCAAGTTATAGTATGTAATCAATGTAAGTATATCCAAGTTATACAAGATGCATATAGGAGATTCCAGATAAATGTCTTGGGTTTTAAGTTATGCAAAAAAGTTATATTGGACTATATGATCCATGTGTCCGATTCATCATAGTTCATGATATTTGAATGCTAAGAAGTATATATCGAATTATAGTTACAAGGGTAGTAAATCTGAGATACCAATCCAGGTTCATCTAAATGGTGCATATCACATGAAGAAGTGTGGCAAGTATTTTATTGTCCTGGTGTCAATTTGTGCGCTGAATGCGTATTGTTCCAATTTTTCCGCCATGAGAAATCAAATATTGTTGTGGTCTGACTTAAAGACATATTAAGACATACTTCAATGATTAAAACTGATAAGTTGGTATTCAAACACTATCTCCACTCGAAGAATGTTGCAATCAACTACTAACTAAAATTATCAAAACTTCTAACCACATCGACTGTACCAATTCAGAGAACACAACATTTAAACTACATACAGATGTAAATATTAACAACCTTAGTTGTGACAAATTATTGGGCATTAACATTATACCAATGATACTGGAAAATAAAGTCACTGCATGTAATTTATAACAATGAACCTGTTTTCTGCCTATTTTGATATCACTTTAATATATTTCTGGACGATGTGAAGCCATATTATTAACATATGTTTTTAGCTCACCTGAGACGAAGTCTCCGGTGGAGCTATAGTCATCACTCCTCGTCCGTCGTCCGTCCGTCCGTCCGTCAATAATCATCTTCTTCTCCAGTACCCTAAGGCCAAATGGGTTCATATTTGGTGTGGATGTTCCCTGGTTGACTCAGACTCAGATTTGTTAAAATAAGGTCACTGAGTCAAATAGTTGCGAAGCTAGGGCCATAACTCTTTCCCACCATAGTAATTCTTAAAACAACTTCTTTTCAAGAACCATCAGGCCTATTTAGCTTATATTTGGTATGGAAGGTCCTTGGGTGACTGGGGGTCAGATTTGTTCAAATGGGGTCACTGGGTCAAATAGAGGCAGAATCAGGGACATAACTCTATTCTCCCTATTAATTATTAGAACGACTTCTTCTCCAGAATAATTTGGCCGATTTAGCTAATATTTTGTATGGTGGGTCCTTGTGTGACGGGGGTTCAGATTTGTTCAAATGGGGTCAGTGTGTCAAATAGGGGCCGTGTCAGGAACATAACTTAAACAAAAAAATTAAACAAAAAATATTTTTTAATTTAAATCCTTGCTCAATTAAACAAAAAATCAAAATTCAAAATGAACAATACAAAAATATTTGTTCATTTTAACCCCTGATTTTTTGTATTTTTTTAGACACAAAACACCCCATTCTACCCCTTCCCCTCCTCACCCCTCCACACCCTTGTCCCCACTATCACCCCTCACCCCAATCTGCGCCGCCCCTGCACCCACTGCAGTCAAGAAAAAAAAAATTAATTAGAAAAACTAATACCATTGTAACATCGATAGAGTATGGTATTAGCCCCAGACAGAAATAGTTAATAACACAGTCATCAATTCAGATGTTATCTAGCTGGCTGACAGGTAGGTGTAAACATTCATGCCCTGTGTGTATCAAAACAAAATGCTGTATGTCTGACATTTGCAGAATGAGGTCCCCAGAGGGTGAATTTAGTGATGTTACTCTGCACAGTAGGCTAGCATCACCAAATACACTCTCCAGGGACCTCATTCTGCTTAGGCCTCATCTTCAGGGAAGTATAAAGGGTCTTAAATTGACATTTCTACTTACTTTTTCCATTCTGTTCAGTTTCTATATCCCCTAATTTGCTGAAGATAAAATTGATAATTGAAGTGCCCAATGGGTGCACATCACCAATTAACTGGACATCTTCAATCTGTTCCTATGTCTCCCATAGCAGTTGAGGCCTAAGCATAATGAGGTCCCCAGAGGGTGAATTTGGTGATGCTAGCCCACCTCATTCTGCAAAAGTCAGACACTATATTCAGACTTGGCTGTTCCACTATTATATTCTTAACCACCACCTATCCAGTTGTACTCATTATACCCTGATTTCCAAAGAAAACTGGGGGGGGGGGGTATATTGGATTGAATTTGTCTGTCAGTATGTCCTCCCATCCATCCCTCTGTTGGGATGTCTCCATCCGTCCATCAATTTTGTACTTCTCCACATACATATTAAAGACCGAATGGGTTTATATATTTTGACTCACATTCAGATTTGTTCAAATTAGTTCATCAGGTCATATAGGTGAGAAGCCAGGGCCATAACTCTTTCCCTCCATAGTATTTCTTCAAAAAACCACCATCAGGCCTATTTAGCTTTTGGTATGGAGGGTCCTTTGGTGAGTGGGGTTCAGATTTGTACACGTGAGGTCATTTTTAGGAAACTTTTGAGGAAAATCAGTTTTCTTCAACTCTTAAAACTTACCGTTTGAAATTTCTAGATGAATGGATCTCATAGATGGGGATTCACATTTGTTCAAATAGGGGCAGAGATAAGAGATTTAACTCTCAACCACCCACTCTACCTGTATGTATGCTGTTTGATACTGGTATAATAATATATAGATTCCTATTGATTTCTAAGCTGCCTGGGTGGGGGCAATGAGGCTGTAGATTTGATTTTTCAACCAGTAACAGTCCATATTTTTCTACTTCGGGTTAAACTGTTCGACCTAAATAGCCACAAATTTTAACATGCTTCCACCACAAGGACCATCAGGTCTATTTTACTGATATTTAGTATGAAGGGTTCTTTGGTGTCTGGTATTCAAATTTATTCAGATGTGGTCACCAGGTTAAATAGGGTGGGACCAGGGACATAACTGTATGTCTCTATAGTCATTCTTAAATTGTCTTCTCAAGAGAGGTTGGACTATTTAGCTTACATATAGTATGGAGGATCCTTTAGTGACTGATATTCAGATTTGTTAACATCAGGTCAACCTGTTAAGAAATGACGGGGTTATGGGGAGTTAACACTTTTGTGTTTAACAAATCATTGAAATACCAAATTCATTAAAACATCTACCTTGGAACTACCTAACTGATTAGTCTGACATACATGTATGGTGTTTTGGGTCCATGGATAAATGGGCTTCAAACATGTCTAAATGGTTTTATAAAAAGGTGCTTGTGAGATTGGAAATTTCCAAAAATTGAGAAAGTTTGAGATGTCGGTTGTGAAATTCCAACCCAAGACTTGGGAGTCTGGAGCCCGGTCGGGAGGGGACTTGTTGAGCTGGAGTAGGGGGGTGATCAGTAGTGTACAGTGGGTAATTTCAAGGTGGATATTCACCTTGAAATTACCCACTGTACACTACTGAAGCCTCTCTAGCCACATATCGTGCTTAGATCTACTTCTTTTAAAGTGATTATGAAAAGTTCTGACTATTGTGGTCTCCAGAGTCCCAGTCTCATCAGTCTTTGCAGTCTGGTGAGCGACCCCACAGTCTTTGACTGTCTTGTTGCTAGTAGTGATATGTTCGCCAATCTTTTCACCATTGGCTAAATTCTTTTTGGAAAAAATTTGTAGAAGAAAGAGTATGTCCAGTTTAACCCTTCAATGACTGGAGCTTCCTGAAATTTTGCGAAAACCCTGCTCCATCAGGAGCATCGGATATAGCAGAAAATACATTGGCCTAACAATATATACCTTGACCATGTGCATTCTCTTATATATGCCTGTGCATATATATAAGCCTGTGCATTCTCTTATATATGCGAGCCCTATCTTTAATGCTGCACCAGCTCAGCTCCCATCATGGAAGAGTTAAACAAAGAACACTCATAATGAGTCTGTGCCTCCAGAAATCTGATATTAATATAGAAATAAGATTTCCCATCTAGGAGTGAGAAAGCACTCTGTTCAGATGATGGGCATTGTCCTTGAATTTGTTTAATTTCAATTAAACCTCACATATATACATTATTTGAAATGACAAATAACATTAGTAAGCAATAAAGCAAATTACATACACAAAACACGAAAAATTATCGCCATAAACATCGGCATATATTGTCAAGTATTCAGTTTAATATGCGGTGTTTGGCTTAACAGATACTTCCTAAAATACATATGGAGATATCTGATATTATACACATGTAGTTCACATTAATAGTGAAGTGTTCCTGACTATAAGTTCTTATTGTATAAATATACAATCAATATAGATAGTTCTGGGTGGAATCATTCTTAATGGACAAATTTTGGTTTTTGGATAGCCAAGACTACATGCAGCATTTATATATGACAAGAATAGAGAAATATACTTGGTACCATTAAACTAACATTTGTACACATGTAATGGTCCACTAATCGTATGTATTTATAGGCAAAAGGGCTCCGTCGCGCCGTATGTTGGTGACTGCCCAGTCAATTTCTTCCAGCCACTATTACTAATACATATGATTGATGTTTGGAATACAAAATTTTACCATCTCTAGGTCAACTCATTAAAAATGGTGTAGCTAGATGAAATTGAATTTACTGGTCGGGACAAGATTTCATTAGATGCTATTGCTGAAATTATTTATTGAGACCAGAAATATGGATTACTGGGCCTTTCTATGAATTCCATAAAACTATAGCTCTTAATATGTCAGTCATGAAATTGGTTCTGGAGAGGACATGTGTTTTGGACACCAATCTGACTGATATGGACAACAACCAACTAACAGCTAGCAATGGTTGGTCTAGCGACTCGGATAGGGATGCTATGGCTAACCAAATGTAGTTTTGAGTTACTTGTCTATTAGATTGAAAATTTCCAATAATTCTGGAGAGGACACATTTGGACAGAATAATTTAGCCTGACAGTCTAGGACAGATATTATCTAAACTGCTCATCTTTAAAGCAAAATTTATATTTATACGTATTTGCATTCAAGTTCTGCATTTTGCCTACAAAAATGGGTTATATATTTGCCTAATTTGTAACTATGTGATGCTGCATTTGGAATGAGGTGGTCATGGAAAAGATTGGACGGAATCTAATATGTGACGCATAATGCTGAATATCTCCAGAACCGACAATGATTGACTCATGAAATTTTCACAGTTGCTAGATAGCTCTCACACAATATGAAGAGGATATGTGGAAACCTTAAAAGAGTAATGAATGACTAGTTTGTGAAAAAATAGAAAATTTCTGTGTCCACTGAAAAATTGTTAAAATAGGATTGATAAGAGCTCCTTTAATTTAACAGAATAAGGGAGTGCACAGTAATGATGCAATTTTTGTATGATATATAGCCATCAAACTGTAATTCTGAGTAAGATTTAGCATATCATAGTATGTTCCCGCCATCGTATAGACAGAAAATCTGCTCAATAAAAAAGCAACCCTTTATGTGAAAGCACCCACATACATGTATATGTCCATTTCATAAAGGCCCATGGCAGAATGGAAACTGTAGTTATACCTTGGATTTCTCGATTTTGTCAATTCCTGTCTGGTTACGGTGATCAAAATAGGTCCACAAATATGTGAAATACGACTTTATATGCCACAGAAAAAATTGCCACTTGGGGGATAAACAAGGAGTCTTTATTCCTCAGGTCATTTTTGCATGATGATATTATAAATGAAAGTGTCAATGACACTGCAGCTCAACTTTGAGAGACGGTAATGTTATACATTACACACAATGGAACGGTAAGGAATGCAGAAAGTCTTTTAACTCTTTTGATGCCAAATTGATGCGCATTTATGCATACTATCCGGTGGATGCCAAACATG
Organism: Siphonodentalium dalli; assembly: GCA_032622095.1. NCBI lineage: Eukaryota > Metazoa > Mollusca > Scaphopoda > Gadilida > Siphonodentaliidae > Siphonodentalium > Siphonodentalium dalli. Next base: position 69,735,574 of record CP136068.1, read on the forward strand.
CTTTATTGCGAAAATGGGTACTCCAGTCTAGGATTTGTAACTCTATATTTTCTGGGCTTTCTGTTATGTAAATGGCCTAGTGACGTATCCCAACTATTTGGCGCGAAAATTACTTCAACGTCAAAGCTGTATATTTTGTTACGCTAGTAGTCTCCTTCGAAATATTCACGTCTTATAATTCAGTATTAGTAGCACGTTGGCGATATATAACGGCGCCCCGTAGTATGGGGCGCCGTTCTTCTATTTATTACCTATTTAGTGATATCACTAATTCATTTTATGATATCACTAATTCGATTATGCGATATCACTAATTCATTTGGTGATATCACAAATTATTTTGTGATATCACTAAATATTAAGATATCACAAATTCGAATTCTTGATATCACAAATTGATTTTATGATATCATAAAATCGAATATGTGATATCACAAAATAGTAGCATTTAGTGATATCACTAATTCTATTTTGTGATATCACATATTCATTTTGTGATATCATAAAATTGAATATATGATATCACTAATTCATTTTGTGATATCAATAAATAGGAAATTGCATAGCTTGCCACGCCATTCTACTATTTATGTAACATTTTGTGATATCATAAAATCGAATTATTGATATCACTAAATGCTTACTATTTTGTGATATCACATATTCGAATTTGTGATATCACAAAATCATTTTGTGATATCACAAATTCGAATATGTGATATCACATATTCATTTTGTGATATCACAAATTACCAACATTTTGTGATATCAATAATTCGAATCAGTGATATCACAAAATGAGTTAATTTTAGAACAACTTAATGATTTCTCCTATTCCACTCAAATATGGCGGATGATACCAGAAAACAAGATATTTTAGCACGCGTGAGGCAGACTATTTTAAATGGACAGAGGTGTCTAGAGTATGAGGATGCGAATAACAATAGAATTTTATTGGATCTGAGACAGGCAAAGCGGTCATTAGTGACCATTCGCGATCTAATGGAAGATACGAACTACAACGGGATAGAATCCACGCTGTCAACATTGGCGGACAAAATAGTAGAACAGAATACAGCAGCATCGAACCCACATAACTCATTCGCTACGGAGAGATATCTTAATATCTTAGACCATGACAATGATGTTCATAAATATGCACTACAAACAGTTTATTTGCCAGTCATTAATCAAAATTTGAAATCTTTCAAGGAAGCCTGGAATTCACATAAATTATCAACTGAACATCAACAACCACCCAAACAGTTGTGGCTAAATGGAGTTTTGGATCATATAAATTCCAGGTCGATGCCAACAACAAATATGCTTCAAACATCATTTCCTGAGCATTTTATTGCTCAGAGTAGACAATATGGTCTAAATCCAGAGTCCTTTGAAGACCAGCAACAAGATGTCGGTCCAGTTGTCATCTCTTTACCACAAGAAACTGAGATACTGTCTCGGGTCACCAATACAGACTACACCACAGCAGAGAAGTTTGTCAAATGTTTGGAGTATCTTACATAAATTGAAGTCATTTAATATAATTGTGTGAATTTTCTCCCCGATTTCAGAAAGCCGTGGAATTTGTGATATCATAAAATCGAATATGTGATATCATAAAATAGTTACTATTTTGTGATATCATAAAATCATTTTGTGATATCACTAATTCGAATTTGTGATATCACTAAATGATTTTATGATATCACAAAATCGAATATGTGATATCACAAAATAGTAGCATTTAGTGATATCACAAAATCAAATTTGTGATATCATAAATTCATTTACACGATTTAGTGATATCACAAAATATTTCATGATATCACAATATAATATTAGTGATGTAACTAAATAGTCATGTTGTCAGAATTTGTGATATCACAAAATGAATATGTGATATCACAAAATCGAATTTGTGATATCACTAATTCATTACTGTTACATCGGAAGTCGTTCTATCGCCGGTATTGTGATGGTTCTTGCCTGATTTGTTACGGTTCCCGATGATTGAAAATAATCATTTTTGTGACAAATCACGCATAATTATAGATATCTTGAATATATTATACTTTCCTGAATGAACAGAGACCGCAGAAGTGCCGTGTTATCAAAACCTGAACTATAGACCACAATTAACTCGGTATTAGCGAGTTGACGCGTAAATATCAACATGTTATCACTGAAAATCAAGCCACGTGGACGCAATTTCACTGTTTTTCGTGGCGTATAAAATATGAAACGCATTCTGAAGACAAACACTGACTATAAAGTATACCCGTGTTATTCTTCTGTAAAATAGCTGAGAAAGTATCCCGATAGGGGTTGATAATTGGGAGCTGTGACCTCGTAATCAACACGGGTGCGTGTTACGGTTCTATTTCAAACCGATCATGGCTGTGACGGTGCTGTCCATGAGATTTATTCGAACGACTTCTGCACTTGGGTCCGAAAATCGTCTTGTGTATCTGACATTTTAAACCAGATAATGACTGTAGCTTATGTAATTTGCATAATAGAACAGGTATATTAAGAAATAACACAATAAATACCTAATAAGGGAGATTAAGTGACATTAATAGGCAGAAATAAAATATTGAAAGTCCCGATGAGTATAGTATCATAATCATGCCCGCCTATATAAATGACCAATGGTAATATAAATCTACCCTCAGGAGAATATGATATGTTATATTCATTTACTTAATCTGGGCATTATTGAAAGATCCAGGTGTGACAATATTCCAATGCCAGCGCCATCATATTTCCTCCTCTGAATTCCGCCTGGGGGACATTTACACATGTTTGTCGCCCAGACATGAATATAACTTATGAAATCACGTTCAACTGAATCACTGATAGGTTATGACGTGATTGTGGTGGTGGGGGGGGGGGGGGGGCTTGGGGAGGGGTGCTTAATTGGTGTCTATCCCCAACTTTGGTCAAAATGTTCAACAGTTACAAATGTATTATCTTACAATAGATTGGTTTGAAATTTAACACCAACAATATGTTGTTCTCTTAATTTGATTTGACAACAATTTAATAGTGGGGATTTTGTCGTTTTTAGACTAACATTTGCATACTTTCCTACACTTTAAACATGTAATCAACCATATTTGACATATACAAATGGGGTGGTGGGGGGGGGGGGCGGGGGCTTGGGGAGGGGTGCTTAATTGGTGTCTATCCCCAACTTTGGTCAAAATGTTCAACAGTTACAAATTTCTTATCTTACAATAGATTGGGTTGAAATTTAACACCAACAATATGTTGAAATTGTTCTCTTAATTTGATTTGACAACAATTTAATAGTGGGGATTTTGTCGTTTTTAGACTAACATTTGCATACTTTCCTACACTTTAAACATGTAATCAACCATATTTTGACATATACAAATGGACACCTCTTCTTTAGAGTTGATCCAAAACTCATGATGGGTGGACATTAAGTACTAGTAGGGAGCAGGTGTGATCTAGTTTTCTATATCACATTTACCCCCCCCCCCATTGGCAAGAAACTGGTTTAATGGACAAATAATCTAATTCCATTTAATTAGTATGCCTTGTATTAAATAATGTATGCTCTTTTGCAAAATAAATCATCTCTCTCTCCATCTTTTGGGAACATTTCCAATCTTGTGGGGGTGGGGCGCCAGGTTGGAAACTTCCAACACTTGGGAATCTTGAAGCCAGTCTATATGTTTTTTTGCAATTTTCAGGTTCAGATATCCACATTTTCTCACTGGGCCCATGTATCCGGAGTTTCTCCCCCGGTTTGCATGGTGGCCAATCAAAGGCTACTGATCAATTCACTTCAGAATGGTATACAATCTAGAGCTAAAATGTGTCATGCAGTTGGGGAAAACCAAAACCCAGGCCTTGTGCATGAGTTTGGTCTGTTTCAAGGGGATGGTGCGGTTGGAAATTCCAAGGTGGACGCCCCAACATTGGATACACTCCAGCCCACGTCCCTGCTCACTTGACACGTTAGTAGCGAGGAATAATAATGTGCCTTGTAATAGCCAGGTTCAGACACCCATAACACTAATTTTTAATGATTCATTTGTAGGAATGTTTAGCTAATAATTCAAACAATCTGTTACTGCATGTTGAATTTAATAGCTGAGCATTCCTACAAATGAATCAATAGGATTCAAGTAGCTGCTCTTTATAGCACATTTAGTCATCAAAGAATTAACATCCATATAATAATATTTGTAACTGCATGATTCTTTTCTCTTTTTTATATGTTACTGCTTGTTGAACTTAATAGCTAAGAATTCCTACAAATTAATCAATAGGATTCAAGTCAATTCTCATTACAGCGCATTTAGTAACCAAAGGTTTAACATCCATATAATAATATTTGTAACTGTAGGATTCTTTGCTTTTTATGTGTACCCATACCATAGTATGGTACACATAGTGTCAACGTCCGGATTGACCACTCGTCGTTCGTCCGTCCGTCCGTCCGTCTGTCCGTCCGTCTGTCCGTCCGTCTGTCTGTCCGTCCGTAGACACTTTACGTGTAATGCGATAATTCAAACATTTTTTACCTGATCAAAACCAAAATTTGTATATGGGGTTTTCAGCCCAATATACAGATCGAGTTCGAATATGGGTTTGATCCGACTTTTTTTTACAGAGTTGTGGCCCTTTTTTTACTTAGAATTCACACATTCTGCCATAACTCAAACATTTTTTATCTAATCGGAACCAAACTTGGTATGTGAGTTTCTCGGCCCAAAATACAGATCGAGTTCGAATATGGGTTTGATCCGAGTTTTTTTTACGGAGTTATGGCCCTTTTTCGAATTAGAATTCATTAATTCTGCCATAACTCTAACATTTTTTATCTGATTGGAACCAAATTTGGTGTATGAGTTTCTCAGACCAACATACAGATTGAGTTCGAATATGGGTTTGATCGGATTTTTAATGGAGTTATGGTCCTTTGACATATAATTCACACATACATGTACTTCGATAAATCAACCATTTTTCATCTGATAGGAACCAAATTTGGTATGTGAGTTTCTCAACTCAAAATACAGAACGAGTTTGAATATGGGTTAGTTCCAATTTGTTATACCAGAGATATGGCCCTTTTTAAACTAAGAATTATCCAGATTATAACCCAAGTAACTTACAATTAATGAATACCTGCTTCTCTGTGAGCAAGATAAAAGACAATATAGTTTATTGCTTTGAGAGTTATTTATAGCCCTCATATGTTAGCTCTGTATAAGACAGAGATAGGTGATTTAACCCCTTTTACCCATTCCATGTCTTTTAACCTTTTCCATTAAATAAATAATTATATTATTTTGATATCTCACATGGCAATTTGCAACAACATGAATAGAACTGCTTACACTATGATAGTGGTGACAGGCTCTAGAGTTTAGATGTTATATTAACCCTTCTATATTGACTCATACATTCCAATAATTTGTGTTATTACTGGTTATTATGTACATTTGTCATATACTACTTTAGATCATAACAGTATACTCTATAATTCAACATTAAACGATTATGATTCTGATCATAACAATTTATTATCGCCAAGGGATGGGTTAAACATCTGCCGATCGTGATCGGCCTCTCGTTTATATCTTCTATTAAAAAATCAGAGATCCCTAGTCAATCTAAAATATGATTGAATGGAAGATTACCGTGCTTGTATATGCTTTAATAGCTGCATATTCTAGAATTCTAGAATTTAACCTAGATAATCAGCATCCAGCAAGCGGATGCCCAACATAAACTTCATAAACTGCGTATAATCAGAGCATTGTATGGGTGTCAACTAACTCTTAACGTCTTATTTTTGGCTTTTTGTTGAGTAAAATACGTCTACGAAAATAGACAACACTAGCCGATGTGCCCGGCCCTCTTCGTCCGGGCTATTTAGGGATTGTTTTGTGATCGTCTCCGCCTGGGCAAACTATTGTTCGATCGGCCCGGAAACATGCCTATACGAGCGAATATGGTCAAGGTCAAGGACATGGTCGCACGTGAAATTGGACCCACCCATATTGTTCCCGGGATCAAAGTAGGCCTACATTATACCAAATTTGAGTGGGATTGGTCGAGGTCCAGAAAGATGCCTATATGAGCGTATATATATGAGCAAGGTCAAGGACACGGTCGCAATTGAAATTGGACCCGCCCATATTGTTCCCGTGATGAAAGTAGAACCAGCTACCAAATTTGAGTGGGATCGGTCGAGGTCCAGAAACATGCCTATATGAGCGTATTTGAGCGAGGTCAAGGTCAAGGACACGGACGCACGTGAAATTGGACCCGCCCATATTGTTCCCCGGATCAAAGTAGGCCTACACACCAAATTTGAGTCGGATCGGTCGAGCAGTTTTTCGAGTCTATAACACAAATACATACATACAGACAGAAGTTCCAAAATATATAATAGATAAAATACAAGACAGATAACTCTATATATCCCGTCTACGCTCACGCTTTACGAAGTCCAGCGCAATGAAATTTCACTATTGTTAACCGGCTGTTGACTCATGGAAATGTCGGGCCTGCAAAACGCGTTATTTTTCAAACTAGCTGGCGACTTGTGAATTTTGATAGGCGTAACACAGCTTATTGGATAAGCATAGAAAGGCAGTGTAATTCGTCGAAATTAATGACATGTGGTGCAAATTTCAACTTAATGCATAGTTTGTTGTGTTTATCTTTGTATACTTTCACAAAATTGGCAGTTTGAACCATGTACCATGGCAAATATTAGCCATAGTTTTACCCGTATAGAACGATTATTTTTAATCCTGAATACCTGTTAAAGGAATTAGTCTGTCAAACAAATATTTTGTTTATCGTCATAATACTAATAATATATGTCTAACAGACCCATTTCGCCAAGAAAATTCAAAATCGAGCAGATAGTATTTTTATTATTATGATATTTAAAAAATCGCGAAATATCCGAAGTGTAAATCACGCGAGTGCGATCACATGACAACAACGCGGTCACATGACCGATCATCTGCATCGACGCTTACATGTGACAGCGGTTGGTGGAGCTTGAAATAATTCCGCCAATCGCGTAACGAGTTGATAAATTACGTATAAAATATTGCAGTCGCCGGTTAATTACCTAGGCCTTTACGATAAATAGCGATCACGGAATAAAACTGTTTGAATGTGCTGAATTGTGAACTGGATTTGCTAGAATGTGGGATTATATAACGAATAATGATGGCTAAAATGCACTTTGAGGCGATAAAAGTTGTGTGAAATGAGATTAATTTATGCAGAAATGCAATGAGCGAGCGGAATTTCGTGCGGAACTAATTTAACTGTTTCTGAAAGAATACAAGTTAGGCCATATAGCTTCTTCTTCGTTGTATGGTACCAATTTCGGAAGCTAGTTTACACACCAGTGTCATCCCGTTGTGCGCTATAGGAGTACAATTAAACACAAATGGGGTGTGATTAAAAATGTGGTGGTTATTATACTAGTACATGTATCATGATGGTTTATATTCGCCATAATAATGTTCCTGTCTGTTTCTTCACGCGAAACATTTTGTGTGGAGAAGTGCACGACTGTGAACAGCTTGCTAAAATCCGTCCAGTCAAGATCGATAAGTGAGTAAACAAAATAATTCACTCGAATACACAACAGACTGTCGAAACTACAATGTTTATTAATTAGGCTGCAGTTTGGCATAACGACATTTTTTTTAATTGAAGGCTAGCCTGGCATTGTTTTTCGGTTTGTGTTTGTTGTTCGTTTTTTTTCCCGTTTTATTTTACGTTTTGATGGCAGATATTGACTTTCTAGAGAGGATTTTTTTTAATTGTTAGTCTAGAAAAAATCCAATGATTGCCTCTAATAAAGAGCGTCCATGTTTTCATCGCGGTATAGACAATAAAGATCGTTCTCAATTTGTTATGAACGTGCTCTATTTCGATATGTCATGGGTGATTTTGTATGTGGTATTGTGACATTTAAATATAAAGAGCGTCCATGCTTCCGTCTCCCAAAAGCTGTAGACAATAAAGAGCGTTCTAAATTACGCACTGTGTTGTCTTTTTGGAGGTACTTAATAATGGATCGCTACTGAGCCCGCCCACAACCGAACACACTACATCTACTAGGCATCTTGGCATATGTGGAGATGACAGATACTCGGGATATTTATATCGAAAGTAAAAAAAAAAAAAACACACACACACACACACAAAACAAACAACAAAAGCGCCTAAATAGAGTTAACGTTATTCAGCCCAGTGTTTATATCATATTTGGGCGCTTCTTATGTATGATCAGGTGAATGGGACCCTCCGTCGCCCTTTCTATTCACTTTGGGGAATTTTACAATGCAAACAAGTTCGCGACTGACACTGATGAATAGTCACTGAGTGATTACAAATCACCGAGTGAATACGAGACAATCAAAGCACCACTGTCATATATTCAACAAAGCAGACACGTGGCGGCATGTTATTAATGGCTACAAAAACAGCCATTCTAGGCGCTACTAATCACTTTATTCACATAATTATTGTTTTCTATTCCAAATAAACGGCCAAAGCGGCCACACTATCTTCATTAATTAGATAACACATTGAATAGCGACGTAATCTGTACACCACACGCGCACATACGACTCCGCATTTTAGTATCGGCTGACTTACGATTACGTCATCGTATAGTCAGCATAATAAACTCCGGCTCCGAATCTGTGTTTTTAATTTGCTCGCCCACAACTACGTCACTCGTAGTCAAGTCACGGAAATCTCCGAATACCGGTGGTGGTATTATTTATTTATTTTACGGGTTATTTATTATGCGATCGAAATGGGACTTGGGTCATTTGAATCACAACAGGGATCGAGGGCTTTCCGATTGCGTTTTGTAGTTTCTAGACCGAATATGGGTTTGAAACATGCATACCACTCCAAAATCAACTGAATCCCATTAGTTATGGTACATACACACTTCGTCACTTATTAAATACTTATTAAATACATTAACTAAACAGCTCATTAATGGAATGGAAATCATTCTGATAACCCGCTGTTTTCAAATTCTCTCCAATTGGGTCGTAGCGCGTGATCAAATTTGTTTTGAATTTAGATTCTTCATTGGCTTGTGACAATAAATGGTGATCAATTTAACATGATAAAATCCTCTCTTATTTCTCCGTGACATATCTTATCCTGATGTTAATGGTAAGTTTATCTACCCCCTTTTCAACTACTACCTGCACTCCCTTTCCCTTTCTCTTTCCTATCCCTTCATCTATAAACTTTATTATTCGGACCATACAGAACCAAACCCGTCTGCTATAGCCCAATGGTATCTATTGGGGTAACATTTATTTACTGAGGATAGGACTTAACAAAAGCCCCCAAGCTTGTTGCCCAATCCTCGTTTGAAAACTTTAAGATTATATGTTATGTATTTTTGTTTGTAATTATGTTCTGTTTAGTTCAAATAAAATATTGTTTAAACCAACTGAATCCCATGTATCAGAAAAGTGGGTGACACCCTCTCTAATGTTCGTGAACCAATGCTCGATTTTAAAGATGCTCTATCACTTTCTGGCATGCAACACAACACCAACTACTGAATTGTATATGAAACTATTTTTGATTATATAATATAAAAAAAAAACATGGGAGACACATCAGGTTTTACTCTAAAGTGTTTTAAAAGATACTAATCTTACAGGAACGTGGTGACAGGTAGGTTGAAAGTGTTCTTATAGTTTGATTTTTCCGAACCAACCAGTATTTAGTGTGAAATTCATTGTTTAAGACAAAAGTCAAATATTTCCCTAGTACTTTTTTTTTTAACAATTGCCAACATTCCAACCATAAAGGATGTTATACTGTTAGATTTGAGATGTTCAGCAATCGGAAACCTCGATGTTCATCGTCGGGGGGGGGGGGGGGGGGGGGGGGGGTCACAGTGGAGGACCTTATAAAAAGATTCTCTTAAACCAGGGTAAATACACCGTGATTGGAACAGGTCAAATTATGTAATATTACCAGGGTCTTACTCTGGTGAAATGTCTCCATGTTGTATGCACACATGAAGACCCACCCATGTATTTTTACTCAAGTGAAATGGACCTATCCATATATTTCACCAAGGTTTTTACCAGGATGTACATGTATGTATGCGATGGTTCTACTAAAGTAATTCTACCAGGGTAATTTACCTTGATATTAAGGTAATTTACCACTGTAGTACCAGGCTATGGTTTTAGAAGCCTAAAAATTTGAGACAACATATTGGAGGTAATTTGAATGGCACATGTGATTACATAAGGTGTTAAACTCTTCTGAACGTAGCTGACTTATTTACAAGAATATTCTTGTCCCATTCTGTTAACTTTTGAGTATGACACTGTGTACAATTGTTTTACACTGATTAACGAACACAATCAGATATTCTGACAAAAGAGACAGAAAACAACTCAGCTGCGTAATGTGGTATTGTGAAACAGAGTTATTGCTCATGCCCATGTAAAAATACTCTGGTAAAAAGCAACGTAAAACCAATGTAAAAAGCACTTGTAAATTCAAGTAAATGCATGCGTATCCCACTTAAATTATACTTGGTAAATCCTGGTGTATTAGCAGGCAAATATTAGCCAACGTGGGAGCCTGTGTACGAGTAATTTTGAGATTGATTGGACCCCACCTGCAGAGTTGTTTCAATTTGAACTTAAATATACAAAAAGAAACAATAAACACACCCAAAACCACCTGCGTTTCGTGTCCCATGGTTGAACTGCTCCACAGACAACATACCAGGCTGTAGTCTAGAAATTCTACCAAGGTTCATACTGTCATTCCCCTTGTATTACTTGTATATTATTGTATGGTATTTCCTTAGCTCATTCAAAACCACGGGGTGTGTAACGGGATGTGTTATTATCTGCCACATAAGATTAATGATAGGGAATGCAGAACTCAGTTATTCACAAAATCCATATCTGAAAGCACCATGGCTTTAGCGCCAGTTTTGAAGTAACTAACAACGTTTTTAAAGAGCGTTTTTTTTTCTTCAAGGAAATCTATATTGACTAAATAAGTGAGATATTCAAAAATGAAAACAATATTTATAAAAATTTGAAGAATATATTTTTAAAGAGGGTCCCCCACAGAAGAAGTGATTTTAAAGAGGTGGATACCAGAGTATATCCCATTTCACCAAGGTTTTACCAGAGTATTATCTGTTACACCATGATTCCATCAATAATTTACTAGAGTATTTTCTTATTTACATGGGTTAAGTTTACATGGGTTTTTTCACCAGCGTTTTATGAGAGTAAAGTGGGGTACACCATGCCTTTACTTGGACTTTATAATGGTATGTCCTTTTTGCATGAATTTTACCAGCGTATATCATTGTTTACCTGACTTTATCATAGTTTACCAGAATAGAGCCATGTAAACATGTTCTTACTAAGGGGTAATGGGAGGGGTGCAATTGGAAAATCCTTAACAACAAAGGCTCCCCATAAACATCCCTGATTGATTGATTGATTGTTTATTTGTACAATATTTACAAACACAATTCTAACAGAGAAATATTCAGAAATAAACATGATTATATTGTACAGGAGCTGCATGGCCAAATTGGCCGTCTTCCTTCATCCCCTGTATGGAAATGAAACTTATTTAGTAAAATGACAACGTAAATAACCGATATGATGCAAGTCATTTCCGCCATAAATAGACCGAGAACACTTTATCACTCAGTCGAGAACTTATTTGCTAAACCGTTGAGTGCTCGTATATGTATGATAACGCGAACACTCAATATCGCGGATTCCAATTAGAAACCAACTTTGAAATAGATATCCCAAGAAATGAGTGTTAAATAACTTAAATATAACATCGATAACGCCACAAATATTCCGCCAGGTTTTGATGCAGAAAGGGTCACCACTTTTGAAGTAAAATCGTCAGCTTTTGATGTAAAAAAAACAAAACAAGCAACGAGTGTTAGACGGAATCCAGTCATGTATGGAGTCTGAAAATGAATAAGACAAGACGACCAACACCGATGATCGAGTGTGACGTGTGTTAGAAGGAATTCAGTCATATCTGGAGTCTTACACTAAAGCATGAAATTTTTCACATATTCACATACTTATTGATATTAGATATGGAGCCACGCTGAAATTTCACTAACCCCTCTTTTAATGGGTTTTCCGAATTTAAAGAGCGTTTCGTGATTATATAATTTATTAAATGTCACAATTAATCTTAGGCATATACAGTAAGTGTGTCTCTGTGAGATATAATGGAAAAATTTAGGGTGAAATTGGAACTCCCGTTCAAGATGACCGTCAAAATGACAGCCGTAAGTGGAAAAATTGACGTGTTTTTGAATAATATCATCTAGACCAGTTTCTTCTGTATGGAACTGGTTCGGAAATGTGACTTTATTTTGTATTGTTCATGTTAACTGATCACTGGAGCAATGCAATATGCCATTCATGAGATCCCAGCCCCTTCCGATCCCTCACTAATTTGATTTTACAGAACGCTGTATGAAATTTCACCCAAAAAAAATCACCATTTGGATTCTAGTCATATTTCAACAAATTTGCCTAATTTATGGCCATATATCCAATCAAGATATACATATACACTGCAGCCATAACCGTAGAGTAACTCCGTGTATGTATATACTCCTGACAAATGGCCATACAACCATTTTATATATATACCAGTGCCCCGCACACATGGCCATTCACACACTCCAGGCTTGAATATACTCCTCACTCAAGACAATTCAGCCACAACGTTTGTGGTCATACAGTAACTTGTTTAACAATTCACCTCACAAATGGCATCCAATCACTCCCTGTATGCATATCAGCCACACCCATGGCCAAATATCCAATAAATATATACAATGTACATACACACCCACCAATGCCGATTATAGAATCACTCCAGGTATACATTGACACCTCATCATTGACCATGCATTCTAGATATACAGCGCGCATCACCTCGTGGCCATAGTCATTCCGTGGCCATAGTCACTCCATGTATACCATAACTTCACACCCATGACCATATACCCACGCATGATATACATATACACCCCAACCCAGGTATACACATACACCTCACCAATGGATATACCAATACCCCGCACGACCACTCGTACACTCCAGATTTGCAAATACGCCTCGCCCATGATAATTCAGCCACTCGATGTATACTCACACACTCCATCCATGATCACACAGCTACTCTCTGTATACCTATACACCAATGACAATACAGCCACGACAGAAATGCATATACATCACATATACAACCATGACCACAAGGACACTTTTTATATATACCCACACACTGCCAATGACCATCCAGCTATACTCCATGTATGCATATATACTTCAACAATAATGACTGTACAGTCATTCCATGTACACCGACATACATTACACATAAGCATACAACAACTCCATACTTATTCATACATCCACAGTCCCTCAGATTATCATACAGTCAACATATGTATACATTTACAGCCATCCATGACAATAGTCACCCAAGGTACGCATGTATATCCCACACATGACCATATAGTCACTATATATTTACACAAACAACACACAGATGAACATGCAGCTACTATCATTACACCCATACACCATTACATTAACCATACAAACAATCCTTGTATATATATTCACCTCACACATGACCATACACTCACCATTGTATACCTATACACCTCACCATAGACACACCACCTCATCACCATATATCCACTCCTTCGCACATCAATGACCATACAATAACTCCATGTAGAACTATTCACCTTATCTATGACTATGGAATCCTATTACGGCCACTTGCTAATGGCGCTTTCGGCGCACTTTTTGTCGCTTTCGGCGCATCGCGCCGAAAGCGCCGAAAGCGACAAAATGTGCGCCGATCGGCGCACTTTTTGTCGCTTTCGGCGCTTTCGGCGCGCGCGCCGAAAGCGACAAAAAGTGCGCCATTATCGTTGTTTCGGCGCGCGCCGAAAGCGCCGAAAGCGCCGAAAGCGCCGAAAGCGACAAAATGTGCGCCGATCGGCGCACTTTTTGTCGCTTTCGGCGCTTTCGGCGCGCGCGCCGAAAGCGACAAAAAGTGCGCCATTAGCGTTGTTTCGGCGCGCGCCGAAAGCGCCGAAAGCGCCGAAAGCGACAAAATGTGCGCCGATCGGCGCACTTTTTGTCGCTTTCGGCGCTTTCGGCGCACCGCGCCGAAAGCGACAGAAAGTGCGCCATTAGCGCGGTGCGCCATTAGGGCATGTATACAATTAAGTATGTGATCAGCCCAGCAGGGGTGCCGGAAGAGGGGGCAGCTGATCCCCTGCCCTTGACCAAGGGGGCAGGACTTGCCCTTTTTCTGGAGACAGAAAATGCTGTGTTTAATCTCGTGTTTTTATAGCAAAATGTAACTTTTTGGGTCCAAATACCACCAATTTCACAAGGAATATTAATTTTTTGTCAAAAACGGCCATAAAAACCGACAAATACCTTTAAAATAGGGATTTTTGCCACAATGAATTTATGGTTGTTTTTTCCGAGTTTGCGGAGAAAATTCCCTTTTTTGGGCAGAAAAGTGCCATTTTTGTAGGCTCTCCCCCCCCCCCCGATGCCCTTGGATGCTCCCGGCACCTCAGTGCAGATCGGACATGGCCATATGTGTACAATGTATAGGCCTATGTATCAATTTTAAAAGGGAGGGGCTGAATTTTGCTGTAGATACACCTCTAAATGCTATAATTTGTCATTATTCAGATTTAAAATTATTTATTAATATGGTACTTAACACATGTATGAATTTTCACTATAAATGAGTCTAAATATAGTCAAGTGATTAGTATGCATACATTTGAGCAACTTTTTAAGTGAGTGTTGCCGCATGTAATTAAATGTAATATAATGAAAAAGTCTGTTAATAATTGAACACCACAACTGACTGTCACTAGCTGTGATAGACTTGCAGTGAATATATTGATTGAGTAATTGGCAATCATGAATATTTTTGTGGGACAAACCCCAGCTTCTGGCATGATTCAGGGTACGTTCATACGCTGGCAAGTTTGCAAGGTACATTTTTGTGGGCATTTCGTCATAGAAAACCACATGGTGCCAGAATATGAACGGAAATATGCACCTAACATGCATCTTTACCAGAGCGAAAGACATCGGAAGTAACATTTATATAGTTCCACTTGTACTACCAGTGCTACCTCCAAATACCTGTATGATTTATTCTTGTGAGATAATTTGCATGATATTTACAGGCAAATTCCGGTAGCATCGTTACCAGTGGAACTACAGAGATTTATTTCGCACGTATACTAGTAGTTAGCCCCCCAACTTTGGTCAAAAGTATAACAGTTGGAAATTTCATACTTGCCAAAACATTAGTTGGAAATTTCACACCAACAATAGGTGAAATATGTTCTTGTAGTTTGATTATAAAACAATTTATTGGGGGGGGGAAATGTTCCTATGTTTGGTAAAAACTTTGGACAGAAATGGTCATCAGTTGGAAATTTTCCAACACTTGGAAAGCTTGTGTCCTGGTCCCTCCCCCGTGGCCAGTCAAAAACTTCTAGTTAATTTAAGAAAACAATATTGTCATACATTTGGTCAACATTGTCATTGGAATTGTCATCAGTTGAAAATTTTCCAACCTAAGTGGGGGGTGTAGGGTTTAAATTTACAACGGTAGGAAGGCTTGAGGCTAGTGTAGATGTTACGATTTCAAAATTTTCTTGTTAAGATTTCTAAATTTTCGCACACCGGATCGAACCATGGTCGGCCCGGTGTGTCATTGCCCCACATCCACATGGCCAATACAAAACTGCTAATTAGTTTAGCAAAACAATATTTTACTACATTTGGTCAAATTTGTGGACAGAAATGGTCATCACTTCCAACCTGAGGGGAGTATGAGGTTTGAAATTTTCAAATAACTAATAAATGTTCAGGTTAAAATATCTGTCAATGTTCTCATACCAGGAATATAGAAATATAAAACCATGGCTTATGAATATATTAGAAATTAGGCCTGACTGAGGTTCAAGGGGGGGGGGGGGGGTGCAAATGGAATTATTCAAAAACTTGTGTTGGTCTGATTCTGACTAAAGGGGGGATGCAGTTGGAATTTCCCAAGGTGGACACCCCCCCCCCAAACATGTAGTTGAAATTGAAGTCAGAAGAACCCCTCCCCCCAGATTGTGCCATGAAACTTTACTCTGCATAGTGCTTGTAGAGATATTATTCCATCAGTGCAAAACATGGGAACTTTTTTTATGTTCTAACATGGAACTTTATAACATTGAACAAACAAGGCAGAGAACATGTTGGACTCTCCGTTACCACATCCCTGCATCCATGCGAATGGGGGGGGGGGGGGTTCAGGAGCTGTGGCTTTTGAAGTTCACTCACCTAATTGTAATTCCATATTTCTGATAAAACTTATAGATAATTTCACGGTGTGTAAAATTTAGAAAAAAATTGTCAACAATAAACGCCTCCATTTTAATGGCATACAGAAGTTACTATGGAATCCTATTACGGCCACTTGCTAATGGCGCTTTCGGCGCACTTTTTGTCGCTTTCGGCGCATCGCGCCGAAAGCGCCGAAAGCGACAAAATGTGCGCCGATCGGCGCACTTTTTGTCGCTTTCGGCGCTTTCGGCGCGCGCCGAAATAACGCTAATGGCGCACATTTTGTCGCTTTCGGCGCACCGCGCCGAAAGCGCCGAAAGCGCCGAAAGCGACAAATAGTGCGCCGTTACGGCGCACTTTTTGTCGCTTTCGGCGCTTTCGGCGCGTTACTAATGGCGCACTTTTTGTCGCTTTCGGCGCTTTCGGCGCATCGCGCCGAAAGCGCCATTAGCAAGTGGCCGTAATAGGATTCCATATATGACCGCACATTCACTCCCTGGCTGCCATTTGGATATACACCATATATTAAGTTGATTTTCATGCAAAATTGTCGAGAGTAACCACATAATATGGTTTCACTCAGTTTCGTTTAGACGTTCTGCCCATTTCCGTTCAAAAATATGGCCAGACCTGAAAAGTAAATTTTTGCCAATGTTGATGTCAAGTTTGTGATAGAAAAATCCAATAATTCTGGTAATTTCAGTGGTTACATTTGTAACACTTAACCAATGTGCATCAAAAATGTTAGAATTTAAAGTATATAAGACAGAATAGCCAATTTTATTCATCGACCACAACTTGTAAGCGATTACATGGCATGCTGGGCCAATATTTACCATTTCCCAGGTTTGGTCGCCATTTTGGCAGCCATTTTCAGACTAAGTGACAATTTTGGTTCCATTGAGTTGAAATATTCATAAGTCATGGTATGCCTCACTTAGTTTGCACAGTTCTATCCATTTCTTGTTAAAATATGAGTAGAATCCTAACGGTGACTTTTGGTGAAATTTCATACCAAGTTCTGTAAAATATAATTTTTGAGGGATCTAGGACCCCATGAATGCCATATTTCATTGCTCCAATGATCAGTTAATATGAATAATACAAAAATGAAGTCACAATTCTGAACCAGTTCCATACAGCAGAAACTGATCTAGATGATATTAGTGAAAAAATGTCAAATTTCCCACTTACGGCTACCATTTTTACGGCCATCTTGATGGGAGTTACAATTGTACCCAAAAATGTGGCATTATATGTCGCATAATCATACTTAATGTATATGCCGAATTTTAAATAACATATTTCATGGTAAGATTAATTTCGACATTTAATAAATTATATAATCACGAAACGCTCTTTAAATGCGGATATATACATATGTGCAAATTTTCATGCTTTAGTCACAAATTGAATAATTGCCTTCAAAATTGGATTTAATCTACTCCACTAATACTAGTGTGGCATGTGCCACATATACGACATTTAGTGATTCAGAAAACCTGATAAGGCACAAAAGAAAACACAATTCTGCAGATTACATATATAATACTACTCGGAGCTCTGCCTATAACTGTGGAAATCGAGAAACGTTCCTTAGCACTCTTCAATAGGATTGCCATAAGAACTAAATCTCCAGAAAACCTTTTAAGCAGACGTCAGCTAGTAATGAATGATATTGATAGCAGAAGCTGGTTTTCCTACATAAGAAGAACCCTTGAAAAGTACTCCTTGCTTACGATATTATTTATAGTCCTTTTCCAAAGGAAAGCTGGAAGGAACAAGTCAAGGAAGCTGTGGATAAGCATCAGAAACAGATATGGGAGGATGAAGTAGAGGGCAAATCATCACTGAGATATATTCAGGTGCAGGAGAAGCCAACTTTGGAGCCACACAATATCTGGGCATCTGTCCCCGCAGATTGGAGAGAGATCAGGAAGGCAATGATCAAAGCCAAGCTCTTAACAGGATCTTACACCCTACAAGCGAACCGTCACAAGTTCAATCAATTTGAGGTCAGCCCTGTTTGTCATTTCTGTAACAAGAAGCCAGAAGATAGACTTCACTTCATTCTAGAATGTCAAGCTTTATCTGATGTCAGGCGGAACCATCTAGAAGCTCTCAAACAGATCCTTTACAAGAAACTCATATTCAGAAATGGTAACGCCACCAAGATTATAGTATTACATATAAATAGAAATTATAAAAAATACATAAAATATTTTGATAACAATTGCGTTTAAACAAGTAATCCTTCAAATTATTACTAATAAACAAGTAAACGACTGTGGGGTCACTCAACAGATTATAAAGACTTGGACTTAGTATACTGTAAATACTAAAATTTAAATGAAATAATTAAAAGATAAAATTTAGCAAGTAGTAAAAGTTAATTTTCTCATTTAATTATTTTTTTTGGTTAAATAAAGCAATAATTTAAATGTAACATTTGGTTTAAAAAAAAATGATTGACCGTGGCTCTTCCAATAATTGCGCGACTGACCTGGTCAATTGTTCTTAAGAAGTTGTTTTGAGAATTACTATGGAGTGAAATAGTTATGGCTGTGGCTTCGCAAGTAATTAACTTGGTGACGTGATGTTAACAAATCTGAACTCCAGTAAACCAAGGACGCTCCATACCAAATATAAGGTAAATTAATAATTCTTTAGAAGTTGTTTTAAGATTTACTATGGAGGGAAAGAATTGTGGTGCTGGCTTCGCAACTATTTGACCTCATTGTAACAAATATAAATATTAGTCACTCAGGCAATAGATGTATCTATTCTGTATATTAAGTTATTGGGTCTTACGTGTCTTGAGATGTCTAAATAGTTTTCGATGGACAGATCGCGCAAGGGACCCACGCCAATCTTCTGTTGGGATTCCAATTGTTGGCTTATTAAATATGCACATATGCTTAAGATACAGTCGCGCACGAAGCACGCTCCCGTAAGTCGGGTTTTGGATCCCAGTTAATGAAAATATCATTGAAATAATCGGTTTCCCCCAATAAACATCAATATATTCAATATACATGTTTTGGAGCAGAATTAGGCAGTCCATATTGGACGCCATCATGGAATTTATTTTGTTTTGTTTTAATTTTCACACATATTTATTACGCCACCTAGTGTGGTGTTTCTAGCATTTGTTTTTTTTATATCGCATGGAGTACAGGGCGAATGTATTCTTGGAGATTGTTTGTACCTTACTCAATCGTACCGATATAATCACGTAGATGCCGAAATTGTAAAGTTAACGCCAGCGGTGTATAATACGTTTATGAAAATATGATAAATCCTATCGATAGAGTCAGGACAGGCTCAAATTGTAAACTTAAAGTCACCGGTGTAATAATATGTTGTTGAAAATATAAATAATCTGATAGCCTGAAAATATTGTATAACCTATTGGGAGCCCATAATAAATGGGAATAACCTATTGGGAGCCCCTGCATGTAGTGAACTGAATTGTGGGTATTTTATGGAGATTGTTTGTACCTTACTGAATCGTACCGATATAATCACGTAGATGCCGAAGTTGTAAAGTTAACGCCACTGGTGTATAATATGTTTATGATAAATCGTATCGATAGAGTGAGGACAGGCTCAAATTGTAAACTTAAAGTCGAAAATATAAATAATCTGATAGCCTGAAAATATTGTATAACCTGTTGGGAGCCCCTGGTGTAGTGAACTGAATTATGGGTAATTTTAATTGGAGTGCGCATGTCTGTTTTTTTTGTAGTAACGGCCATCTTTTATTTTCTGTAATTATGGTAAGAGTTTATGGTTTAATTTATTTATTATTTAAGTTTGTTTCAATTTTTGAATGGTTTTATGTTAACCCGATAATTTGTATTTTGTAAAGAATAAAATTGTTTGAAGAAAAATGGCGAATTTCCAAATTTCCGGCTTCGGATGCTGTTCTGAGTGTCAGCTCGATAGTGAGACTGAGACTGTGACGGTGTGAGTGACTGAGAGTCTCAAGTTAGTTTATTTACAGTTGTGTTCCGAGTATTTTTTGTAGTCAAATATTAATGAAATACGCTTTGTTTATATATACTAATTTGCTTATTTATAGAAACGTGTAATATTAATTTGAAAGTTATTTCGATAGACTATTTGTTTTTAGTTGAAGATAAAACAAATTCGGAAAACAAATATTATAACCCATTGTGAGCCTCGTGAAGTGTATTGTGGGTATTTTAATATAATTGCGCATGCGCAGTCTATATGCGTTCTTTTGGGGAAATTCGCTATTTTGGTTAAGTGAAACAATGGTATGAGTTCAATGTTTGTTTGTATATAAGAAAGTATATTGAATTTTGGAGGCCGACAATTGTATCTATTTGAAGATTAAAAGTTGCTTGTGTGTATTTAGCTGTGCATGGTTCGTTAATTAGGCCAGCCTATTGTCATATTAGAACGTCTCCAATAACATACAACCTCTCTGCAGTTAACATTGTGAATTTGGCAACAGTCCAAGCAGGCCCTCTAATGGAGCACTGTGAATTTGGCAACAGTCCAAGACACGTGGGGTATAATAACTGAACACCTGTGGCCAACTTGATCTCCAGAATGTTTTTAAGTGGAAGGGACAGTGTAGTGGGGTGGGGGTGGAAGTTAGATTTTGAGTGTGTATGATTCACAACTTTTGTAAAAAAAAGTTAATGCACATGTAGTTGGAAATTTCATACATTATTACACTACAACATAAAGGTTAAAATACATGGTTACCATTGCCTGGTATCCCAACTAGTAATTATTGTCCCCATTATGATGGGGACGGGGATCGAATGATGGAGGTATTTTGAGGGGGTGGGAGTCACAACTGTTATAAAGAATTTTAACAGTTGGAAATTTCATACATGATTACACTAACTTTTTGTCCCCATTTATTTTACTGCTGTCTTGTTTGTTACTGTTTTCCTGATATGGAAATAATAAAGAGCATTTATTACGCCACCTGTGGTGTATCTAGCTGCTGAGATTTTGATATTGCGTGGTGGACAGGGCGAATGCATTGTGGGGCTTTTATTTATAGAGTTGGAAATTCCGTTTATTTAAAAGTCGGAACTACGCGACCAGTAGGCCAAGTCCAGTAAAACGGTTCGTTATAGGTGCTGGTTGTTATTGTTATTTTAACGGAATTCTGAGTTGGTCATTCGCGAAACCAATATATTTTATATTCTATAATTAAAACCGTGGGTATATAATATATGATCCTCTTTATGGATATTGTAGGAAGGTAAATTTAGCTAAAGCGGTGGGATATCTTGCAAGACAACACATTTCGGTTTGCGCTATAACTGCTCAATGTTTTAAGGTGTTACACAACGTCTGATAAAAAGAGTTCTATCGGGAATATTCACACTATTTTTTCAGAGAACATGCATAGAGTAAACATAGTCCTATCGGACTATCGTAAAGTAGTTCCGTTTAATTCGGGATTAATTAACCCTCAGACTGCCGAAACTGCCGACAATAAATTCGCTTGTTCGTGTCCGCCGAAAATCAAACTTGCCTGTTTAGAGGTCCCATTTTCGTGGCTAATGGTGATAGAATCACAATTTTTCAGTCAAGTTCATGGATAAATTACATTACACTTAATCGGCTTATGTCCGCGGCCATAAACCTGCGTTTTGATAACAATTTATTTGAGACAAACTGTTGCGCGGGTATCAGTCGGCGCTTATCGGTTGAAGTTATTATGATCGTGCAGCCTGCGCGTGCAACAAGTGTTCAAATACAACAGAAGAAAAAAATACTATGTCAAATAAATAACGTCATCAATGGACAGACAAGTTTCATTTCCGCGGGACACGAAAAAAGCGAATTTAATGTCGTCAGTTTCGGCAGTCTGAGGGGTTTAATTAATCTCCTTTACGATATCCCGATAGGACTATATTTACACTATGTTCTCTGAAAAAAAATGGTGTGAATATTCCCGATAGAACTATTTTTATCAGACGTTTTGTAACACATTAAAACATTGAGCAGTTAGCGCAATTTTCTGGAATTTCGGACTATTTCGTCTATAAAAATACGATGAGCAACTGAAATGTTTTTCAACATTCTGGAAGGGGTAGATGTCCAGGTATATATGTTTAAAATTTCACGCATAAACTATGACAGATAACAAAGTTATAATTAGTTTTATAGGCCCACCATAAATCCCCTATAATAAACGCATGCCTCCGTAAGCACATGGCTTTTGCTGTGGATGCTTTCGTTCCCAGCATGCATCATTCTCGCTATCTGTAAAATGTCTATGAACAATGGCTGTGCCACGCACTCTTAGCTTTGATCCGCATTTAGAAGCATTCTGGTGTGGCGAATGAGAAACCTGCAGTAATTTATAAGCCGTAGTTCATTGTAATAATTTGAAGAATTACTTATCTTAACGGAATTCTGAGGCGGTCCATTCATGTAACCAATATATTTTATATTATGATTTATATTTATGGCTAATAATACGATCTTGGTGGCGTTACCATTTCTGACTATGGTTTTCTTGTTAGTTATGTGGATGGAGTTCTCATTAAACCTCACATCCTTATATTGGTGACAGTAATGCCCAAAGTAATTGACCACTTAAGCACATCAGACTTATTGGTAATTTTTCAGGATTTAAAATCCTGAAAAATTACAAATAATTCTGCTCTGGTTAAGTGGTCAATTACTTTGAACATTACTGTGTGAGTATTGAGTTATCATTAAACCTCAAATCCTTATATTGGTTACAGTAATGCCCAAAGTAATTGACCACTTAACCACAGCATAATTATGGGTAATTTTTCAGGATTTAAAATCATGAAAAAATACCCATAATTTTGCTGTGGTTAAGTGATCAATTACTTTGGACATTACTGTATTAGTTGGGGAGCCCGCATGTGTTCTATTTACACTTTTGCGTACAAAAGGTTTGACCCCCTAAAGTTGGTACCAATAATGGAACATTCTGAAAAACCGATTTCTTAAGTTGCGCATTCCTGGGGTTTAGGGGCTGCTGAACCCCAAAAAGTGCCAAAAATCACTTCTATTTACACTTCCGCGTACATCGATTAATTTTGGTTTGATGATATTCCTAAGTGTACTCATTAAGAAAACACAACTTAAGAAAGGCATTTTCCTGGGGTTTTCAGATAAGAAAGGGGGTCCCATGCTGAACCCCCTTAACGTGATTTTTCACTTTTTTTTACACTTTCGCGTACATCCATAATTTTTGGTCTCAAAGTACTTTGATATATACTAATTATAAAAACACAACTTAAGAAGCAACTTTTCCTGGGGTTTTAAGATAAGAAGGGGGTAATCGGGTCACCCCTCAAAACGTAAAAAATCACTTTTATTTACATGATTGCATTCGTCCAACGTGTGTATATGTTCGTACACCCCTGGAACGTTGCACTATTACAACCAATACATCCCTAAATCGATACGATCAACTTAAGAAATATATATTCATG
This sequence comes from Siphonodentalium dalli, assembly GCA_032622095.1. Lineage (NCBI taxonomy): Eukaryota > Metazoa > Mollusca > Scaphopoda > Gadilida > Siphonodentaliidae > Siphonodentalium > Siphonodentalium dalli. The sequence continues at coordinate 69,759,533 of CP136068.1, forward strand.
TCGTTTTCTGATAAGAACGAGACTTGTTACCCCCCCCCCCCCCCCCACAACCCGATCCATTTTCTAGAACTATAAGTGAGCCAGTTTTATGAAAATTATAGCGGGAAAATCTAGTAAAATGTATACAAATGTATATATTTTCGTGAAGCTAAGACATAATGACACTTTTTTGGGCCAAAATTGAAACTCACCATCCAAGATGGCCGCCAAAATGTTTTTTATATTAACTGATCATTGGAGCAATTAAATATGCAATTATTGGGGTCCTAACCCCTTCCGATCCCTCAACAATTCGATTTTACAGAACGCGGTACAAAATTTTACAAAAAATCACAATTGAGATTCTAGTCATATTTCAACAAGAAATGAAAAGAACATTGTAATGTAAGTGAGGCATATCATTACCTATGAATATTCCAAATCTCTGGAACCATAAATCTTACCTTGGCTCAAAATGGCTGCGAAAATGGCCGCTGAAATATGGAAAATGGTAAATATTGCCCCAGGGTGTCCTGCAATCGCTTACAAGTTGTGGTTGATGTACACAATTGGCTAATCTGTTTTCTATACATTGCATACTAACATGTCTGATGCACCATGGATCATTTTTACTATTGTCACCACTGACATTTACCAGAAATATTGGACATAAATATCGGCAAGAATTCACTTTTCGGGGTTCGACATTTGTTCAAGTAAAATGTAACTATCTTTGGATTGAAAGGTTTTTATTGTTTTGGTCTATCTTAAATGTGTCACACTACGGTGTTTATAGACTAAATTGCTCAAGATGGCTTCCAAAATGGCAACCAAATTTGTAAAAAGTTAAAAGTTAACATATCTCGAACATTATTCTCTGCGTTATCCGAAAAAAGTGGCAAATTGTGACTCACTTGGTTATTGTACGTGTTAGTTACAATGTAATTAACTGACAACGACGTTCTATTATGTTTGTCCCAGTTCCGTATGGGGCATGACAAATTCATTTTAAAGTTGCAGTATGGAATTTTGCGGAGAACCATATTATTGAAAGGAAATGGGCAGAACTTTGAGACTGAACTGAGATGAACCATGATATGTGGGTATTCTGGCCCATTATGATAAAAAATTATCAACTGGATACAGGGTGGAACCAAGATGGTAGCCAGGGAGTTATGACCATATATGAGGATAATAGGTATACATGGAGTTTATTGTATGGTCATGAATGGTGTGTGTGGGTATACAGGGAGTGCCCTGTTGGTAAAGGTGGGGCGTATATTGATATATGTTGTGGATGTGTTATCATTGGTGGTGTGTGGGGAGTAGATTTATTATCATGGATGGCGTGTATGAGTATGGCAAGTATGAGTGGTCGTATGTTCGGATATTGGTATATCATCATCATTGGTGATGTAAACCTGGATTTACTCCATGGTCATGGGTATGGCGAATAGGTATACATGCAGTGGCTGTATGGTCCATGTGAGGTGAATATGTATACATTGAGTGACTGTATGATCGTGAATGTAGTGAATATGTATACATAGAGTGACTATATGGTCGGGTGTAGGTGTTCATGCATGGTGACTCGTGGCTGTATCGTCATTTGTGGTATGTACGGGTATAACCAAGTATGGCTGTATGATCAGGTGTACTAGTACATGTACATGTATAAAGTGGGTGACTATGTTGTCATTTGTGTGGTGTTTATGTACATATGGAGTGACTGGGGTAATGGGTGGGTTGTACATATGTACCTTGAGTGGCTATCGCTTTCCACAATAACTCAAGGATATGTTAATCAATAGAGAGGTCATGTCATATCGTGGAAAGCGATAGCCACCCATTACACACAGTCATTACATATATACATAAACACCACATACATAACAATATAGTTACCCACTGTATACATGTACACCTGACCCATGACCACGGATGACCATACAGCCACGCGTCACAATGCAGGCACACCGGGTATACCCCTAAACATGACCCATAACCATATAGTCACTCCATGTATACCCATTCATCTCACCATTTGCCATAAGGTCATCCCCTGTATACCTATTCTCCAAACGCATGGTCAAATGAACAATCAATATATACATCTACACCACAACACTGACCATAAAGTCATTCCGGTATACATATGCACATCACCAATGGCCATATAGCCACTCGCTTCATACACATACCCTCACCCATGTTACCTGGTATACTCCTTCACCTGACCTATGGCCATATAGTCACCCCGTGTGTACCTATTCAAAATATTCATACACGATCATGGTCAATCCTTGTATTCATATTCACCCCAACATTGGCCATGTCAATCCATGTATTCCTATTTGTCACACCATAGCCGAATAGCCACTCAAGATATACTAATACACCCAGCCATGTCAGTATAGTCACTCCATGTATGCATATGCACATCATCCATGGCCATATAGCCACTCGCTATATACACATATCCCTCGCCCATGACAATAAAGCAACACGTGTGTGTACTGTATAACCTACACATGACGATAGCGACACGAGTCACCAAACAGGAACATCAGG